>CM072524.1:3561781-3616781 GCA_036898135.1 Oncomelania hupensis | reverse complement strand
TGTGTACAACACAAGTGATAAAGATGTGTACAACACAAGTGATAAAGGTGTTGTGTACAACACAAGTGATAAAGGTGATGTGTACAACACAAGTGATAAAGGTGTTGTGTACAACACAAGTGATAAAGGTGTGTACAACACAAGTGATAAAGGTGTGTACAACACAAGTGATAAAGATGTGTTCAACGCAAGTGATAAAGATGTGTACAACACAAGTGATAAAGGTGTGTACAACACAAGTGATAAAGATGTGTACAACACAAGTGATAAAGGTGATGTGTACAACACAAGTGATAAAGATGTTGTGTACAACACAAGTGATAAAGGTGTTGATGTACAACACAAGTTATAAAGGTGTTGTGTACAACACAAGTGATACAGGTGTGTACAACACAAGTGATAAAGATGTTGTGTACAACACACGTGATAAAGGTGTTGATGTACAACACAAGTGATAAAGGTGGTGTGTACAACACAAGTGATAAAAGTGTTGAGCACAACACTAGTGATAAAGGTGTTATGTACAACACAAGTGATAAAGATGTGTACAACACAAGTGATAAAGGTGTTGTGTACAACACAAGTGATAAAAGTGTTGTGTACAACACAAGTGATAAAGGTGTTTAGCACAACACTAGTGATAAAGGTGTTGTGTACAACACAAGTGATAAAGGTGTTATGTACAACACAAGTGATAAAGATGTGTACAACACAAGTGATAAAGATGTGTACAACACAAGTGATAAAGGTTTTGTATACAACACAAGTGATAAAGGTGTTATGTACAACACAAGTGATAAAGGTGTTGTGTACAACACAAGTGATAAAGGTGTTGTGTACAACACAAGTGATAAAGATGTTATGTACAACATAAGTGATAAAGGTGTTATGTACAACACAAGTGATAAAGATGTTGTGTACAACACAAGTGATAAAGGTGTTGTGTACAACACAAGTGATAAAGGTGTTGTGTACAACACAAGCGATAAAGGTGTTGTGTACAACACAAGTGATAAAGGTGTTGTGTACAACACAAGTGATAAAGGTGTTATGTACAACACAAGTGATAAAGGTGTTGTGTACAACACAAGTGATAAAGATGTTGTGTACAACACAAGTGATAAAGGTGTTGTGTACAACACAAGTGATAAAGATGTTATGTACAACACAAGTGATAAAGGTGTTATGTACAACACAAGTGATAAAGGTGTTGTATACAACACAAGTAATAAAGGTACAACACAAGTTATATAGGTGACTTACCTGAAGAGATTGAACTGGAGTTTATTGATAACATCTTGGATTTAATCATTACCAGATGGTATCCTCCGTGGAATGAGAGAATAATAGAAAAGATTTATCTCCCTTTCTCTGCTCCCCTTGGTTCGCATTCGCGGATGTATGCCATCGATACAGAAGGCCGTTTTGCTATGTCCTCAGCTTTTCGTTGTATCGGTTGGGCTTGTTGAACACCAAAGGACTGAGTTCGAAAAGCGTGAGAAGACGCCTGAATGTTGTTGAACATCAAGGAACTGAGTTTGAAAAGCGTGAGTATACGCATGAATGTTGCTGAACATCAAGGGACTGAGTTTGAAAAGCGTGAGAAGACGCCTCAATGTTGTTGAACATCAAGGGACTGAGTTTGAAAAGCGTGAGAAGACGCCTCAATGTTGTTGAACATCAAGGGACTGAGTTTGAAAATGCGTGAGAAGACGCCTCAATGTTGTTGAACATCAAGGGACTGAGTTTGAAAATGCGTGAGAAGACGCCTCAATGTTGTTGAACATCAAGGGACTGCGTTTGAAAAGCGTGAGAAGACTCCTGAATGTTGCTGAACATCAAGGGACTGAGTTTGAAAAGCGTGAGAAGACGCCTCAATGTTGTTGAACATCAAGGGACTGAGTTTGAAAAGCGTGAGAAGACGCCTCAATGTTGTTGAACATCAAAGGACTGAGTTTGAAAATGCGTGAGAAGACGCTTCAATGTTGTTGAACATCAAGGGACTGCGTTTGAAAAGCGTGAGAAGACGCCTCAATGTTGTTGAACATCAAGGGACTGAGTTTGAAAATGCGTGAGAAGACGCCTCAATGTTGTTGAATATCAAGGGACTGCGTTTGAAAAGCGTGAGAAGACTCCTGAATGTTGCTAAACATCAAGGGACTGAGTTTGAAAAGCGTGAGTATACGCCTAAATGTTGCTGAACATCAAGGGACTGCGTTTGAAAAGCGTGAGAAGACGCCTCAATGTTGTTGAACATCAAGGAACTGAGTTTGAAAAGCGTGAGAAGACGCCTCAATGTTGTTGAACATCAAGAAACTGAGTTCAAAAAGCGTGAGAAGACGCCTCAATGTTGCTGAACATCAAGGGACTGAGTTTGAAAAGCGTGAGAAGACGCCTCAATGTTGTTGAACATCAAGGGACTGCGTTTGAAAAGCGTGAGAAGACGCCTCAATGTTGCTGAACATCAAGGGACTGAGTTTGAAAAGCGTGAGAAGACGCCTCAATGTTGTTGAACATCAAGGGACTGAGTTTGAAAAGCGTGAGAAGACGCCTCAATGTTGTTGAACATCAAGGAACTGAGTTTGAAAAGCGTGAGAAGACGCCTCAATGTTGTTGAACATCAAGGAACTGAGTTTGAAAAGCGTGAGAAGACGCCTCAATGTTGTTGAACATCAAAGAACTGAGTTTGAAAAGCGTGAGTATACGCCTAAATGTTGTTGAACATCAAGGGACTGCGTTTGAAAAGCGTGAGAAGACGCCTCAATGTTGTTGAACATCAAGGAACTGAGTTTGAAAAGCGTGAGAAGACGCCTCAATGTTGTTGAACATCAAGGGACTGCGTTTGAAAAGCGTGAGAAGACGCCTCAATGTTGTTGAACATCAAGGGACTGAGTTTGAAAAGCGTGAGAAGACGCCTCAATGTTGTTGAACATCAAGGGACTGAGTTTGAAAAGCGTGAGAAGACGCCTCGATGTTGCTGAACATCAAGGGATTGCGTTTGAAAAGCGTGAGAAGACGCCTCAATGTTGTTGAACATCGAGGGACTGCGTTTGAAAAGCGTGAGAAGACGCCTCAATGTTGTTGAACATCAAGGGACTGAGTTTGAAAAGCGTGAGAAGACGCCTCAATGTTGTTGAACATCAAGGGACTGAGTTTGAAAAACGTGAGAAGATGCCTCAATGTTGTTGAACATCAAGGGAATGAGTTTGAAAAGCGTGAGAAGACGCCTCAATGTTGTTGAACATCAAGGGACTTATTTTGAAAAGCGTAAGAAGACGCCTCAATGTTTTTGAACATCAAAGGACCTATTTTGAAAAGCGTGAGGAGACGCCTGAATGAAGTTCAGAGGAACAAATCTTCATGCGAGAAAAGTATCCTCAATATGGCTGGCAGGAAACAGACGTTGAGCTGTATTGCTGCGTAAGCAGGTCAGAATGAAAGAGCATGGAAGTGTGACGTCTACACCCACCATTGGCGATATGGCAGACGGGGATAACCTTCTCAAAAAAGAGCCTAGAGAAGGGGGTGGGGACGGTGAGGAAGGGGAGAGGTGCTAAATCAACACTGAACCACCAGAGCAATCATACTGTCAAGATGGACAATGGAAAATGTCCACTTTTATGATGGCCACCACGGCGTTGGAACCTGACTCCTCGGTGTGGCAGGCGAGCGCACTATCACTACGGCGGTGGGACAACTGTGATCGTTATTTACAGCCTTATCAATATCGCATTGTAATTGATGACCGACTGATGTCCACCCTTTGACCACGTCGTTCGGTCAAGTCCTGAAGGAGCGGGCAGTCCAGTCCATCACCACCAAAGGTCAGTTATTCGTCAGTGTCCAAGAGTGCTTTGCACACATCGGCGTCTTGGGAGTATTATTGATGGACACCGTTTTTTATGTTAAACGAAAACTTAAGGCCGGAAACACGTGTATCAACGACTTGGTGTTGAAATTGGCTTCCCTTTATTGAGGAAAACATAGACCACCGAGTTGTTCGAAATGGCCACGCACACACACATACGTACACACACACACACACACACATACATACATACATACACACATGCGCGCGCCCTCCCACGCAAACATACAAACACAAAACACACATGCCTCCAGTCGCGGTTGTTTTTAGTTGTGCTTATACAGTCTTCATAAACATTCAATCAATACCAGTAAGCTCTGTAACGTCTCTGCACTTTGGCTTTTGAACTTCTCTATGTTTCCTTCCAACTGCCTGTTGCTTTGGAACAATCCCTCTTTACCTCAAAACATAGTATCGGATACCATATGATACGCCATCACCTCCACCATCATCCGTACCTCTCCATCCGATATTAACGCCAATCTTGTAACCTTTGAACCTTCACCTCATAAACAGTCTGCTGCCGGACAAGCGGGTTACTGCTATTTTGGTGGCGCTTACATCATTTCCATGCTGACTGGCGACTTTTCTTCATTGTGCTCTCAAGGTTACACTGTATCATCTTTCTCACCTCCGTCAAGTGCTTGGCTTATCCTTTAATGCCTGGCGTGTGGGGCTCAGTCGGGAATAGGAACGTAGGAAGGGAGGGGGAGGGGGGAGAGGGAGGGTAAAGGATTGAGGCTGGACTGGCAAGAAAAATCAGCGATAAAGCAGTGCAGGTTAAGAACGAAGCAAGGATGCAAGATTTAGCGGTTTTTAAAATAATGGATGATAATTTTATTTTCGCGGGTGGTTATGTCCCTTCGACATTGTGAACATCCCTGTCCGTTGCGCTCGCTACGTAAGGGCCAAACCTGGACAAGATTAT
This sequence comes from Oncomelania hupensis, assembly GCA_036898135.1. Classification (NCBI taxonomy): domain Eukaryota; kingdom Metazoa; phylum Mollusca; class Gastropoda; order Littorinimorpha; family Pomatiopsidae; genus Oncomelania; species Oncomelania hupensis. The sequence goes on along the minus strand of CM072524.1, from coordinate 3,611,985 downwards.
CTGCCGGCCATATGTCGTTCATTCGGGTTGCTTTCTCAGAGGCAGCCGCAGAACAGCGCCAATCAGGGCGCCAGGGAAGTAAAGGGCCTAGTGTTTGCTTTAAGTGAATCTGGTCCCTTTATGTGTATAGGTGTGTATAGGTGTCTGGTCCCTTTATGTGTATAGGTGTCTGGTCCCTTTATGTGTATAGGTGTCTGGTCCCTTTATGTGTATAGGTGTCTGGTCCCTTTATGTGTATAGGTGTCTGGTCCCTTTATGTGTATAGGTGTCTGGTCCCTTTATGTGTTTAGGTATCTGGTCCCTTTATGTGTAGGACATGAGAGTCAAGATCGTCATAAGCGTGCAGGAGACTAGATCTCAGTTTATATTCTCAAAGAACTGACCTCAGTCGCATTGAGCATTGGGGCTTGACTTCCCAGGTACTGCTCCTATGAAGTTTGGTCAAAATCCATTCAGCGGTTGTTGAGATCGACCGACGGCCGCGGTTATTTCTGATTCACGACTATTTCAAAGTATTTCAGATATTATCTGTAAACACACGAAAAATTGTCAATATTGTGGACTGGATAAAAATCAAAGTGCAAAGGGAAGTTCAAACAACCAATTAAGATAATCAAAGAAATCTATAGACACTATTTTAAAAGTAATCAAGTCAGCAACCTGAAAGGCAGCTTTTAAAGTGCAAAACCTACCTGTAGATCTACAACTACTAGCCTTTGTTAGAAGAGAAGCATCTCTCTCTCTCTCTCTCTCTCTCTCTCTCTCTCTCTCTCTCTCTCTCTCTCTCTCTCTCTCTCTCTCACTTTGTCAGATACTGGTTCAAATTGCAACACATGTTTCTTGTAAGACTACCAAAGCAAGCATATGAAATGGACAAAAACAGATTTTTGAGACTACCTGTAGGTCAGCCTGATGTACATAACTGGGCTTACAATATAAAGCACTGTTTTGACATGTTTTCTCATGTTTGGTTGAACGGGGGAGTATGAAATAAGAAAGCTTTTTTACATGTTTTCAGACAACGTATGATAGATTGCTACAAACAGGAATGGTTTAGTAAATTGATGGATAGCGAAAGGTTATCAGTGTATGGTTCCTTTAAATCACTATTGCAGTGTGATAAGTACTTAACAGATATTACCTCCGTTGGGGTGCCGGGGGTTTCAGTATAAATAATATCCCCACTCTCTGGAAATTTAGTCTTCGTGTCCTCCACTGCACGGCACTGGCCGAGGACTTCGCCGAAGTGAGGGCAGCTTGTCGCGAGGCCTGCCTGGAAGGCACTGTCTCTGACCTGGTCACTTTTTCCCTCTCCTCCGATGTTGGCCTCATTCTGAGGACTGCCGCCTGCATCTATCATTCTCAAGTTGCGGCCTATCTCTAGTTGGCAGTTAGCCCTGGTGTGGCCCTGTCTGTCCACACTAATGTTCTTTTGACCTCTATCATGATATTCACTTTCACCCCATAACGACACTTGACTTTGACTCCTTGGCCCCAGAGGCCCTGTCGCTACGACCATTACCTACCATAAATGACTTTATACCCTACTAGGCTGATACCTACAGTTGACCCTCCGTGTCACGGGTTCCAGCTCCTAAGGACTGAAATTATCACCTATACCTAGCCACAGTTGATACTTGTATCCTGGCTGATACCTCTGTTGACCCCTTGGTCCAGAGGCTCAGTTCATGATTGGCTGCCTACTGACAACGACGTACCATATCTCGTTACTGCACCCGTAGTTGATCCCTTGGGTCCCGGGTGTCAGCTCCAAAGGACTGACCTTATTACTACATGACTCTTACTTACAGTTGACACTTGTATCCTGGGTTACTGTCCCCGTGTAATGACAAATATCTTATATAAATTACCTTCAGTTGATCCTTAGTGTCCTGGGTAACTAGTTCATTAGACGACAAACAGTTTTCCTTTCCTCTAGTCCTGATTTTGAGTGGACAATTCCACTTTGTATTATTAAATTGTTTACATTGTAACTTTTAACCTTTTATGGCCCCTCTTAGGCCTCCTGTTTTTAACTGGTCCTGAAAGGATTTTTATTTGCCTGACCTCCTGGTCTGTTTCTGTGACGTTTTTTTAAATTAGCTCTGACAACCGTATCGGCTTAAGTTTCGCCTTCCAATTTTTTGTCGATTAGACTTGTTCAACCCCGGCCATAGCCAGTTAGACCTGGTCTGCTCAAATAAAAATTACTATTTCCCTTATGAACCCGATAAACATTCCGTATGAGACCCTATATCCCCTTTTGCTCCTCCCTTCCTGGCCTTGAGCTACGCCTGAGTGCCCTTGCCGCCCTTTTCATCCTCCACGACTCCAGAATATCCATACACCAACCCTGCTACTCAACGCTTCGTCCACTGCTGGTTGTTGCAGCAGCTCCCAGCGCTCCCTCTTCATCTGCCTACCCCTCCGCATCAAGACATCTTATTACATCGTAATCCATACCTGTCAAGGGGTTTTCGGGTTGTGGTGTAGCAATTTAACAGAAAAACCATAGCAAATGGAGGTTTGGTGTAGCACTAATGTGAATCACGCGATTCGCAACAAAACTGGAAACTTCTGCATCCAATATAAACACACATATCCAATGTGTTTACAAATTTATTGTAAAATCTTGTTAATGCACAACACTTTGTTACAATAATTTAAAAAAAAAGTAATTTATAGATTTGCAAATGAATCTGTATATGGGATAAGGGTGGGGTGTCTGGAAATACATTTGAATGGAATTTAATCTTTTCTAATCCTTTTTCCTATCGAGCACAAATTCTAACCTTTTTTTCATAAATAGTTGCTATTTGCATTCACTTTTTCAGTAGGTTGTTTGCAATTTGTTGTTTTTTCTTCTATTGCTCCAAAGATTTTGTCCACGGAATTTCATACCATGGACTGGATTCCGGTATTGGTTATTACTTTAATTGATTTACAAATGACCCCCTATAAAATTATGTCCTTCACCTTGGCCTCCGAGGTCACGACTTCCGGTCTCCCGGATGGGGCATTTTTCCTGTGTTTTGCCGAACCCTATACCAAAGTACGAAGTTTGCAGCAGCGATGGTGAACAAAAATTGTTGTTATGGTATTTGCAAAAGCTATTCACGGCAAAAACATGCAAGGAGTTGACTTTATTTACTTTCCACAAACGAATGTCAACTTGGAAAAGTGAAAAGAATGGGTGAAAGCGTGCGGTCAGCCGACTACAGGAGCAAACACGGTGCAAAACGTTAAAAAGCACACCTACATCTGTACAAAACATTTTATCGGCAGTAAAGGACCTACTTTTGAATATCCCGATCCTATACCTGAACGAACACGTGTTGCGGAAGTGCGGTGCTTTTACTAAGTGTCTTTAAACCGGACTCGACCGGAACAGACTACTTTCGCGCGAAAACCCCCTTGGTTAAAAAATATTATCGTCACTTTTGAAAAATTGCGTAGCAGCTTTGTGATACGCCGTAGCAATGGGAAAATGTTTAAAATGCGTAGCGCTACGCAAAAATCCGTAGCACTTGACAGGTATGGTAATCTCAACTCAACCTTGTTCCCTATACGCAATGTGTCCGGGGACTTAAAGTTATCCACTGAACTGAACTGAACTGGAAATTTAGTTCTTTCTCATTTGCTCTTTCTCATTCCTGCTCTGTTCTATCAATCTGCTATACTATCTTCTTCTTCGCTAGACTAGTCACCTACCTTTTTTCTTGAAAACTCTTCCGGGACATTACATTACATTACATTACATTATTATTGCTTTAGGTCCAGCGGACTCTTCCGAACCAAATCAGGACCGGACAACCCCCGATCCGCATAAAAGATCTGCTGAAACAACCCTTGTGGTAAAACCGAAAGCTCTCCACAAGCCAGTCACTTTCTGTTGGATCAGCTTGGGAATATTGGACGCTTTCTGCCAGGTGGTCACTAGGGCTTCCTATGATTTTATTATTTAGCAATGTAGGCATTTTATATGTATGTGGTTTGTTGATAATTTATAATGATGTTTGTATTCTATTTTGTTTTTGTAAACGGGGGTTCGATAAATTAGAGTACAGCCTCAGCGTCCCCTGCGTGGGATGTCTTTATTGTAAAGTGACTGGCTGGTGGAGAGCTTTCAGTTTTACCACTAGGGTTGTTTCAGCAGATCTTTTATGCGGATCAGGGGTTGTCCGGTCCTGATTTGGCTCGGAAGAGTCCGCTGGACCTAAAGCAATAAGCATGTAATATAATGTTAACAGATGTTAATATAAATAAGTTCAGAAATAGCTTTGTAAAGTTAAGTCTAGGCATTATAGACTTGAATGGAAATAAAAGGTACAATGTTGTTCCAAACACATGCCCTTTCTGTACATCTGTTGAAAATGAAATACATTTTATGTGGTATTGTCCAGCGTATCAGGATATTCGTAAAAAGTACATTTTGAGGCACTTCAATGTTGACGTACCACCATTGATGTTTTTCTTATTACAAAGTGATAGTACGATTATTACAAGAGCTGTAGCGATGTTTACGTACTATGCAAAAACGTAAAGAATTGTTGAGTTAAAAGTAACTTAAAATATTTTTACTTTTCTTTGAGACACAATCAGTCAAATGACGCGTGTTTGTCATATATATTTTTGTAACTTTTCAAATTTTAGGGTGTTTTTTTTCTTTCTTTTTCTCCGTGTCTGTTGTGTTACCCCCATGCGTATAGGCTGGTGGACTCGCATTAAAGTTTTCTGAGTTCTCTCTCTCTCTCTCTCTCTCTCTCTCTCTCTCTCTCTCTCTCTCTCTCTCTCTCTCTCTCTCTCTCTCTCTCTCTCTCCTTTGGTCAGTGACCTGGAAGAATTTCTTCTGATTATCCTGGATCTTGTAAATTTGAATAATTAATTTTACTACCTAGTCGCCTGCGATGGTTCCTTACAACCAGGGCCTGCCAATCTGTAATCCGCTCAACCAGTTTTACTGGCTCGGAAGAGTCCGCTGGACCTAAAGCAATAACCATGTAATGTAATGTAAGCAGTTTTACAATCAGAAAGACGTGTCTCGATTGCCCAAGATCACAAATGTCAGCGTCACGGATCATATTCAAATTCAGAGGTTTGCTCCACATGAAAATAATTTGAGGTAAAAAATAACCTCTTCAAAATATAAGACTTTGATATAACTCGATATAGTCATTTTTGTATGTGCCTTATAATAGCATCAAGGATTATTCTAAAAATAGCACCCTGCGAAAAAGTGTATAGTAGGCACAGTTGTTTTTTATACAACAAGGAAAAGACGCCTAACATTCAGAGCTTAGTGGTCAGTTTGAGGAAAGATTACACGTGATCTCTTAGTGTGACAACAATGTAATTTTCCAAGAAAAGCATTGTCATACTCAGAAAATAAACAAACACCTTTGTTCCCTGAACTACTAAAGAATCTTTATTGAAAGTAGGCCCCTTGAAAAGAAAAATAAAACTTTCCAACTTTTGAAACTCATACGTTGAATCCTGCACGCATAGCCGAGGTCTGACTGTTGTTTGGCGGGTGGTTTTGTTCAGAAGACTAATAATTGTGGGAAAGTGGATAAAACCAGAGTTTTGGCCTGGGAAGCTGAATCTCAGGGATTAAACGGGATAGCAGACCAAGGGATTTCGCTAGGAAGCCATTTCTTCACCGGTGATGTGGGATAAACAGCACATGCTAATTGCACGCTGAGTTCTCTGGGTTTCCAAATGTAAAACTTAATCTTAATCCTCCTCCTCCTCCTTCTTCCTCCTCCTCTTCTTCTTATTCTCCATCTTCTAGTCTTTCACTGATCCTCTTCAATTTGCATACAAACCCAATCGTAGTACCGACGACGCTACTCTGACGCTTCTCCACAATGCGTATGATCACTTAGAGACCCCTGGTTCCTTTGTCCGCATTCTATTTATAGACTTTTCTTCTGCTTTCAATACCATACAGCCACACCTCATGGCTCAGAAGCTTTTGTCTTACACTGTCCCTCCTAGACTCGTCCTGTGGATCGTTCACTTCCTCGTGTCCAGATCTCAGGTTGTCCGCTTTCACTCTGCTGTCTCATCTCTCAAACAAACGTCCACAGGAGCTCCTCAGGGTACGGTTCTTTCTCCGGTACTTTTCACGCTCTACACAAACGACTGCAGAGGAACTGATGCCTCACCGGTCATAAAGTACTCGGATGACTCTGCCCTTGTGGACCTGTCCAATTCAAATGCTGTGTATTTCTCTGCAGTTGATAGGTTCAGCTCCTGGTGCAAACAAAACTATCTGGACTTAAATGTCAAGAAAACTAAGGAACTGGTCATTGACTTTCGTAAAAACAACACTCTCATTCCAGACCTTGTCATTGATGGTGTTACAGTCGAGAGAGTCACCCAATACAAATACCTGGGAACCATCATTGACGAGAAACTGAACTTCACTGCAAACACCCAGGCCATACACAAAAAATGTCAGTCTAGAATTTACTGCCTTCAAAAACTTCGAAATCTCCAAGTCAGTAGCCGCATCCTTCAGACCTTTTACTCTTCTTTTATTGAGTCCGTTCTTACCTTTTCTTTTATCTGCTGGTATGGAAGTTTGTGTGTAAAAAACAAAAGTATTCTGGATCGAGTAGTGAACGTCTGTGGGAGGGTTGTGGGAGTGAAACAAGAGAGTCTGCAGGTGTTGTATGAAAGACGTGTTGTGCGGAAAGCTATTTGCTTTGTGCTGGATAGCACTCATGTGCTTGCGCACCACTTCCAGCTCCTGCCTTCTGGAAGGCGCTACCAAACACCAAGGGTCAGAACTCTCAGAATGAAAAACAGTTTTATTCCAAAGGCTGTCTCATTACTTAACAAATGACATGTGTGTGTGTGTGTGTGTGTGTGTGTGTGTGTGTGTGTGTGTTTTGTTTGCCCAAAATAATCTCATTTCACATTTTTTTAATGTTAGCATGCATAAGTGTAATTCCATTCATATGTGACTGTGCATTTTTATCCTCATTGTCATTATGATTGTTGTTATTATTATTGTGATGTTTATTCCTTGTTGATTGTAATTGTACACCACAATGTAATTTCTTGTAAAAGATAATAAAGTTGTCTTATCTTATCTTATCTTATCTAGTTATGGAAGGTGTGAGTGGCTCTTGTACCCGCTCGTGGCTTATTCTGGATGGTACAACTCTGCAACAGCCGCATTTAGTGGAGAAAGCCACACGATTTTTAGTCTTATAACACAAATAATATTGAATCGTAATAAATGAATGAGTGAATAAATAAATGGTTGAATAAACGCGCTGGATGATTATTTTAATTAAAAAGAATAAATTTATAAGAATAAATTAATATAGTCGATGATAATCAACCACCTATTAATAGCTAACTATCTAACTAACTGCATTGATAACTAACTGAAATGAAAACATCGACAGACGTTCCGACTTCATAGAATTGCATTCAAGGGCCTTCACTCGGCCATTGCTTTCTAAATTGACAAACATGACCTCTGGTTATCTCCCCGTTCTTTTTAATGCGGGCAGCTTTATCGGCAGAGGGCGCACTTGAGTTCGCCTCGGCAAGGACCAGGATGTTTTCTGCCCCTGAACCTGCGATGTCCCTTTTTGCTGTGGACATCGCTGATGGATTTGTTTTCTACTTGTCAACCTGTGCCCTGGGCAGGCTACGTCAGACATACAAAATGTGAACAACTATCTGCTTGAGATATTTCCCAACAAATGTATATGGACGACTTAACATCATACCTAATGCTGAGAAGCTGAAATCCTGTCCATCGTCTTTTATTAAAAACAAGCAATGACGGTACGTACATGTACATCAGCTTGTTGGATTTATTTGCAAGGTAAGCCCTATTTATTGGTGGTTAAAAACATATGATATGTGTCGCCTCCAGCGGCATGAGTTGGACCCTGTTTTTTTTTTTACCAAAGTTTACATAAATAACACAAATAAATTTCTGTCCATCCAACCCCATCGACAACCCCTTATGTAAATATGCATCACGACCAAGTTTCTACAATGTATATTTGTACCTTCGTTTGTATAAACTTTGTAACAAGAAGGAAGAAGATAAATACCTATCAATATATTGATCTGTCAATGCCAACTTTTGGCGAGAAGTTAAAATCTTGTTCAACCTCTTTTTTTTTTTTTAAATGAAGGTAAGGAATGTACAGATAGCTTAGAGACTGTGTTCTTCATCTGACACCCTCATGCTACAAATACCCATCTACACTCTCTCCTCTGCAGGCTGTCGATCCTTCTCAGTGCTTGGTCCTTCAAATTGGAACTCACTTCCTCTCTCTCTTCGCAGCCCTCCGAACATAGCCATTTTCAAGGCCAACTTAAAAACTCATCTCTTCCTTAAAAAAAAAGTCTGATCTTGTCTACCATCACCAGCATCTTTCCTTCTTTTCTGATTCTGACCCACCGCCGTCACACCGCACGCACCCAGCCCCCTCACTCCTTAGCTGCTCTCCTCCTCCCCCTTCCTCCCTCCCTCGTCTTTTATAGTTTACTTGGGTTTTTAAGTAGGTAAGGAATGTACAGTTAGCTTAGGGACTGTATTCGTTCTTTCTCTGACACCCTCATGCTACAAATACCCCTGCTACAAACTCTCCTCTGCAGGTTGTCGATCATTCTCAGTGCTTGGTCCTTCAACTTGGAACTCTCTTTCTCTCTGTCTCTGTCTCTCTCCCTCTCCCTCTCTCTGCCTCTCTCTCCCGCTCTCTCTCTCTCTCTTCTCTCTCTCTCTCTCTCTCTCTCTCTCTCCGCAGCCCTACGAACATAACCACTTTCAAGTCCAACTAACCACTTTCAAGTCCAACTTAAAAACTCATATCTTGCTTCAAACGTGTCTATCTCGTCTTCCATCACCAGCATCATTCCTTCTTTTGTGATTCAGACCACCGCTGTCACACCGCGCGCCCCCATCCCCCCCCCCCCACTCCTTAGCTGCTATCCTCCTCCAGCTCTCACCATAGTCTTTTATAGTTTACTTGTAAATATTAGTTTTCATGTTTGTCTTATGTCTTTGCGTAGTTTATTAATGTCTTCTTTTTGTTTCACTTTTTTTCGTATGTATTCCGATGTTAACGTTTAGTATAAATGCGTGACAACTGCCCTTTGAACTGATGTCATTAATAAAAAGCGATATATAAATACCGTTATTATTATTATTATTATTATTATTATTATTATTATTATTATTATTATTATTATTATTATTATTATTATTATTATTACCTGTTGTTGTTGTTAGGTAAGGGTTAGGTATTATATTATTATTGCCTGTTGTTGTTGTTGTTAGGTAAGATGTATGTACTGGTTGTTGCCTTGCAGGATGTTCTTTGCAAGGCCTGATGATCTGGTGACTTGGCCATAGCATCGGAGTTTCCGTTCGTTCACCACTGTGAACAGGTCATTTTATTGTCCAATGGCTTTGTGTGATGGTCTGTGGGACTTCGTCGTTGGTGAGGTGCTGAGTATAGGAAATGCCCAAAAGTCTTCTGTAGCATCTCATCTCCATGCTTTGTATTCTTCGTTGTAGATCTGCTGTGAGGGTCCATGTTTCGCAAGCGTATAGTCTATAGTAGTATAGTAACAACTTAAGCAGCAAATGAATCAACGTAGCGTACTGAGTGTGTCTGCTCAAATTAACAATAAGAAGAAGATCCGGTCAACTAACCAAAACAACCCCAATACTCAGTCAGCCAACCACAGCGTGGCTGTGACATAATCCTCCTTGTTTGACACAAGTACTGTACAGCGGATCCCTGAATATACAGACTGCCTGCTGTGAGATAAGGATTGATGGTGGCTGGATCTGCTGGCCCTTTCTTCTCTTCAGGGAGTGGCTTAATGTGCCTAATGTTCTCTCCTGATGGAATACCCATGAGATGTGAACAGATGGAGTCAACCTACGCTCTGTCGCATGGACCAAAGATGTAAATAATTAGTCATCCTACACTCTTTCTCTTCGTTCAAAGATTTAATACGCTCTTTCTCTTAATTAGTCAACCTGCGCCTTTTACGGTCGTTTAAAGATGTAACACGATCTTTTTCTTAATTAGTCAACCTACGCACTTTATCTTTGTTTAAAATGTCGTACGCTCTTTCTCTTAATTAGTCAACCTACACTCTGTATCTGCATTCAAAGATGTCATACGCTCTTGCTTTTCATTCACACACACACACACACACACACACACACACACACACACACACACACACACACACACACACACACACACACAGTCAAACGTCACTAGTTTACAAATTGCCTACATTCAGAATGAAGTTAAGAGTACGTACATGTTTGAAGTAGTACATTTTAGAATGGAGGTATGCGTTCCATTTGTGTATACAGAAGACTAAAAGATGGCGGAAAACTTGCGTCAAGCGAGATATATTGTGCTATATTGTGAGAGAGAGGAGAGAAGAGAAGAAGAACAAGAAGAGAGTGAGAGTGAGAGAGAGAGAGAGAGAGAGACAGAGACAGAGACAGAGACAGAGACAGAGACAGAGAGCCAATTATGCAAATCGAGAGCGAGACCATTAATTTTATCCCTGAGAACCTGACAAATCTTTATTGTGTGCACATGTTTGTTATCAGCTAGATACTCACATAACTCAGCATTACTATCGCACGATGATGGAACCTGCACACTTTTCATGGAGCTAAAGAGAAAGAGAGAGAGAGAGAAAGAGAGAAAGAGAGAGAGAGAGCTTTGGTGGTAGATTATTATTTATTTAATGATGATGATGATGATGATGATGATGATGATGATGATGATGATGATGATGATGATGATGATGATGATGATGATGATAAGTGTATTTACGTAGCACTATCGCTTTAGGATATATTATTTCTAAACGCACTCCACCATACCACAAAAGTCCTCTCTATAAATCTATATATTGTATGAATAAGATGATGATGATGATGATGATGATGATGATGATGATGATGATGATGATGATGATGATGATGATGATGATGATGATGCGCCATTGTGGCGATGTTGGGATCCAATATTTCAGACTCGTAAGACCCCCTTTCATGTATGTGTGTGTGTGTGCGGGTATACACTGAAATATGGTCTCATCACACGCACACATACACACACATACAAACGCATACACGCACACACACATACACACGCGTACACAAACACACACACACACACACACACACATGCACACACAATTGAAGATTTAATCCCATTACTCGCCCCCTTTGTGGCGTGGAGGATACAAAACATAAGCATAATAATGCTAATGCAGTTAAAACAAATTACTAAAATTCCAACTTTAACCTTGAAAACAATAACATTCTACCAATATTGTTAATATCATTAATGGTCACTCTTCTCTAATTTTATAAATGTACTCAATTCAGTAACACTTGTTTTCTTCCCGGAAACAATTGACATAAATTAAATGTTGACTTCTACGATAAATAGTTCTTAGTAATAGGCATTTGCCGAATGCGCTTGTGCTTTGGGCACTCACAAATAAACAGACATACACAGACGCACGCACAAAGTATTCCTTCATCTCAAAACACCCATACACACCCTACCCTTACGCAGACGCACACACATAAACACATGCTCACATACACACATTAATATGTGATCTTCCTCTCAACAATCGACCACGGCCACACACACACAACAAAGACGATTCTACTCAAACTACATTACTGTGTTCAAACTTTGCCGAAGCAGGAAAGTTTTCCAAAGATTTTAGTCTTTAAAGGAATTACGCGTTTCTTGTTGAAGACGGCCTTGAAGTTACTTTAAAAAAGGAATCTTTGGTGTATCGTGTTCCCATCAGACCATATAAATTACGCTTTGTAAACATTAAACGTTAATGCTCATCAGACGGAAACTATTGACGGAAAAGAAGAATAAGATGGCAAAGCTTTCAAATGTAGAATGCTCTGAAGTTCCTAAAAATAAATTCCTAGAAACAGACATTTTTAGACATAAATGTATTCACTGTGACACAACACGTTTTCCATTGTTTTGTGGAATAAAGATTTCTTGACTTGACTTGACTTGAACCGGGCACGGTAGCAGTCTGGCACTGAGAGAGAGTAGATGAACCCCGACCCCATTAAGCTGGCACAGAGAAAAGATGAGGTGCTACAGAAGACTTCTGGGCATTTCCTAAACCCAGCACACCACCAACGACAAAGTCCGACAGACCATCACATAAGCCATTGGGTAACACGATGACCTGCTCACAGTGGTAAAGAAACGAAACTCCGATGGTATGGCCACGTCACCAGATCATCAGGCCTTGCAAAGACCATCCTGCAAGGCACAGTGCAAGGAGGTAGAAGAAGAGGGAGACCGAAAAAGAGGTGGGAGGACAACATTCGAGAATGGACTGGCTTGATACTGAGCGAAGCCATCAGGGTTGCTGAGGACAGAGAAAGATGGAGTATGCTGGTTAAACGATCATCTGTGGTGCCTCCACGACCTCAGAGTTACGGGATAGGATAGAATAGGATAGGATAGGATAGGATAGGATAGGATAGAGAAAAGATGCGTCTCTGTCTCAAAGCACCGAAAGGTTAGGAGAACACTTGTGTTCTTTGATCTTTTCTTCATTTCAATTCCTCGATCCTCCTTCATTGCCCTTCTTCTTCTCTTCTTCTTCTTCTTCTTCTTCTTCTTCTTCTGACACGTCTTCAATTTCAAAATTGCATGCATGATGTGCATCGCAATGCACATGCAGATTGTAATGTTAGCATAGACTTTTAATATGCATATTGTAATGTTAGCACAAACTTGTAATATGCATATTGTAATGTTAGCATAGACTTTTAATATGCATATTGTAATGTTAGCATAGACTTTTAATATGCATATTGTAATGTTAGCATAGACTTTTAATATGCATATTGTAATGTTAGCATAGACTTTTAATGTGCATATTGTAATGTTAGCATAGACTTTTAATATGCATATTGTAATGTTAGCATAGACTTTTAATATGCATATTGTAATGTTAGCATAGACTTTTAATATGCATATTGGAAGATTATAAAGTTTAGTTTAGACAATATTAATTTGTGTGACGAGCTTAAAAATCTATGTCCTAAGCGTTTCTTTTTCTTTTTTTTCTTCCTCCTCCTCCTCTTCAACGTTGGCACCATTCGCCCCATGGGAGGAGGTACCTGATGAACAGGGCCGCTGATAATAAACATTGATAATAATTTAGCTTACCATAAGCAGTACCACCTCACAAGTAATTACAATTACAAGGCGGACTGGGCAGCGTTCGAGAATGTACCGAGTATGTACAGCGTTCCCTGTTTTAAGGACATTAACAATCAGTACGAGGCATATAGAGAGGTCGTCTTAAAGGCAGCAGACGACAGCATCACAAATAAGGAGAAGGGAGGGAAAGGTGAGATGGGTAATTCCTGGTAGAACGAGGGCTGTAAACAAGCAGTGATAGACAAAAGACAGTGTTTAAGAAAATACAAACAGAACCGCTTCGTTACAGACTTCGGCAGATACAGGGAGGCCAGGCTGCGCTGTCAGAGAACGGGGGCTGAAGCCAAGAGGTCTCACTGGGAACGCTTCCTGCAGGAAAAGGTGCAAAGACTTCTGGGCATTTCCTATACCCAGCATATCACGAACGACAAAGTCCGACGGACCATCATTGGACAACACGATGACATGCTCACAGTGGTGAACTCCGATGGTGTGGTCAGTGTGGTCACGTCACCAAAGCGTCAGGCCTTGCATAGACCATCCTGCAAGGCACGGTGCAAGCGGCAGAAGGAAAGTGATATTATAGGATAGGATAAAATATGAAATGAAAGGTGAATGTTAAAAAAAGTAAAATTGTGCTTGATGTCAAAATTCGCATTTTGTTCGTAGATGAGTGCTTCGTTCGTTTCTGTATTGAAACCGCTTCAGCATGTACAATGCAGTAATTTTACATTAGGCGTTTAATAGAAACAATGTTTCAAATTTGATTTCCCAAAACATGATTTTTGTGTTTGCGTTTTGAAACTATTTACAAAAATACATGTTAGGAATACGTTTAAGACATTTTGCAAGCATGCTGCAACGGACAAAACGTCCTTTGTTCTCGGTGTATTTTATTTACAAATTGTCTTAAATTATTAAAACAAAAATGAATAATTTATGGGTACATTCGCTGTGTGGGCATGCGTCCCAAGGGTTGTTATCCTGTTATATGTGGATAATGTGTATGGCTAGGTATTATGTTGTACATCAGATTTTTTCTTTTCATATTTTTTAAATTTTTTAAAAATATTACTTTAGTACACAATGTTTAATATGTCGTCTTAAATGACCTGTGGTTTTAAAAGATGGTAATATGGCAGACATACTCCTTCCTCTTCCTCTTCTTCTTCCTCCTCTTCTTCTTCTTCTCCTTCCTCCTTGTCCTCTTCTTCTTCTTCCGGTGTGAAGTACTAATCATGATTTAGAGTATCACAGTCCAGACAGAAAAGATCATTCTTCCCTTCACCTCTTTCCCTCCGACCCCCCCCCCCTCTCACCCTTCACCCCCATACACCCACACCACTTGTTTCCCTGTCTCTATTTGAAGTTTTATAATTTAAATGAAAGCTGGACTTTACTACAGCTAATAGAATGAGTTGTTTGGCTATTGTATCGAGTTAAACCTAACCCACGCCTTAATCGTCGCGCTCAGCTGGGTTCCGTCTCACGCCCGTTGGAAATAAATTATGTTCTTTGCGTAAGGTCTCAAAGAAGGATTCTCAGTCTTTAATGGCCTAGACACATGTGGTAGAGAATGGTCCGAGTACATTTATCAGCGGATGAAAGCACGGCGTGAGACAACCTCTTCAACGTTCGCGTGCGTCTCTCATCACTGACGGGTGGATGCTGTCCGCAAATAAATGAATGTTCTATACCCCTTCAACTCGCTGATCTTCCACATCGTTGAAGGCGTCGTTCATCGTTGTGAATCCCATTTCATACAATTTGAAAGGATTTGAATGCCCACAGGTTGATGTGTGAAAGCCAGCATTTAGAACAGAATTGTATAGACTGGCAGTGGGTGCGAACGGCATTCCAGGGTCTAAGCACAACGGTTCACTCAGTTATTTCATTCCATTTGAAAGACATTCAGCACTCAATTGTTGCTACGTGAATACCGATCCAAAGGGACTTACTAAAAAGGGACTTAGGTACTTACTAAAAGGAACTTAGGTACTACTAAAAGGGACTTAGGTACTACTAAAAGGGACTTAGGGACTTACTAAAAGGGACTTAGGGACTTACTAAAAGAGACTTAGGTACTTACTAAAAGGGACGTAGGGACTTACTAAAAGAGACTTAGGACTTACTAAAAGAGACTTAGGGACTTACTAAAAGGGACTTAGGGACGTATTCAAAGGGACTTAGGGACTTACTAAAAGAGACTTAGGGACTTACTAAAAGGGACTTAGGGACTTACTAAAAGGGACTTAGGGACTTACTAAAAGGGACTTAGGGACTTACTAAAAGAGACTTAGGGACTTACTAAAAGAGACTTAGGTACTTACTACAAGGGACTTAGGGACTTACTAAAAAGAACTTATGTACTACTAAAAGGGACTTAGGGACTTACTAAAAGGGACTTAGGGACTTACTAAAAGGGACTTAGGTACTTACTAAAAGGGACTTAGGGACTTACTAAAAGAGACTTAGGGACTTACTAAAAGGGACTAAGGGACTTACTAAAAGAGACTTAGGGACTTACTAAAAGGGACTTAGGGACTTACTAAAAGGGACTTAGGGACTTACTAAAAGAGACTTAGGGACTTACTAAAAGGGACTTAGGGACGTATTAAAAGGGGACTTACTAAAACAACGCTTACAAGAGGGGCCGGGTAGCTCAGTTGGTAAGAGCGTCTTGCTAGTAACCGAAAGGTCGCTGGTTCGAATCCCGGATTGGTCAACGTGTGATCATATTATTTTCCCCTTTACCAACAACTGGCCCGCTGGTGTCAGTATAAATCGGTCCAGTAGTCACCTATATGCGAAAGTGTCGTGTGACTATAATCTACAAACAACACAACGCTTACACTGTGACTTTATAACGAGATAGGTAGACCGGTTTTTTCCCCGCAAAGGGAGGTAAATGCGCTCTGAAACTGAAACCACGTTGTCTTGAGTTACATAACGTTAGCCTCTGGAGATACACAGCGAACAGCGTAGTGCTATTAGACAACCCCCGTTGGGGTGCCGGGTGTTTCAGTATAAATAGTATCCCCAATTTCTGGAAATTTAGTGCTTTAAATTCCCACTGTCGCTGTCTTTCTCATTTGCTCTTTCTCATTCCTGCTCTTTTCTATCAATCTGCTATACTATCGTCTTCTTCGCTAGACCAGTCTCCTACCTTTTTTCTTGAAAACTCTTCCGGGACAAGACTCCTTGTTTGTGTATGAGGTCTGTTGGATCAGCTTGGGAATATTGGACGCTTTCTGCCAGGTGGTCACTAGGGCTTCCTATGATGTCATTATTTAGCAATGTAGGCTTTTTTATGTATGTGTTTTGTTGAAAATTTATAATGATGTTTGTATTCTATATTGTTTTTGTAAACGGGGGTTCGATAAGTTGGGGTAAAGCCTCAGCCGTCCCCTGCGTGGTATGTCTTTATTGTAAAGTGACTGGCTGGTGGAGAGCTTTCGGTTTTACCACTAGTGTTGTTTCAGCAGATCTTTTATGCGGATCGGGGGTTGTCCGGTCCTGATTTGGCTCGGAAGATTCCGCTGGACCTAAAGCAATAATAATGTAATGTAAAAGCTATTAGACAAGGTCTTTTCCCTCGGTCTCTTAGAGATTTGCCAGGCCTACTCTCACCTACCATGGCTATCTGGATAAGAGGGCTATACCAGTCAGGCGAGTGAGTCATGCGCTGCGCCTGATCGGCAGCTATACAGGCAGTTAACACCGATAGTTCTGTGTCGCGCTCTTGGAAGTGCAAAGTGGGAAGATGTGTCTTGCAGACAGCCCGGATTAGACTCCCGATAACCCCCAACAACCTCTTAACCGCTCCCCAAAGACTATGAGTATCTACTACATGCTGCTTAGCTGAGAGCAGCCCAGGCTTACGGTTCGCCTCACCACTAGGTTCTCGGTCAGTCTCCGATAAAAGGTGTGTGGAGTATCTCAGTAAGTTACCTCTTGACTCGGATACGGAATCAATGCGTTTTTCCAGCGCAGTGGTTGTATAATGTAACACGAAGAACGGCCTTCGTCGTCTGAAGCATTCAGGAAGAGACTAAAAGTTTATGAAACACGCAGGTATCCAGTTGTTGTCTCCGCTAAAGACATGGACCTGGACTTTAAACTTCACTTTTAAAGTTGCTTAAATTTTCGTTTAACGATTTATGCAGGTTTCAGGGCAGTTTTGTAAGGAATTAGACCCTTTAAGCAAATATCTAGACCGTGTTTTACGTTCCCTCGTGCTGCGTAACGAAAATTTAAAGAACTCAGCCTTTTCTGTAAAAACATATTGCTAAAATAAACGTGTGTATCCTGAAGCGCTTCATCGAAGGCATAGTCAGGATAGGGCGTAGAACAATCTCCAACCTCCGTTTTGAGGATGACATTGATGGATTGGCTGGAGAAGACCAAGAACTTCAACATCTGGTACAGAGGCTTTACACCACATTCAGAGCCTTTGAAATAAGTGCAGAAAATACCAAAATGATGACCAACAACACCAATGGCATGAACAAGTACATCAAAATCCAAGGCCAAACTCTGAACACGGTGCATAGCTTCAAAATTTTAGAGCCATTGCATCAGACAATGAGTCCAGACAAGAGTTCCTCTTCAGGATTAAACTGCTGCCCTGACAAGGTTGAAGCCCATTTGGAAAGACAGGACCACCAGTCTACACTCCAAGGTAAGACTGCTACGTTCCCTTGTCATCTCCATCTCCATCTTCCTATATGCTTGCGAAACATGGACCCTCACAGAAGACCTACAACGAAAAATACAAAGCATGGATATGAGCTGCTACAGAAGACTTCTAAGCATTTCCTATACCCAGCATATCACCAACGTCGTAAATCCGACAGACCATCACACAAGCCATTGCACAACATGATGTCGTGCTCACAGTGGTTAAGAAACGGAAAGTCCGATAGCCTGGCCACGACACCAGAGCATCAGGCCTTGCAAGGTGGCAGAAGAAGAGGGAGACAGAAAAAGAGATGGGAGGACAACATTCGAGAATGGATTGGCTTGACGCTGAGCGAAGCCATGAGGATGGCAGAGGACAGAAAAAGAACGATGACGCTGGTTTAAACGCTCATCTGTGGTAGTACCACAACGACTTTCGAGTTACGGGATAGGATAGTATAGTATAGGATAGGATAGGATAGGATCCATGACAATCAGTGGTCTATGGTAAGTCTGAACCATGAGTATTTATTTGAACTGATATGAATGAATCGTTACTTATTACTAGAGACAGAGAGAGACAGATAAACAGACAGGCAGGCAGACAGACAGAGAGAGAGAAAGAAAGAGAGAGAGCGAGAGAGAGAGAGAGAGAGAGAGAGAGAGAGAGAGAGAGAGAGAGAGACGTTAGCAATGTCTTGGCATTGATTCAGTCAGAAAATTCTCTCTCTCACACACACACACACACGAACTCACACACACACGCACTCTCTCTCTCCCCTCCTTTCCCTCCCCCCACCTCTTTATCCCCTTCTTGCTATAGGCCAAGGATAACGACGGTGCACTTGAGCTGTCCGTGATTGTTGGGGATGCGCAGGTCGTTCAGTTGTATGTAGCAACGCCATGTTGCTGATGAAACAGGATGCTTCAACAACACAGTGCTACAAATGATTATTACACGCAGCCAGTCCTTTCTTTATTTTTCAGCCAACTTGCAACAGTTTTTTTTTTAAATTTAATATAATTCCCACGACACTTTCAATGGCGATTGTGTCCCCTTCCGTGCCCAAATTGCTCCCAAAGATGATTGTCTCCCTTAGAATGCGCAAATTGCTGTAACTGAATTTTTTGTTGTTTTTAACGTCTTAACGTTCGTGAGACATTACAAAAGAGGAAAAATGCAAGTAAAGAAATGGAAATCTTCATTACCTGGCATCTGCTGACACGCTTTTCTCTGGCTGTCCTTATATATTTTATCTTTCATATCCCATTTTTTGTCCACGGAGGGGTTTGGCTTGCAAACTCTGTTGTCCCTAATACAGTGAACTCCGGATATAATAAAGGCCGGATAAAGTAAATATTCGGTTTTAGTAAAGTCCAGTCTTGGTCCCGACCAAAACTCTTCTTTGTCTCTGTTTTTAAAAATCGGATATAATAAAAAAATATAGTAAAGTCCGCTTATAATAAAGTGTTTTCTAAGGCCCCTGGCGAGTTTTGCTGCCGCTTATAATAAAGTTTCAAGGGAGATTACTGTATTAAAGTTTCATGAGAGTTACTGACGTTCATAATGACGCAACATCGTCACGTCAGCTTACCCTGAAGCCTAAAATAGATCTAATTCACGCACTTGAAGATGAAAAGATGAAAAAAAAGAAAAAAAAGAAATTGCTGAACAATTTGGAATTTCCGCATCAACAGTAACAGTGATTATGAAGGAGAGTGAAAAACTGAAGGAGAGATTTAACTGTTTGGCAGAAAAAGAGTACCTAGCTTAGAAACTTATAAAGCAAATTAGACTTCACTTTCGCTATACATGATGAAATGCGTTTATGACTAAATAAGGGTGTTATAAGTTGAACACATTATTATTATACCTTTTGTACTGAGATGAATCCGAATCAATGGAGAACTGGGAAACCAACGTTTTGACTGGACTGCACTTTCAAATGAGAAGTAAAGAAGAGATTTATTCCTAAGCTGTTGCATGGCTTTTCAAGACAAACCATCTTTTTTTTAAATCCACCATATTGTTTAGGTTTTGTTCATGTCTTTGTTTGCTTTAATTTTGTGAGCTTTTTGTTTTTCCACAATGACGATAGTACAACATGTACAATTCATGATCTACTTTTATGATTTATCCTTCCGATTAAAGGGTTGGTTTGAAATAATTAGGACACGAAGGCTCACATGTAATCTCTTATCGGTAATGGACTCTCTCTCTCTATCTCTCTCTCTCTCTTACACTCTCTCTCTCTCTCTCACACACACACTCACACACACGTGAACTTACACACACGGACATAAACAAATAATACTGTAACATTTCAATCAATATACACAAACTGGGTTGTAAGAGAGGTATTCTTGAAGAGTTTATAATACCCGAGTTAATAAACAAAAATAACCAATCAACATATGTGAGCGTAATGGAATCCAATAAGGGACAATGGACCTACTGCAAGTGTTCATAAAAAAAAAGTATCTTTTTCAGCTATTTCCCGTGGATTTCTGGTGGCTTCATACGAAAGGCTAAAAGGACCTTTTCACTTTCGTGAAATATCACTTGTTATCACGTGGCTGTGTCCAGAAACAATAGATCTTGACGATGAGTGCATATTCATAATGTTCACTCAAGTAATGTAATTGCTATTTACCTGTAATTACGATAGCAATAGGTAATACCCATTGGGGGTGGGGGTGGGGGGGAAGGGAAACACAAAGAAGAAGAAAATCTAAATTTTGAAAAGGCCATGTTCGACAAAGAGAAAGAGGAGAGAGAGAGAGAGAGAGAGAGAGAGAGAGAGAGAGAGAGAGAGAGAGAGAGAGAGAGCTTGCTTGTCCAACCGCTCAAATAAATACTTTGAATTTTGTTCTTGGCAACTCTGGTAAGACAAACGTCTCCACGACGACTTATAGACGGCTGTCCGGGGGTGTGGGGCTGGAGCTGGGGAGGGTGGGGGTGTTTTTTAAAATGGGAAAACATAGTTTTCGTGTAGAATTCAGCAAGGGACAACAAACCAACACAGAAATATTAATCTAAATTAAAATATGTAATAACGAAAGCGATTCGTTCGATTTGCACTGTCTTATTTTAACTGTTCAACTATGTAAATCTAATCAATTAATGGGATCCAATTCCAATGTACATGTATATAACGCGCCAAATGTCAGCTCAATTTAGAACGATGTTGAGTGTTACACTCCGTTCGATGATGGAGTTTTCTATCAGTATCTGATTCAGCCCCGATGCTTGAATTCCTGATAGTTGTGTAACTCAGATTCGTTTATTCACGCAACCCGCTCAAGCAGCATACAAGTCACAAAGTCGACGTATGAAGTTTTCCACTTTTTATTCAGCACACATCAACAACTGCATACAATCGCTCAATCGTCTTTCCACTCTCAAATTTACTTTCCAAATCACTATCAACAACAACACTATCTCTCAACAGCAACTCGGCACACGATTAAATAACCTCTCTCTTTTCTCGAACAATTTGGTACATAGTAGAAATGACGCACTGCCACCAATCGAACTAAAGATCGTCATCACTGGCTTACGTCATACACATTTTCTCTACTTCCGGGAACATTCACGACCTTCGATATCCATCCGGAAATTTCTATCAAGAGTAAACACGCAGATCCAGAATATTCTACATCAATATCGACCAACAAAAATTATCAACGTTATACAAAACCTCTCCAAACAACAATGCAAACTCAAATCAAAGGTAAATAAACTCCATTATTGAATACTTTGCAAAACGAAACGATTAGATCTATCGTGCGCGCTTTCGACATACTTTCGTACGCGTTTCAACGTAACATTGAGTTACGTGAACACACAGACAAATAGACACACAGACGATTACAGTCTGCAGAAATCCTGGTAAAAGATGGAAATTCGAGAAGTCATTATTTTGTTCACCGATTTGTTTTGCTTTTCTTCTTCTTTACTTGCACCAGGGCCGGATCCCGGGGGTAGGGGTGGGAGGTGCTAGGAGTGCTGCAGCATCCCCCACCCCCACCCCCACCCCTTGGCAACAACAAAAAAATAAATAAATAAATAAATAAAAAGAAGAAAGAAAGTAGAAGATGGAAGTTTTTGTTCAACTGGAAATACGTTATGTAAGGCAGTTAGTTACAGGACAGGACAGGATGCTATGCTATGTACGCGCCTTTCCCCAAGGCTCAAAGCGCGGCGATCTATACCAACATACACGCTCACCTGTCTCATTTTACCCTCACACACACCAAATACACATACATCACTCAAACAGGTGGTGTACAGGCAGGGAGATCGCTATTAGAAGACGGAAGAAAATCGAATTTTTATTTTTGAAATTTTTATATTGACTGCATCTTGTACCATTATTGAAGGAAGGGAGGAAACCGGAGTGCCCGGAGAAAACCCTCGGTGACCTCAATAGTCGCGTACCTAAGTCACATACGTTCGCCCCTTGCGGCAATCGAACCCGCGACAGGAAACCGGCGATTTATCCACTGCGCCACGAGTTTTACTTGTGGTGTTTCACCACTCTGTACCATACATTTTAAAAAGAACTAGACTAGCACCCCACTCCACCCCCTCCCTCGAACATGGATTGATCCAGCCCTGTGCACCCACATACACTTTAGACCAGCGTTTTCTATCTCTTTATAATGAGAGTGTCGGATTAGTAAACGTTAAATTAAAACAAAAACAAAGTGCTAAATTAACCCTCTAAAATCGTTATTATAAACGAAGTCGGTTATAGTCAAGTAAACCTCTAAAACTGTATTATAAACAAAGTTTCGGTTATAGTAAAGTAAACTTTAAAAACTTTACTGTAAACGGATTTTCGGTTATATTAAATATTCGGTTATACTAAAGATTTATTTGGTCCCAGGGCACTTTACTATATCCGAAGTTCACTGTAACAGTATTTCTTCAAACTCATAACAATCTGCTTCAAGTTAGAAAAGAGTCATTTTCGCTTATATTTGGATTTTGAAAGGAGATTCGCGCTCCCGCGCGCATTCTCACTTTTACAACACACACACGCAACACACAAACTCTCACAAACACACACATAAGCACACAAACTCACACATGCACACACACACATGCACAAACACGCACACACACACACATACACACACAAGCACACACACGTATACTTCCCATCACCTTCCTTCCATCCATCCATCTCACTTCTTTATGTGTATTTGTGAGAGAGAAAGAGAGAAAAAGAGAGAGTGTGTGTTCGTGCGCGCGCGCGCGTGTGTGTGTGTGTGTGTGAAGGACCACCAGATCTCCCGTAAAGAACAGATATTAAGCTTTTCTAGTTTTCCGGTAAGGATGTGTTTGAGTTTTTTCCCTTGAAGTCGCAGAGTGCCAGACTCGGCATCATTCCAGAGTCGCAGGATTTTAGGCTATTTTTACAAAATCACACCAAATGTGCTAGACAACATAGAAACATAAAATAAATTGCAAATGAAAGCTTAAAGTATGTTTCTTTAATTTCACTTACCACCAATCTGCTATAATCCTTCAGAAAAAAAATTATTTTGCACCCAAAACACATCACCTTTGCAAAAAAACACTTGTTTTATAAGAAGCACAATACCTATATGTTGCACCCATTTTTTATATGAAAATATTTGATTCTCTTGTTTTTATGAAGTAAAAACACAGTAGAAATGAATTTTACACACAAATAATCATGAAAGCACAATCTGAAGAGGCATTTGTCACATAACTAAAACAAAATTTTCCCAACAATCGGCGTTCAAAACGGGAAGCCATTTTGTAAACAATGCGTTGCTAGCTTCATTAAAATTGCTAAATCTCAAGAGAAACTTTGTCAAAAATAGGGTCAAAGGGAAGCAATCTACTCTAAAAAGACTCCTTTCAAGTATGGGTATTGCTTAGTTCCCTTGGTACTCATTTTCTGTTATAAAAAAAAATTGTGAACACGCGACGTACACATAGCGGCGGCACGCTCCTGTGTGGCACCGCTAGTGCCGTAGCACCGTTTGCGGCACGACTTCAATGAGTTCCTATTTATGATACAGGACTTACATGTTAGCGACACTGTTTTGAACCTGGATTGAACTCATAATCCTCGAAAAGCACGAGTCAATGAACTCCTTACCCAAGGACAGCGTTATGTACAACGTCATGTACAACGTCATGTACAGCGTCAAGTACAGCGTTATGTACACCGTCAAGCTCAACTCTGCACAGTGTGACTGTCCTAAGTAAAGCGCTGCAAAATGTTTCATTGTTTGTGTCCGAAACTGTCCGCTCGCTTGGGACGTTTTGTATCGTCATTGAAGGCTCGTTTTACCTATCTGGCAGGTCGCTACCAAAACGGCCATTATTCTGTGCACACCAATCAAAATGACGGCGGAAAATGTTCAAGAATGCTGCTTTGAATTTCATTCATTTGTGTATGAGTGTGCTGTTTATTGGAAAATTGTCATGTACGGGCGATGCGGGTTTTCTTCTTTTTACATGGTTGTTGTTGTTATTGTTCTATTGATAATCAAACTAATTTTGAAAAAAACAAAAACACACAATTAGACATTTGCCAGAGTTGTTTGGTATTTATCACCACGTCGGCCATCTTTCAAACGATCTCCTCAAGCGGCGAGTTTGAAAGAAAGATTTTCCTATCCTATCCTATCCAGTCCCATAACCCGAAGGTCGTAGGGGCACCACAGATGATCGTTTAACCAGCATACTCCATCTTTCTCTGTCCTCAGCAGCCCTCATGGCTTCGCTCAGTGTCAAACCAGTCCATTCTCGAATGTTGTCCTCCCACCTCTTTTTCGGTCTCCCCCTTCTTCTACCTCCTTGCACTGTGTCTTGCAGAATGGTCTTTGCAAGGCCTGATGATCTGGTGACGTGGCCATACCATCGGAGTTTCCGTTTCTTCACCACTGTGAGCAGGTCATCGTGTTATCCAATGGCTTGTGTGATGGTCTGTCGGACTTCGTCGTTGGTGATGTGTTGGGTATAGGAAATGCACAGAAGTCTTCTGTAGCACCTCATCTCCATGCTTTGTATTCTTCGTTGGAGATCTGCTGTGAGTGTCCATGCTTCGCAAGCATATAGGAAGATGGAGATGACCAGAGAGCGCAGCAGTCTTACTTTGGAATGTAGACTGATGTTTCTGTCTTTCCAAATGGGCTTCAACCTTGTTAGGGCAGCAGTTGTTTGTGCGATCCTAGAGAGGACTTCCTGTCGAGACCCATTGTCTGACACAATGGCTCCTAAATATTTGAAGCTGTGCACTGTGTTGAGGGATTGGCCTTGTACTTTGATGCCCGTGTTGATGCCATTGGTGTTGTTGGTCATCATTTTGGTCTTCTCTGCACTTATTTCCATTCCATAAGCTCTGGAGGTGGTGTCAAGCCTCTGTACAAGCTGTTCAAGTTCTTGTTCCTCTCCAGCCAATCCATCAATATCATCTGCAAAACGAAGATTGGAGATTGCTCTGCCCCCTATGCTGACTGTGCCTTCGTGATCTGCAAGAGCATCTGACATGATGCGCTCTAGGAAGATGTTGAAGAGTGTTGGAGAGAGTAGGCATCCTTGACGCACACCGATTGTTGTTCTGAACCAGTTCCCGATGACGCTGTTATGGAGGACTGCACTGGTAGCCTTGTCATACAGGCTTTTGATGACTTCTATAATTTTAGGGCTGATGTTGTACACTTTCATGGTTGCCCATAGAGCTGCATGCCAGACTCGGTCAAATGCCTTCTTGAAGTCTATGAACACATGATATAGATGTTGTTGGTGCTGTAGGTATTTCTCACAGATTATTCTGAGGTTGAAAATCTGTTCAGTGGTACTTCGCCCTGCCATGAATCCTGCTTGTTCTTCAGCTATGATTTGTTCAGCTTGTGGTTTCAACCTGTTGAGTATTATTTTCAGGAGGACCTTGCTAGGATGGCTGATGAGGCTGATGGTGCGGTAATTTTCACACTCCTGAAGGTTACCTTTTTTGGGAAGAGTGATGACAAGCGACTGGGTCCATGGTGTAGGCCATTCCCCACTCTGCCAGATCTTGTTACAGATAATGGTGTGAGCATCAGTCATCGCTTCTCCTCCTGCTTGTAGCATTTCCGCTGGTATGCTGTCCACTCCCGCTGACTTCCCTTTCTTCAGCGATTGCACTGCTGCCTCAACTTCTTCCCGGAGAATTGGGAGGATTTCTTCTTCTTCTCTGCTCTCGGGACATGCTAGAACTGATGGGTCTCCATTTGGTGTATGGTTGTAAAGGTCAGAGCAGTACTCTGTCCATCTGTCCAAGACTTCTTGTTCTTCTGTAAGGCAAATGCCAGACTTGCTTTGGATAGTGGAGACTTTGGGCTGTTTAACACTTGTCAGCCGCTTCACAGTCTGGTAGGCCTTCTTGCTGTTGTTCTTGTTCAGATTGTTCTCTATTTCCTGGCATTGATCTTCTATCCAGTTCTCCTTTGCTGTGTGCATGCCTTTTCGGATGTCATTGTTGATTTTTCGGTAGACATCAGCTCCCTGTGAGGTGTTCTTTTTCTTTGTTTAACTCTCTTCGTTTATCACACAGATTCAAAATTTCAGGTGTGATCCACGGCTTCTTCTTTGGTCGGTGCTTGCCAAGGATCTCAGTGGCGGCATCTGTTACAGCTGAGTTGAAGGTATTGGTCATGGTGTTGACATCTACTTCGCCTGCCCCCAAAATAAGCAGTGGTGCAAATTTCCCTCCAATTGTGGCCTGAAATATTTTTGCCACCTCCGGGTCTTGCAGTTTGTCCAGGTCGAACTTCAGCCTAGTGCACTTTGCTGTATTTACTCTCTTCAAATGGAGCCGGAAAGACATCATCACGAGATCGTGGTCACTTCCAATGTCTGCTCCTGGAAAAGTGCGTGTCCTGCCAATGTTGATGCTTGATCTGAAGCGTTTCTTGACCATGATGTAGTCGATCTGGTTGTGATGTTCCCCGCCGGGACTGTGCCATGTCCATCGTCTGGATTTTTTGTGGAGACCAAGCGTGTTTGCCAGTACCAGATTGTTGTATCTGGCAAACTCCAATAGCCTCAGACCCCTGTCATTTGTCTCGTTGTTGCAGTGGGGTCCGCATGTGTCTCCCCAGTTGTGGTGCGCATCTTGGCCAACCTTGGCATTCCAGTCGCCTTGCACTATGACTATGTCCTTCTTCGGCACTTGGTCAAGGACCGCCTGTATATTTTCATAAAAATCCTCCACTTCGCTGTCTTCATAGTCTGATGTTGGGGCATAGGCCTGGATGATGGTAATGTTGAAAGGGGTTGCTCTCAGACGGATGGTAATGAGTCTACTGGAGACTGGGCGGCAACCCATGACAGTGGCTAGAATGTTCTTGTGGACCAAGAATCCAACGCCGTGTTCGTGCCTGTCATCTCTACCGCTGAAATAGAGCTTGTGGCCTTTGTCAGTCGTTGTTTCACCTAGGCCTTTCCAGCGCAGTTCGCTGATACCTAGAACGTTCCATCGATAGTGGTCCAGCTCGTGGGCCAGTTCTTCTAATTTTCCTTCCGCAGTTAGGGTCCTGACATTCCAGGTTCCTATGACGATGTTGTTTCTCGTGCGGATCTTGCTAATTTGTCCATCAGTAGCATACTTTTCACCTCCGTCCTGGTGGCCAACGGAAGGCGCGGTCCTTGTTCCGGGCGACGACCGATCCGGCATGGAATTAGTGGATAGCCTCATCATGTGTTGTGTCTTGGGCAAAAAAAGACCTGGCAGGGCCCAATCCTCTCCAGGCTGTTGGCCACAGCCGAAATCCACGAATACAGAAAGATTTTAAATGTGGGAAAATCTGCCGTAATCTCCCCTTACTCTTTCATGCACCTCTTCCTATGTTATTCCATGCACCTCTTCCTATGTTATTTCATGCACTCCTTCCTATGTTATTCCATGCACCTCTTCCTATGTTATTCCATGCACCTCTTCCTATGTTATTTCATGCACCCCTTCCTATGTTATTCCATGCACCTCTTCCTATGTTATTTCATGCACCCCTTCCTATGTTATTCCAAACACCTCTTCATAGGTTATTCCATGCACCCCTTCCTATGTTATTCCCTACACCTCTTCCTATGTTATTCCATACACCTCTTCCTATGTTATTCCATACACCTCTTCCTATGTTATTCTATACACCTCTTCCTATGTTATTCCATACACCTCTTCCTATGTTATTCCACGCCCCTCTTCCTATGTTATTCCACGCCCCTCTTCCTATGTTATTCCACGCCCCTCTTCCTATGTTATTCCATACACATCTTCCTATGTTATTCCATACACCCCTTCCTATGTTATTCCATGCACCTCTAATCAACTGTGGAGGCTGTTGTGAAAACCTGGATCATAATGCACTGCAATGAGCTGTTTGCACGTCTACTAAAGTGAGAAATGCTTAATTATCGCTTCAGTTACCAGGCAGGTGCGGGCTGCCTGTCTGTCAATATCTGATCAATGATCAACCAAAGCACCACTGAACCGCGATCATCGAACTGAGCCATGATCGATAATCTATAGCTAATCCGTTATAGACAAACGACTTTATTATTGTGTTATGACGTAATCAAGTGAACTGCGATGCTGACAACTGACAGCTGTAGAAAAGAAATTACAAAAAGATGAATTTGAGTTGCAAGAGAAAATATAGTTACACACGCACACACACACAAACACACACGCACGCACACACACAACATCACCACACCACACACACAAATATCTGGCCCTACCCTGTTCTCCAAATCACAAAGAAATTGGAATTGATAAACAACATGTGGCGAATAAAAAGAAAATCATGTTTTATTTATAAAAAAAAACAAAAAAAAACCAGACGGAGAGACAGAAAAACAAACAGCAAAAAGAAGACAAAAAGTCAGAAAACTGAAAAGCATAGACATAAAAACAACAACAACATGCAAATATGCAGAATGTTGTGTTCTTTTATTTGGAAATAATAACAGGTGAGGCAAGGTGGTCTAATGGTAGTGCTTTGGCTTGCGGATCTGAAGGTCCCGGGTTCGAGCCCTGTCCGGGCCATTGTGTTGTGTCCCTGGGAAAGATACTTTACTCCTGTTTTCCTGCTCCTTCGGATGAGAGTATAAACCGAGGTCTAGTCTGTATGTCACAGTCATACATTCCATCATAACGGACTTTAAAGATCCTGACGCTCATGTCCTGGACGGGCGAGTGCCGGTAACAAGAACACACCCAGCATGCACTTGGTCCTTCTGCCCCATCCCTGGCTGGCCAGGATAGTGCTCAGTTGTCCGGGCGTCAGACCATGCGCCCAAAGGCTGCGGGTGGGCGTCTCGGGCGGTTTGAGTTAGATCCTGTATCGGCCAGCGCCTAGAGACTGGTCAAGTACGGCGAGATAAGTGCGCTATAAAAATCATCAATAATAATAATAATAATAATAATAATAATAATAATAATAATAATAAAATAACAACAGCAATGACAAAACAACAACAATAGTTAGTCATTGTTTATAGGGTCCAGCGGACTGCAAAGAGCCGAATCAGCCAAATCAGGATCCACCCTTGATCCATATAAAAGATCTGCTGAAATAGGGGGGTCGGATAGCGCAGTGGTTGGAGCACTCGCTACTGTGTCGCAAGTTAAGCATCGTCCAGTGCGGTTAGCACTTGGATGGGTGACCGCAAAACGTGAAGCGACAAATAACAACGCCCCCAGTTGACTCAACTGTGATTGAGTACCTACTCTCTTGAGAGTGGGGAAGGTAAAACAGCGAGGGAGAGAGATGGGCATCACCCTCATTACGCTGGCCCAAGATAAGTGTGGTCTCCAACATCACGCTCCCCTACGGCCACAAGGCTATGGGACCACCTTTACCTTTTTTTTAAATAATAATAATAATAATAATAATAATAATAATAATAATAATAATAATAATAATAATAATAATAATAATAATAATAATAATAATAATTCTCATGCATGTGCTGGCTTTCCTTTCCTTTTAAAAAAAACATAAGGCGACGCTTTGTTACTGACACTGTATTTTACAAGATACAAGAAAACTTTATTATCTCACTGTGAAAAATTAAGACACGTTTTGCAGGCAGTTAAAGGACGTCATCAATCAATAAAAAGAAAACATAACCCCTGTGTCCTACACAGTTGGCACTTCATATTCTTACTAGACTGGCCATCTATATATCATTGTCCTTCTCGCTTATATTAATGTACAGATAACAGGTTAAAAAGTTAATTACATTACAGGAAAAGGACATTCATATTGTATTTTATAATGCATATATCATACAAATCAATTGTAATCACATAGATAACTACAAAAGCAAAGAAGGGAGGACTTATATTTTACAAACCTACATAACAGCTGTCATTGCACAAATTAGCACCACAAGTGATTAAATGATTAAAAGAAATAGTATAAATAAAGGCACTCTCTTTTTCTTACACACACGCACACACCTCCACACACACCGTCACAGATTATTTATACTTATTTACTTTAGCACCCTTCACGCCATTCTCTTACCACTACCCTCATATTCCTACTCTCTCTCTCTCTCTCTCTCTCTCTCTCTCTCCATCCACCCCCCCCCCTTCTCCCCTCCTGAAAAGACGAAAATAAATGGGTCCCTTCCACGTGGGTAAATCACATAAAAATGGCCAATTAATTTGAAAGGTGCGGCAAGCAAAGGGGAAAAACATGTTTCCCATCCTCAGACTTGCTCCAGACAACTAGCCTGCATATCGGGGAGGGTTGGATCACTTCAATCGAATCAATGAGCTCGGCATTGTAGCCTGCCGTCTCCGCCACTGGCCCAGCTGTCAGCTGATTTACGCCACAATTAGCTCCCAGCACAACGCTTTGCCAGACTAGGCGAGCTGTGGGATGCAGAAAGGAGGATAAAGGAAGAAGAAGAGAGAAAGAGGAAGAAGCAGGAGGAGGAGGAGGAGAGGGAACAGAATAGGAAGGAAGAGGAGAGCAGAGAGAGGGAGAGAGAGAAGAGTGGGGAATCGGAGAGAAAGGGGGAGAAGAGGAGTGAGGGTGCGGAGGGGGTGGTGGTGGTGTAGTGATACAGAGAAGGAGAGTAGAGAAAGAGAGATGGGAAGAGAGAAATAGAGAGAGTGGGGGTGGGATAGTGAGAAGAGAAGATAAGAGAGAGAGAGAGAGAGAGAGAGAGAGAGAGAGAGAGAGAGAGAGAGAGAGAGAGAGAGAGCGAGAGACAGACAGACAGGTCAGACAGAAGACAGAGAGACTCGGACTCAGAGATTAATTATTTTTTATTCACAACAATGATATAGATTTTAAGCGGAAGCGTCATCTTACAATCGCTCCTTGTATCATTAACACTCGCATTTACCAATATTCAGTCAAACATGCCAACGACAAAACTAACAAACAAAGAACCCAATGTATATAAAATAATCAGGTGTTGCAATTACCCCTATATTTAAGATGCATCAACTGTAGATCAAATAATCAAGAAGCACATTGGGAACAGTTGACACAAACAGTTAATACGTCATAATTAGATGACACAATCAGTTAACGCCTCCTAATTATTAAAGTAATGTTGTTCAAAGTTGGATGTCACAACGTTTCAATGAAGGAAGAGTGGTACACGATCTAATGTTCGAAAAAAGAGAGTTCGAGATTAAAGGGCACGAGAATGCAAAACTATCCTTAAACGGGTCAATTAGTGTTCGAGGCAGGATGTATTCGTTGGACCTGGAACGTTCTGTTGCAGCAGTTAACAGATTGATTAAATAATGTGGTGCCCGGCCATGTTGAACTTTAAGCAAGAAAGCCATAATATGTTGAAAAAAAAACCTTTTAGATACGTATTTATTCATTGTTTATAAGGTCCAGCGGACTGCCAAGAGCCGAATCAGGACCACTGAAGGAAAACTGATGTTAAAAGGACATTAGGTTTGCTGCTTTTAGTTTTTTCCGATAACGGAAGACTGGGATCGTCTCTCCTGACAAGGTAAGGTTGAAGCCCATTTGGAAAGACAGGGCCATCAGTCTACATTCCAAAGTAAGACTGCTGCGCTCCCTTGTCACCTCCATCTTACTATATGCTTGCGAAGCATAGACCCTCACAGCAGATCTCCAACGAAGAATGCAAAGCATGGAGATGAGGTGCCACAAAAGACTTCTGGGCATTTCCTATACCCAGCACATCACCAACAACGAAATCCGACAGACCATCATACAAGCTATTGCACAACACGTTATTCGTATTACCATTATTAATTCTTTATGGTCAATCTAAAGTAGACTTATTTATTGGTTCGCTGCAGACAATCCTACTTAGTGACTTCTTGGTAAATTGATGCAGGGACAATAGTTCCCTAACTTTTGGAAACGTGCATTGAGAGAGGAAAGGAAACTGACCCATCCTTCCTACAAGGACTGTAAACATTGTACTATTTATAGCATACAGCTATGTACTTTATTCTTACAGAACCAGTAGTGTATTGCATGAATGAGTAAATATTTATGTCTGGAACTCACGAACTTACTGACAGTTAGATGTTAATAAATATATTCATAAGGCGCTTTTCTAGGGAAAAAAACACACCAGTTCAAAGCGCTCCATCGCGCCATCACACACTCGTTAAACATTATTAGCGCTATACGTGTAGGTATTCAGTATTTAGTAACATTTTTTTAAATCTCTTTTCAAACGTCTGTTTAGTTCAACAGTACAGCAAACTGGATCAAGCACGTTAACCTCCTGAACATGAGCTGTGACTCCCTGCCTGCTGGACTTGGTAATGCATTTCCATTGGGCTGTAGATTTTGTAGACTAATGACCACCTGACGAACAGGGAACTTCCAGCACCACTTGTGCCATAAATCTGTACCACAGTGGAGGAAAGTAACGTGATGTATGTGCGCATTGCTTGCTGTGGCCTGACCTAGAAAGTGTACAATCATGTTCGCTTCACAAGTTTTCCTCTTTGTTACTTTGGATCACACCCATCTACACTCACTTGATTTAGTGGTATAATTGTTGTTGTATATCGTTCAAGCGCGACCAAGACTTTGGGCCAACACAAGATCTAACTTAGGCCGCTCGAGGCGTCAATGTGCAGTCTTGGGTGCATCATCTAACGGCTCACACAACTCCTCAACACAATTGTTAACGACAGGGATTGCGGAGAAAAGACCTGTCGCTTGCCATGTATATTTATGTAAATGACGCTCACCCGTCCAGCATATCAACTCTGCAACTGTTTATCTAAAGGAAGTGCAAAGGTTTATTGCATTGTGCAAAGAGAATTTTTTAAATATAAATGTGAAGAAAACTAAAGAACTGATTATTGATTTTAGAAAAAAAACCCATCTGCTGTGCCTGACTTAGTGATTGATGGAGAAAAGGTGGAGAGAGTCTTGGAATACAAATATCTGGGAACAATACTTGACAATAAGCTTACCTTTGATTCCAACACTACTTCCATCCATAAGAAATGTCAGTCAAGAATGTATTGCCTCCAGAAATTGCGCTCTCTGAAAGTCAACAAGTCTGTTTTATGTAACTTTTACAGATGTTTTAACCAATCGGTGCTGACCTTTGGTTTTCTTTGCTGGTTTGGAGGTCTCAGTGTGAGGAGTAAGAATGTGTTGGATAGAATTGTGAAGGTGTGTGGGAAAGTGGTGGGTGAAAAGCAAGAGAGTTTGTGTGTGTTGTACGAAAGGCAAGTAAGACAAAAAGCGAGCATGATTGTAAGAGACTCCACTCACATCCTAGCCCAGCACTACCAGCTCCTTCCTTCTGGTCGCCGTTTCAGAGTGCCAAATGTTTCTACAGTTAGAGCTAAGATCAGTTTTGTACCCAAATCAGTACAAATTCTTAATAAGTGTTGACTGAATGAGTTGGGTGCGAGTGGTTTATGGGAGTACTAGAGATGAATTTTATAATATTTGCAGCAATTTTTCAACTATTCAGTATGTATCTAATTAACTAATGCATAAGTTTTAAAATCTGTGATTGTCAGTGCTAGAATGATACGCAGAGTTTGATGATTGTATATTTTTTTAAGATGCTTTATAACGTTTATAATTTTATAATCTAATGTCTAACCCATGTGTGTGTGGATGTGTGTGTGTGGGTGTGTGTGTTTGTGGGTAGGTGTTTTATTTATTTATGTTGAAGTGCAATAAGGACATGTAGTGTGATATGTATTTTAAGTTTTACAATGTGTCGGAAATGTTCTTGTTAATATGTACATAAGCGTGATTACACGTACATGTTTACATGTTTATAGTATTGTTACATTTTATTACCTTTTGCTGACAGCAAATCCATGTTAGAATTTCTCCTTGGAGATAAAAAAGTTTTCTGAATCTGAATCTGACTCTGAATATCAGTATCTTCAAAGTTCGTGCGATGAAATGCGTATGTGCACAGAATAGACCTCGGTTTAAACTCTCATCTGATGGACTTTACACTTAAAATAAGTTCTTTCACTAAACTTTTTATTTAAAGTAGTGTTGGACATTTTGTTTAGGTTAACGGTTGGTGAAGGTAAAACCCCATCATGTCTATGACATATGTACAATGTAGATATCTGTTTACGCCCTAGGCGAGTGGCACCCTCAAGGAATGTGGTTTTGAACGCTGAAGTGCTGTTCAAAGACACTTTATTCTACCGTTCTTCTGCTCAAAACTTTGTGTTGGGTGGTTCCGTCGTGTGACATTCAGTTGTTACACTTTCAAACTAATTTTGTTAACCTGGATCTATTCAGTGTGTTATACTTTAAGATCAACATGTCATTTTGGAACAAAGAAAGCCTCGGTTCCGGCCATAATGGTTCACTTCTTTGTTCTTAATTAGATTTGGTAGATTTAAGGGTGTAGGAAAACCGACCACATTTACAGCAGCTTAATCCACTGTCCTTTGTTTGCCGATTTAAGCTCGCTGGTAAAATTTGTTGTGTTCAAATTGACAAACTTTGTAATTACTTGGTCTTCTCACTACCCATAAATCGACTCAAACAATGTAACATTAGGATCTTAGGCTGGGGCTGGGGAGATGTGAGGGAGACAGGGAGGAAGAGGTAGGAAGGAGAAGAAGCGTATAGCCAAAACATTGGGATTTATTTTTGGATTAACGAATGATACATCACTTCCGGTTTTTAATGTTTTATTTTGGCCACCTGGACATTTATGGCTGGTTGATGTTTGTGAGATTAACTACTTTTATTTTCCGAACTGTCCAATATTTGAGGTCTTTTCAGACTTAAAGATCCTTTTCGGACTACACAATCATTAACATAAAAAAGGGGATGTAGCGTCTTTCTTTCTTATTTTCTGAACTCAAACATCTTTATGTACATGTCATGCCGCCTGAAAACAGCAACAGACAGACCGAAGTTGCGAAAGCTCTCCGCAACAAGCATCCATCATGTCTTCTCAAAGGCCCGATAAGCTGAGGGAATATATAGATTAGATAGAAAGATAGATAGATAGATAGATAGATAGATAGATAGATAGATAGATAGATAGATAGATTAGATTAGATTAGATTAGATTAGATTAGATTAGATTAGATTAGATTAGATTAGATTAGATTAGATTAGATTAGATTAGATAGATAGATAGATAGATAGATAGATAGCTTTATTATATCTCTGAAAAATTACATCGATAGATAAATAAGTTAGATTTTGATTAGCATTTCGAAGGGAAATAAACATGTTCCATTTTGGATCAGAATAATTTGCTTTCTTTGATGTTGATGACAGTTAACTGGTTGTGATCGAGGCTCCACCAGATCTATATTCCAAGTCCACCTTCTTTGAAATAAAGATCTGTGCTCCCGTCTACCCACACCCATCCCAAGTGTATGTTCTCTCTTGCTCCAGTTCGGATCTTATTGTCCAGTCGCTAACCTGGATAGTGGAGATCTATGTTCAACACAAACCCTAGCACAACCTTCACACTCAAGGCAGGACGTTTTAAGCGCTAGAAGAAGAAGAAGAAGAAGAAGAAGAAGAAGAAGAAGAAGAAGAAGAAGAAGAAGAAGAAGATGATGATGATGATGATGATGATGATGATGATGATGATGATGATGATGATGATACGGTTGAGAGTATAAACCGAGGTCTAGTTTGTGCACGCACGATATACATCGCACGGACAATAAAGATCCTGACGCTCATGTCTTAGGCGAGTGAGGTCCGGCTACACAAATACACCCAGCACGCACTAGGTCCCTTCTCCCCATACCGCGTCGCCCAGGATTGTTGTGCCCAAAGGTTGGAAGTGGGCGCCTTCGGTCGGCTTGAGTTAGGTCCTGTATGGATCAGAACCTTGAGCACTTCTTGAGTTGGAAAAGCGTTAAATAAGACTGGTGAAATAAATAAAAATTAAATAAACATTTGGTTATTTTGTTGTATGATTCTTTCTGGCCTTGCTGAAACCAGGCTAATTACTTAACACGTACATACACCCACATCTCTTTCGACAGAAGGAGCACATTATATACTAACATCTTTATATCCATGTTTTCTAATATAATGCACATTTCTTCCTCCGAAATCTAAGATAATTTGTCAGTCAATGTTGTGATTTTTTCGTGGCAACTGATATAATGTAAGTCTGAAGATATCCTATCTATGCATGATATATAAGACATTTCCTCTCCTCTGTACACTGATCCCCTGCATTAAATCATCACCACCATCACCAGCAACAGTTGCTGCTGCATCGACAGTATCCCCATCAGGAGGAGCAATAGCAACAGGTTTTTCGACCTCATCATCATCATCATCATCATCATCACTCTCTCTCTCTCTCTCTCTCTCTCTCTCTCTCTCTCTCTCTCTCTGTCTCGCACACACACACACACACTAATTACTTGAAATGTGCGGTCTCTCTCTCTTTAATTTTAAAACCTTTATCCTATTAAACGTTTCAAATTGTGCTCTCTCTCTCTCTCCCTCTCCTCTCCTCTCTCTCTCTTCTCACACCCCGTCTTTCTGTCAACAGCTACTAGTGTCCAGTGCACAAAAGCTGACCCGGGAGGGGTGGGGGGCTGGAAGGAAAGGGAGATCCCCTAGGGAAGGGTCAGCTGTGGAACTAGGTGCTGTAAATATCATTACTCTTCGCAACGGAAGTAACGGGCTGGCAAAACTACCCTACTAAAAACATGTCCGGTGTGTTCATGGTGTGCATTTTGCACTCGCTGTTGAAAACAGTGCAGTCCCAGAAAGTGAATTCGCACTCGCAGTCAACACAATGCAATCTGTAGGTTCACATTTCCTAGGGGATACATTTGCTTTGCACTCGCTTTTGATATGGTCCAATCATGAGGTTTAAACGTCTTAGTGTTTATAAGGCTTGCACTCTATTTTACAATGTACACTTTTGGGGCAAAGCAACATGCACCTCAAATTATACTCGTGATGTACAAATCGTCTGACTAAGCTCAGGTTGCAGTCAATGCAATCAGTGACTGTTCAACATAGACTTAACTACAATGTTGCATCCCTTTGCTTCAACATTACCGAATGTACTGCTCCCAACTATCTTCCTGACCTACTACAGCTCTATGCACCCTCTCGCCAGCTTCGCTCCTCCTTTGATAATCCAATCTTCATCATTTCTCACACAGGCACCAAAACATACGGCCAACGCGTGCATTCTCTTATCACGCTTCCGCTACCTGGAATCATCTTCCTCAATCCATCAGACATTCTCAATCTTTGCAGACTTTCAAAAGTAAACTTAAGACACATTTTTTTACCGTAGTAACTCCACACCCGTCTTTCTTCGGGTAATCATTATCCCTGCTTGGTGTGTATGTGTGTGTGTGTGTGTGTGTGCATGTGTGTGTGTGTGTGTGAGAGAGAGAGAGAGAGAGAGAGAGAGAGAGAAGGAACTCAAGAAAGAGAGAGAGTGTGTGTGAATATTTAAACAATTCCATCACCCATCACCTATCCTATCCTATCCTATCCTATCCTATCCTATCCTATCCTATCCTATCCCGTAACTCGGAAGTCCTAGGGGCACCACAGTTGATCGTTTAACCAGCGTACTCCATCTTTCACTGTCCTCAGCAACCCTGTTTGATTCGCTCAGTGTCAAACCAGTCCATTCTCGAATGTTGTCCCCCCTCTGTCCTCTGGGGGGCATGTGTATGTGGGTGTGTATGTACGTGTGTATGTACGTGTATAACCGCACAACTGGAAATATTATTTTCATATAAACTGGGGATTTGTTTCCTATACACTTGGTAACAAATGGTGTAGTTGAACAAAATGGGGAAGAAAAATCTTCCCAATTTTGTAAACCATATTTTCCACTCGAAAACAGTATAGGCCAACCGTAAATAAAAATCGAGAAATCGCATTTTCAATTTTGCAGCGTAGATCACCCATCAGTCCAGGACATAATTCATAAATCTACTTAATTTTATCAAATACAACATTTGATTAGTAAATAACGCCAATTGTACCCTGTTTTGGTAAAATTCCCAATTGATCGGCTTATAAACGTGTGTGTGTGTGTGTGTGCGTGTGTGTGTGGTTGTGTGTGTGTGTGTGCGTGTGTGTGTGTCCTATCCTATCCTATCCTATCCCGTAACACGGAGGTCGTAGGGGCACCACAGATGATCGTTTAACCAGCGTAATCCATCTTTCCCTGTCCTCTGCAACCATTGCTTCGCTCAGTGTCAAACCAGTCCATTCTCGAATGTTGTCCTCTCACCTCTTTTTCGGCTTCAACCTGGCCAGGGCAGCAGTGTGTGTTTGTGCGTGATCGACTAAAATCATTGTATTAAATGAATAGATCTCCAGGGATCAGTTTACTAGCGCGCCCTGCGCCATTGACGCATAAAAATTAAAAATGACCCATCTACAATTCTTGCCAAGGGCCGAATGGCGCTTCGATTTTTGGTACGAGTGCGCCACCACAATAACAGTGCACGATATTGGAGGCGACAAACGTGCTTTTGCTAAGGCAAGTTCAGCGATTGGCTATGAGGGCCCGGATGTTGATCTTTCAGCCAATAAGAAGTGTTGTACGATTCTTCCAAATCAAAATTTGCTATCGTCTGCGCGTATGTTGTGTCCGTGCAAGGAGGATTTTGTGTTTTTCTTTGTGCCGCTTTGAAAATGCCCACCCCCCACCCCCCACCCCCCTCCCAAAAAAAAAAAAAAACTTGAGGTAAACCACAGTCTACCGCCGCTAATCCTACGCAAGATGATTGTGTGAGCCCCGAGTCAAGTCAAAATACTGATCCCTGTTCTGGTTATTGTTTTGTTGGTAAACATGCTTCACAACACATGCACACTCACAATACTCTATTTTGTTTTAATTTCTGTAATAATATCTCCAGGTTATCTTTTACATGTACGTAAATTACTGCTGAAATCATGGCCCATTGAAATTTGATCCGAGGGGCCCAATGGCCCATAGCTTTTTTGTGTCAGGCTGAACCCTGGATCTCTATGCAAACTTTAGGACAAAAACTTGAAAATGCTTGGACCAAACTGTGTAAATATAGCAGTAATAGTATACCACAGAAATGAACTGATGACTTCTGCGAACATGCTAAAGCGGCAGGGATAGTTCAGTGGCCAGAGCGCACGACTTGTGTGAGTGCGTTTTGGACGACGTGGGTTAGAATCTTAACTTCAGCAAACTATTGTGTCCTATTCTATCGTATCCTATCCCGTAACTCGGAGGTCGTAGGGGCACCACAGATTTTCGTGTAACCAGCGTAATCCATCTGTCCCTGTCCTCAGCAACCCTGATTGTTTCGCTCAGTGTCAAACCAGTCCATTCTCGAATGTTGTCCTCCCACCTCTTTTTCGGTCTCCCTCTTCTTCTACCTCCTTGCACTGTGCATTGCAGGATGGCCTTTTTCAAGACTTGATGATCTGGTGTTTCCGTTTTTTCACCACTGTGAGCAGGTCATCGTGTTGTCCAATGGCTTGTGTGATGGTCTGTCGGACTTCGTCGTTGGTGTTGTGCTGGGTATAGGAAATACCCAAAAGTCTTCTATAGCACCTCATCTCCATGCCTTGTATTCTTCGTTGGAGATCTGCTGTGAGGGTCCATGTTTCGCAAGCATATAGGAAGATGGAGATGACAAGGGAGCGCAGCAGCCTTACCTTGGAATGTTGACTGATTGTCCTGTCTTTCCAAATTGGCTTCAACCTCGCCAGGGCAGCGGTTGTTTGTGCGATCCTGGAGAGGACTTCCTGTAGGGGCCCCATTGTCTGATACAATGGCTCCTAAATATTTTAAGCTATGCACTGTGTTGAGGGATTGGCCTTGAACTTTGATGTCCGTGTTGTTCAAACTATTGTTTAATTGCTGGATATTACGGGCCAGCGCCTTGATAAGCTCTTTGAGCTTGTAAGTGCGCTATAAACGAGAAATCTCTTTCTTTTAAGAGAAATCTCTTTAGAGGACTAGACGGTCGGTGAAGCAACGCAGTTAGTTATTCATTGCTTACAGGGTTCAGTGGACTGCAAAGAGCCGAATCAGGACCACAAAATCAAGATCACAACTTCGCTGAAAGAGATCTCACCCCTAATCCGCATAAAAGATCTGCTGAAACAACCCTAGTTGTGACATTGAAGGAATCCACCAGCCGGTCACTTTACAATAAAGACATCCCACGGAGGGGACGCTGAGGCTATCTTCTAATTTATCGAACTCCCGTTTACAAAAACAAAATAAAATACAAAACATCGTTATAAAATATCAACCAAACACATACATATAAAATGCCTACATTGCCAAATAATAACATCATAGGAAGCCCAAGTTACCATTTGGCAGAAAGCGTCCAATATTCCCAAGCTGATCCAACAGACCTCACACATAAATGAGGAGTTGGTCCCGGAAGAGTTTTCAAGAAAAAAGATAGGTGACTGGTCTAGCGAAGAAGAAGATAGTCTAGTAGATTGATAGAACGGAGTAGGAATGAGAAAGAACAAAGGAGAAGGACAGCGACAGTGCGAATTTAAAGCACTACATTTCCAGAGAGTGGGGATACTATTTATACTGAAACCCCCGGCACCCCCACGGAGGAAGCAACGCAGTGGTTTTGGGCACGAAATAGATAACGTCTCGTGAAGCAACTTGGATGGGTGACTTTGCTTGGAAAGCAGCCATCTAAAGACACTCACGACGAAACAGGCACACGAAACATCCCAGTCCACCTAGCTGGGAATGGGTACCTGGCTCTCTTTAGAACCGGGGAAGGTAAAGCAGCGAGTGATGAAAGATGGGCACCGCCCTCATCAAGCTGGCCTAGAGATAAGAGAGGTATGCAACGCCCTCCTTTCCGTATGACCGAAATGTTAAGTAAATACCGTTATTTAGAAGGTTGAATACAAACACCAACCAAACTTAGGCCTTGATACTATACATAGCGTATTTTAAAGATAGCAACAAAACAACACTCTGTGAGATCTTTTATACTAGTGTTGTGTGGACGTTTTTTTTTGGATTTTTTTTTTTTAAAATTTCACCTCCTTCCTTATTAAAGAGCTTTAAGAAGCACAGAAACTTGGTTCGTAGTTCTTTTTTCGCAGGAAAACCCCCTTGTCTACGTCATAACCTTTGCGCTTCCGGAAGGTTACGACCTCCTCATTGCATTACGCAAAAAAACTTTGCCCTACCAACATTTTTTCAACCGACATTTTTTTTATTTATTAACCTGTGATGGACCAAATCTAAAGACTCGTACGTTTTCGACCTTTACGAATTAGAGAGTTTATGATCATGATGGTATTTACCTTACCTGAATAAGGACGAACACAATTTCGTTTGCAACTGGAGGCGCTGCCACTTGAGAACCGCAGGCACCAAGAAACGTTCGCAAGGATTTCCCGACTGAATAATCGGAAATGAAAGAAATCACTGCGAACAAAGTTTAGTTGGTCGAACTAAAGCTCTCTATTCATCAACAACAACAACAACAAGATTATTGCTTTAGGTCCAGCGGACTCTTCCGAGCCAAATCAGGACCACTCTATTCATCAAGCACACTACACTAATTTGAAGACTACTGTTTTGACATCTCAAGCATTATATCTTATTCAAATGGTATTTGGTTCCAGAAATGAAAACTTAAAGAAGTAATTTCCGGATTTGTCAGCGTTTCTATCTCTGCAACTTCCAAACTTGCAAAATCTTATTGTGCTATGTCCTGCGTGATTTGCATTGCGGGGAATAAGGAAGAATGTGTGACGTCAATATGTTTGGTGACGGCTTGTCAAGCTTTGTCGTCACATTCAGATAATTTCATACAGCGTAGCTGAAACTATGCGAGGCTTTCTCCCCCTCACTTGTCTAAGCGGAACGAATTACATTATTATTGCTTTAGGTCCAGCGGACTCTTCCGAGCCAAATCAGGACCGGACAACCCCCGATCCGCATAAAAGATATGCTGAAACAACCCTAGTGGTAAAACCGAAAGCTCTCCACCAGCCAGTCACTTTACAATAAAGACATCCCACGCAGGGGACGGCTGTGGCTTCACCCCAACTTATCGAACCCCCGTTTACAAAAACAAAATAGAATACAAACATCATTATAAATTATCAACAAAACACATACATATAAAATGCCTACATTGCTAAATAATAACATCATAGGAAGCCCTAGTGACCACCTGGCAGAAAGCGTCCAATATTCCCAAGCTGATCCAACAGACCTCATACACAAATAAGGAGTCTTATCCCGGAAGAGTTTTCAAGAAAAAAGGTAGGAGACTGGGCTAGCGAAGAAGAAGATAGTATAGCAGATTGATAGAACAGAGCAGGAATGAGAAAGAGCAAATGAGAAAGACAGCGACAGTGGGAATTTAAAGCACTAAATTTGCAGAAAGTGGGGATACTATTTATACTGAAACCCCCGGCACCCCAACGGGGGAGCGGAACGAATAATATTGGTTGAATGAGATTAGGATGCGAGATGATGTCAGTTTCACCCTATTGTAGCGAGCCATGGAGCAACCAATATTATTCAAGACTACTCTGCAGTTATGTTTGTTGTTTACATCCCATGGCTACTCCAGGGTCTAATCCCGTCCAAATGTCGCTCAATGCAGACATTCTTGAAGTTGGTGACGCTGAGCGTCTTCCCTTCCCGCCGTGAAAAAGAATTGGAAACTGAGGCTACCTCACCTCGTTATGACTTCTGGCTTTGTGGGTATGCATCTGCTGATACAACCCAGAGGGAGCATCTCATCTATTCTCAGCTACGCTGCGTGAGTTTATTTATTATTCATTCGATCGTTTAATCAGCGTACTCCATCTTTCTCTGTCCTCAGCAATCCTCATGCCTTCGCTCAGTGTCAAACCAGTCCATTGTCGAATGTTGTCCTCCCAAATCTATTTATGTCTCCATCTTCTTCTGCCTCCTTGCACTGTGCCTTGCAGGATGGTTTTTGGCAACTATTTTTATTCCAAATGCTTTGGAGTTATTGTCATGTCTCAGCTGTTCAAGTTCTCGTTCCTCTTGTCATGAACTGGCTAGTTTTAACTCTGCTCATTGACTATTCAGCCTTGTGTAGTTTTTGTAACAGTAGAGAGTCAGTATATAACACAGCAGCAATACAAGTACACACCGCGAGCCCGACCCACGCTGCGTAGTTAATCAGCACTGTGTGCGAGAGTCGTAAACATTTTACCCAATGAGAGCTTAGGCAAAGCGGTTCGAGCCAGTTTGACTGGGTCCGAGCCTAACACAGCTTTGGTCAGTTGGGAGGAATACACCGAAGTGTTAACAGCTAGAAAGCTGGCAGAGAAATCTCTCCACACTTAGACCAGGAAGCAGGACTTAGAATCATAGAATTCTATCAAGTCATCACGGGCCTGAACTTGTCAGACAGGTAAATGAACACCCTTCTGTTTCATCGTGATATATTTATATTCTTGTTGAAATTATGTTTGAAGAATTTGCTATGCATAAATGTGAATTGTTAATCCGAATTTGCGGGACCACGTGGAAGAGCCTACCACGAGGCGAAACACGACCGGTTACGCCGCCATGTTGTATACCATACGGAACCACTGTTGTTTAACTTATATGTATGTTTGCAGACCAGTGGCAGTACCACTGAATGTTTATAACATTATTAATTCTGTATGTGTATAGTTAGACACGATTGATATTTATGTATGTATAGGAATTTAGAGTGAGATTCCAGTGGACCCCGGAAGTAGCAGAATGTTCGTCGCTTATGTATAGAGATGTGGAGCTATCACTGAGGGCTACTTTGGCTTTCAGTGAGACGCTCTGCACAAACCGATTATTCAGGGTTGTGCAGAATTTCGTCTCTTATATTACAGACGAGCAGGCGAGCTATCCCGAGCTATCCCGAGCTATCCTGTGAACCCCACTCCACAGAAACAAGTTGGCGGAGTATCCTCTACCGCACAAGACGGAAAGAGCTACCCGGAAAACACCCTGTCAGACCCCACAGCGTGGCAAGGGAACCCAACTACACAGGTGGACCAGAAGCTACCTCACAGAAGGACTTCGACCGCACCATCAGAAAGTTAAGTGTAATCGACGAAGGTGCACTTAAACTCTTCAGAAACTGTAAAACGGACCACAGTAGTCCAACTCTTCAGAAACTGTAAAACGGACCACAGTAGTCCAACTCTTCAAAAACTGTAAAACGGACCACAGTAGTCCAAATCTACATGAGATATAATAGCAAGTGCCCGAGGAAGATATAACAGCTGCCTAGACTATCAGCGATCGAACTATTAGCATTGAAAGAGACTTTTTAAGTTAGATTAGTACTTAGAGAATCTTGTATAGAGTA
This sequence comes from Oncomelania hupensis, assembly GCA_036898135.1. Taxonomy (NCBI): domain Eukaryota; kingdom Metazoa; phylum Mollusca; class Gastropoda; order Littorinimorpha; family Pomatiopsidae; genus Oncomelania; species Oncomelania hupensis. The sequence goes on along the minus strand of CM072524.1, from coordinate 3,567,221 downwards.
GAAGAAATAAATGTGTGATTTTAACTGTTATCAAGTGGCTGGACTACATATGATTCATAGCCGTGTGAAAGCTAGTGTGACAGTAATCTTTTACCATTTTATCTATCTATCTCTGTACCCCAACCGTAACACAGAACGAGCTAAACAAATAAATTTATTAAAGTAATTCATAGGGTGACTTACTAGCAGTTCCCACCGAATAAACGTGAGGGTCCATAATTCCATTGTGCAGAGCCCATAAACCCCACGTGACACCTCTCCAGCCAATTTATGTATGTCATCCGCAAAATGGAGGTTGGAGATTGCTCTACCCCCTATGCTGACATGAATCGCTGTAGGAAGATGTTGAAGAGTGTTGGAGAGAGTAGACATAATTGACGCACGCCGATTGTTGTTCTGAACCAGTTCCTGATGGCACTGTTGTGGAGGACTGCACAGGTAGCCTTGTCATACAGGCTTTTCATGACTTCAAGGGCTGATGCTGTACACTCTCATGTTTGCCCACATAGTTACATGCCAGACTCGGTCAAACGCTTCCTTGAAGTCTACAAACACATGATATAGATGTTGATGCTGTAGGTATTTCTTGCAGATTGTTCTGAGGTTGAGAATCTGTTCAGTGGGACTTCGCCCTGTCCTGAATCCTGATTGTTCTTCAGCTGATTTATTCAGCTTGAGGTTTCAACCTGTTGAGTATTATTTTCAGGAGGACATTGCAGGGATGGCTGATGAGGCTGATGGTGCGGTAATTTTTCACACTCCTGAAGGTTACCCTTTTTGGGAAGCGTGATGACAAGCGACTGTGTCCATGGTGTAGGCCATTCCCCACTCTGCCAGATCTTGTTACAGATAATGATGAGGGCGTCAACTATCGCTTCTTCTCCTGCTTGAAGCAGTTCTGCGGGTATTTTGTCCGTTCCCGTTGACTTTCCCTTCTTCAGCAATTGCACTGCTGCCCAAACTTCTCGGAGCCTTGGGAGGATTTCTTCTTCTTCTCTGTTCTGGCGGACATGCTATGATTGATGGGTCTCAGTTTAGTATGTGGTTTTAAAGGTCAGAGCAGTACACTGTCCATCCAAGACTTCTTGTTCTTCTGTTAGGCGTATGCCAGAATTGCTTTGGATCTTGGCGACCTTGGGCTGTTTAATACTTGTCAGCCGCTTCACAGTCTGGTAGGCCTTCTTGCTGTTGTTCTTGTTCAGACTGTTCTCTATTTCCTGGCATTGATCTTCTATCCAGTTCTCCGTTGCTGTGCGCATGCCCTTTTGGATGTAATTGTTGATTTTTCGGTAGGCATCAGCTCCCTGTGAGGTGTTCTTTTTCTTTTTCATATGTCTTTGTTTGTTACACAGGTCCAAAAGTTCAGGTGTGATCCATGGTTTCTTCTTTGGGCGGTGCTTGCCAAGGATTTCAGTGGCAGCATCTGTCACAACTGAGTTGAATGTAATGGTCATGGAGTTGACATCTACTTCACCAGCTCCCAAAATGAGCAATGGCAAACATTTCCCTCCAAGTGTGGCTTGGAATATTTCTGCCACCTCCGGGTTTTGCAATTTGTCCAGATCGAACTCCAGCCTAATGCACTTTGCTGTGTTTACTCTCTTCTAGTGGGGCCGGAAAGACATCATCACGAGACCGTAGTCACTTCCGATGTCTGCTCCTGGAAAAGTGCGTGTCCTGCCAATGTTGATGCTTGATCTGAATCTTTTCTTGACCATAATGTAGTCATTCTAGCTGTGATGCTCTCCGTTGGGACTGTGCCATGCCCATCGTTCGGATTTTTTGTGGAGACCAAGCGTCTTTGTCAGTATCAGATTGTTGTATCTAGCAAACTCTAAGAGTCTCACACCCCTGTCATTTGTCTCGTTGTTGCAGTGGAGTCCACATCTATCTCCCCAGTTGTGGTGCGCATCTTGGCCAAGCTTGGTAATCCTTTCGCCTTGCAATATGACTATGTCCTTCTTCGGCACTTGGTCAAGGACAGCCTGTAGAGGTTCATAGAAATCATCCACTTCGCTGTCGTCATAGTCTGATGTTGGGGTATAGGCCAGGATGATGATGATGTTGAAAGAGGCTGCTCTCAGACGGATGGTAATGAGTCTATTGAATTGGGGACTGGGCGGCAACCCATGACAGTGGCTAGAATGTCTTTGTGGACCAAGAATCTAACGCCGTGTTCGTGCCTGTCATCTATCGTGTGTTTTTTTTAATTCGTTCCTCTGCAGAGCGACAGATCATCGTTCTGGGGCGATAAACAGATTGTATCAAAATATAAACAACAGGTTGTTTTTGCCTTAGGAACGAGAGTACCAAAAACTTCGAACTTCGAAGTTAGTTAGTCATTGTTTATATTGTCCAGCGTTCTACAAAAAGCCGAATCAGGACCACACAACTTCGAAGAACTCGATCGATATTTCAGATACTATTTCAGTACGCAGGAATGGAAAGGAAAAACTCGTTGCAACTGTTATTGAGAGAGAGAGAGAGAGAGAGAGAGAGAGAGAGAGAGAGAGAGAGAGAGAGAGAGAGAGAGAGAGAGAGAGAGTCTAGTCACTCAAAGGAAGAACAGATAAAAATAAACACACAAAGCAAACAAACAAATATATCTATATATTATTTCATAAAAATCGCCCCCGAAACTGTAGGCGAGTGTTATTCCGTGCTCCATCCTGCCGCATAGCTAGCTAATCTATGGGAGGCGAGATATAGCAAACTTGCTTGTGCAAATGCTCGCGCAAATGCGCGAGGTTCGCGCATTTGCGCGAGCAAATGATCGCGCACTTGCTCGCGCATTTGCTCGAACACTTGCTGGAGCAAATGCTCGAGCATTTGCCGGAATTTTGCGCAGTTGCTCGCGCATTTGCTCAATATTGTGCACATTGTCTAGAAGTTCGTTTACTAATCCTACATTCACACTTTGAGTTTGACTTGCGCGGAAGAAAAAAATACACCCGTTTCTATATATATTTACATATTAATTACTAATACTTTAATAATATTTTAAAATAAAAGCTATCTTAAAACATGTTGAGACAGTTATTTAAATTGTATTCTACTTAGAAATTAAGTTTAAGGGCCACAAATATTACGTAAATATTTAACATCAAACTAATGCGGATAAATACAAAATATCTAGGTCGGAGATCTACAAAAAACATGTGTTCATTTTCAGTTCCTTTCCGTTGACAGTTTTCAGCAAAACCCTTATAGCAACGGGCGTAGCAACCGCTCGAGCAAATGATCGCGCACTTGCTCGCGCATTTGCTTGCACACTTGCAGGAGCAAATGCGCGAGCAAGTGCGCGAGGTTCGCGCATTTGCTCGTGCAAATGGTCGCGAAATGCTCGAGCGTTTGCTATATCTCGCCTCCCATACTAATCCACAGAGACGCTGTGACTGAGTGGATTGAGTGCACAGCCGCCTAGCGGGCAACAGACGTTGATTTTATGGGGTCCAGCCCTAATCTGATCGTCAAAGCTTCCGCCCAAGAGATGGCCACCCTGACTCAGACACACCAAGAAATAACTGCAGTTTGCTCTAACTTTCCTCCAAACTGAAATCGTGTTCCTAGCTACTGTTTCTCTAACGTTCTCCTCAAACTTAAAATCTGATTCCATGCGTCTCATCCTTCGTCCTCCGCTTCGTTGGTTCGGCTGGCTTGCTAAAGTTTCGATTTCGTATTACGTTGGTTCGATGCAAGCCATCTTCGGTAGCTCAGTGGTAGTGAGTAAAGAAGTACGAAAAGCGTATTCACCATTGAACCTTCGGGAACATGGAAGATTATACTTCTTTTGTTCTGAGATTAAGGTTTTTGAGATTTAGTTTTTGTTGGTGGGAAATTGACACGCCACACACTAAATGTCCTTGTGATGTATGAGGACAATAACCATATATTGAATATTGAAGTTTATCTTGTTTTGCTTCGTCTTTTAATATTTGGTTTTTGCGCGTCATTGCCATTGGTATCGGCTAAACAAGAAACAGTACAAAACGAGAGGCAAGGAACGATGCATGCTGTCAAAGTAACAAAGACGTCGAAATATAGATCTACACATTCTCTGGTAACCTTTCGGTTGTGTGTGGGAGAGGGACATTAGTAAACTCTCTTTTCTCAGAGCCAGACGAAATATACCTTAAGTCAAATATGGCACAATCTGGATCCAAGAATGATTGTATGAACATTCAAATTAATAAATACAAGTAAAAATCCTTGTAAATATTCATAATTCATATTATCAGTAAGTCTATCTTAGGCCTTTCTCTGTTCCCGAGTCCTCGTGCCTGGATGGCTACAGTCTAGCGGAATGAACAAGACCAAGTTAAAGCCACAGGGCCCCCGGGAACAGGAAAGACTATCCTTCTTCATCCCCGTGCCCTTCTGTCAGGACAGGTTTGGAAAGGAAAAGGAAGAAAGTAAAGCTAAAGTCAGCAGCCCTGAGGCCACAGGTCTGTCCTACGGCTTCTTAGCGGCTGATTACCGACAGACCGCGCCACGCGTGACCTGCAGGGAAATAATTGGCGGACGTGACATTCTGGAACGACAATGACCGCCCTTTGCTCTTTCCGGCACGCGTGTATAGTCATTCGCACGGAATACAATGCCCATCCATCGAACGCCGCTACTCAAGACTTTATAGATCTAACTGCGCGGTCCATACCTAACTGTATGTGTGCAAGGTCGTTAGATGAGAATATTGTTTAAATGATTTATTTTAGCATTCATATATAGCGCTTTTCCAGCTCGGGACATGCTCAAGGCGCTGGCGAATACAGGATCTAACTCAAGCCGCCCCAGGCGCCCGCCTGCAGCCTAGGCGCATCACCTGCCGCCCAGACGACAATCCCGGGGGACCGGGGATGGAGGAGAAGGGACCTAGTGCTTGCTGGGTGTATGTGTGTATCCGGCACTCGCCCCGTCTAGGACATGAGCGTCAGGATCTTTAAAGTTCAGGCGATGGAATGTGTGCGTTGCGCACACTGGACCTCGGTTTACACTGTCATCCGAAGGCGTAAGAACCGAGGTCTAGTCTGTGAACGCACGGCTTTCCATCGCAGATTGAGAATATATACCGAGGTCTATTCTTTGATCTAGAATACGGACTTTAAAAAAATCAAGAAGCCCATATCCTAGATGAGTGAGTGCCAAAGATAAAAAAAGATTGAATTCCGCTAAACGGTATTACTCCCTCAAGGGGCAAACGTAACTGACTTAGGTACAAGATTAATGAGGTCACCGAGGGTTTTCTCCTGGTACCTTGGTCTCCTTCCTCCCTTCAATAATGGCACTGGATGCAGTCAGTATGAAAAGTTTAAAAATAAAAATTGTATTTCCTTTAAGTCTTGTAGTAGCGGTCTCCATGCCTTTACATCACATATTTGAGAGATAGATGTGTGTATGTTGTGTGAGAGTGGGTGAAATTGTGAGCGTGTATGTTGGTACA
>CM072524.1:3546781-3559281 GCA_036898135.1 Oncomelania hupensis | reverse complement strand
GTACGCTGTGTAATATGATTATTTGTGTATAGGTATGCATGAACACTTGAAATAATGTACGCTGTGTAATATGATTATTTGTGTATAGGTATGTATGAACGCTTGAAATAATGTACGCTGTGTAATAGGATTATTTGTGTATAGGTATGCATGAACGCTTGAAATAATGTACGCTGTGTAATATGATTATTTGTGTATAGGTATGTATGAACGCTTGAAATAATGTACGCTGTGTAATATGATTATTTGTGTATAGGTATGCATGAACGCTTGAAATAATGTACGCTGTGTAATAGGATTATTTGTGTATAGGTATGCATGAACGCTTGAAATAATGTACGCTGTGTAATAGGATTATTTGTGTATAGGTATGCATGAACGCTTGAAATAATGTACGCTGTGTAATATGATTATTTGTGTATAGGTATGCATGAACGCTTGAAATAATGTACGCTGTGTAATATGATTATTTGTGTATAGGTATGCATGAACGCTTGAAATAATGTACGCTGTGTAATATGATTATTTGTGTATAGGTATGCATGAACGCTTGAAATAATGTACGCTGTGTAATATGATTATTTGTGTATAGGTATGTATGAACGCTTGAAATAATGTACGCTGTGTAATAGGATTATTTGTGTATAGGTATGCATGAACGCTTGAAATAATGTACGCTGTGTAATATGATTATTTGTGTATAGGTATGTATGAACGCTTGAAATAATGTACGCTGTGTAATATGATTATTTGTGTATAGGTATGCATGAACGCTTGAAATAATGTACGCTGTGTACTAGGATTATTTGTGTATAGGTATGCATGAACGCTTGAAATAATGTACGCTGTGTACTAGGATTATTTGTGTATACGTATGCATGAACGCTTGAAATAATGTACGCTGTGTAATATGATTATTTGTGTATATGTATGCTTGAACGCTTGGAAAAATGTATGCTGTGTAATATGATTATTTGTATGAATGTGCGTATGAACTCTTCCATTTCGTGTCTTGGCCATTTTTATTAATGTCAATTCTCCGTTGTCCCGCCATTGCCATTGTACCTTTTGTAAAATGTTCATTGTACTTTCTTAAACGCACCACGTGGGGCTAAAGCTGAAATAAAATAAAACAGCCCTATAATCCTTTGAGTTCATTTGATAAAATAAAACGTGTTGTTGTAGTTGTTGTAAAAACTGGCATATCTAGAGGTCAATCAACGTGACTGGGTTGTTCGGCCTAAATGCTTGGCAGTGCGCTTGTTAAGGCAAGTTGGCATTTTAAGCTCTTTAAGCAGCCCTTTGATAGGGTAAGTGCGCTGTAAAAGAACAATCAATTTAATTCTTCTTTTTTTCTCTTATGTTCTGTTAAATTCCATTCTAATCTCTTTTGCTATATTGCTTTATGTTCTACTATTGTATTCTATTATTTCATTGCCTATCCTATATATTTTTTTTTTAAATAATAAAAAAGGATTAAACAAAAAACCAAAAAAAAATATTGCTATTACTCAAAGAGCGGCGATCTGAAAAGATCGGTTTTACAGACGTGGGAGAGAACTCGAATTTTCTTTTTGAAAATGAGATTGACTGCATCCAATACCATTATTGAAGGGAACGAGGAAACCGGAGTATCCGGAGAAAACCCTCGGTGTCCTGGAAAGTCTTGTACCTAAATCAGATAAGTTCATCCAAAATTCTGCTCCATTATAAACCTTTTTTTTTAAAGAGAAAATACACGGCATTAACCAAAGTGGCCGCTGCTCTATTTGCGAGCGTGTTTTGAGAGCGTGCTCTGTGTGTATACGGGGTGGCCTCGTGGCGCAGTGGATAAGTCGCCGGTTTCCTATGCCGAAGGTCGCGGGTTCGATTCCCGCAAGTGGCGAACGTATGCGACTTAGGTACGAAACTATTGAGGTCACCGAGGGTTTTCTCCGGGCACTCCGGTTTCCTCCCTCCCTTCAATAATGGTACAGGACGCAGTCAATATAAAAATTTCAAACTATAAAAAAATCGATTTTCTTTTCGTCTTCTAATAGCGATCTCCCTGCCTTTACACCACCTGTTTGAGTGATGGATGTGTATTTGGTGTGTGTGAGGGTGGATGAGACAGGTGAACGTGTATGTTGGTATAGATCACCGCGCTTTGAGTCTGATTGATTTGGGGAAAGGCGCGTATATAGCATCCTGTAGTATTATTATTGTTATTATTATTATTATTATTATTATTATTATTATTATTATTATTATTATTATTATTATTATTACGTGCGTGCGTGTGTTTTCCTGTACATGTTAGTGTGTGAGGGCACGCGCGCGCGTGTGTGTGTGTGTGTGTGTATGTACGGGTGTGAGCGCGCGTGTGTGTACAAATGCACAATGTCGGTTCACTGTGTCCTCATTTCGTGCAGTTTTACGCCTTCTGTAAGCCTACGAGTCCTTTTCTGCTTTATTTTTTTTCCTGAGTTATATAAATCTAAACGTTCTTTACCGTAATTCCTTTGAGACCCGTAAATCAGCCTTTCGTCTGAAACATAGCCTGCAAAGCCAGGTGGATCTTCCACAGACCACAGAGATCTTCCCAACAGAAGGACCTGCGGCTGCATCTGCGCAAAGGATGATGAAACATCAAAGAGGGATTCCTGGAGCCATTGTCAGCTTTTCCTAGTTCTGTCCTCCAAAGACCGTGTCAGCGCATCCCAATGAATGTCTTCCCCAGTCTCTCTGTGGGAACCCAGCTAAAGACGGGTTCATCATTAATGGATCACTGCACAAATGCAAACATTGCAACTTACGCAGATGTTTGTTACAGCCCGATAACTCAATCTACACGAGACCATCGACAGAAAATGGCATATGGACAATAAATTACTAACGAGATAGAAAGAAATAGAAAACAGTTAGAAGAAGAAGAAGAAGAAGAAGAAGAAGAAGAAGAAGAAGAAGAAGAAGAAGATGATGATGATGATGATGATGATAATGATAATGATAATAATAATAATAATAATAATAATAATGTTGATGATGATCTTACAAAAGGGGGGTAAGGATTTAAATCAACACTGAATCACCAGAACAACCACATTGCTAATATGAACAGTGAAACATGCCTTTTATCTTGCTCACCACTGGGTCATCGGTGTGCCCGGTGAACGACTGAGCTACGGTGGTGGGACCAAACACGTTGATTGACGACAATCCAGAAACTGCAACCCTGTTCACCGCAGCTTGGTTTGATGGACAGAGACTAGACAGGCACTGATAGAAGACAGGGGTAGAAAAAGGGTTGAAAGGGGAGGAACAAAAGAATCCACTATGGATTACTTGAAAAACAACGTTTGTGCGCCTAGCAGCAACAAAACAGCACGTGAAATCCTGTCGCATCCGCAGTGTAAGTATGGAGGGGAAAGACTATCGTGTTAAAATGCTCTCCGCGATTTTCTTTCACGACCGACAGTACCTTACACTACGCAGACAGCGTCATGAAAGTTCAACTCTGAAAAGGACTTCCATTTCATAGGCTAATACAAAGTCCATGGTATTGGAAATTTCACGTTACAAATACTTTCGTGTTTAAGAAACGCCCTTTAAACTTGCCTTTTATGCTCTCATCTTACACCCGCGTCTAAAAAAATATCCCCAATAGAACAAACGTCAGATTAATTTTTTTTAAAAGCGACCGACCTCGTTCTTGGTTCTTTAAACTCTTGTGCGGATTTAACTTTCAGATGTTGCAGATCATCAGGAGGAGGGCACATGTGAAGGCCTTCTCTCTCTCTCTCTCTCTCTCTCTCTCTCTTTCTCTCTCTCTCTCTCTCTCTTTCTCTCTCTCTCTCTTTCTCTCTCTCTCTCTCTCTCTCTCTCTCTCTCTCTCTCTCTCTCTCTCTCTCTCTCTCTCTCTCTCTCTCTCTCTCTCTCTCTCTCTCTCTCTCCTTCGCACCCCTCTTCTATTCCGCCCTCCCTCTTGCCCTAATGCACGTTGGTGAATCTGGTAGTCTCGTCTGGTCTAGGTCGCACTTGGCATCCGGAAGTGGTGGAATTCCGGTGCAATTGTCAACCGTTCTCTGATTTCCGGCGTGTCGGAGTTTGGCCTGAAGGGGGCAGGATAGTTGTGCTAATTGACAGACGATCAGACACGGCTAAGCCGCCCCTAACCATCTGCTTATCGTGATTGACTGAACTTTAGCGATCGAGCCTACAGCACCTCTATTTTGTCAACATTTAATTGTGTGTGTGTGTGTGTAAGTGTGTGTGTGTGTGTGTGCGTGTGTGTGTGTGTGTGTTTTAGGCATCCTCATACGGACACAATGAATGCATCAACGTAGGGCGCTTTGAAAGTTCGGTGTCCTTTGTTGGCGAGATCTAGACAAAGAATTGAAATCGAGACAAAGCATGACCAGGAATTTAAACTATTTTACTGTTCTCTTGAGTTGAGGAGTGATGGCGCTGGCCCAGTGGTAAAAGCGACGGCAACACAATTGGAGCATAGAATGGTAAGCATCAACATTGCAGGCAGTGAGTGGTTTGGAATGTCAAGGTTGACGGCCTACTAACAGTGGCCCAAAAATAACGTCATCCCGGAGTACAGGCAAGCGCCCCTTACTACTTCGGATAAAAGCATCGACCAAGGTCTAGTTTGTTGACGAAGGCATTGCATCGCACGGACTTTAAAGACTCTGATGCTCATGTCCTAGACGGGCGTGTCACTTACAAAGCACTATGTTCATTCTGCCCAATCCCCGGCCGCTCAGGTTGGAGCATATGTATCTGTGAGCGTCAGATCACGCTCCTAAGGCAGACAGTGGGTGTCTCAGGCAGCCTGTGTCGTCAGCGCCTTGAGCAACTCTTTAGCTGAACAGCGCTAAACAAGGACGATATTAGTGTGGCCAACAAGATCAACCTGAGATGAGGCAGAGTAAGTCCGCTTATTCACAGACGGAACACAAAGCACAATTATGCCAGGGACATAAGCCAGGCATTCAGTACTTATTTAAGACCACAAGAGTTAGCGAAACTATCTAAGATATCCTTATTAGTGGCAATTCTTCCAGCTTGCAACTAATTGACAGGCGATGAGGTACCGCTAGCCATGCACATCGCCAAGACTCTTTCCTTTAGCCCTCAAGCTTTTACCGTCTGGCTCGCCCACAGAGGTAAAGGATTAAGGTCTGGGCCATATCATGTGGCTGAAGGCTTCAAAGCTATAGGCTCAGCTACGCTGTATGGGTGTAGACTGGACAATGCTGGCCATGCCTAATCGCTGTCTTCGTCAACCTTGCATTGACAGTGAATGAATCAACATTGAGGTTTAACGTCTACACCCACCATTGGCGATATGGCAGACGGGGATAACCATCCCAGGGAACAAGGGGTAGGGACCTAAGTCAACACTGAAACACCAGAGCAATCAAACTGCTAAAATGAACAGTGAAAAATGGCCACATTTTATTTCACCCACCGCGGGATTCGAACCTGGGTCATCGGTGTGCCAGGCGAACGCTCTACCGCTTGAACTAAGGCGGTGGGACAGCCTAACCTTAGACTAGAGAGCGAGGCTGTAGACATTGTACCGGACCCTACTGCACAGCTCTGACAACAAGCCTGTCTTTAGTGTCCTTCCCACCACCCCCACCCCCCACCACCCCTTTGCTTAGGCAGTTTGACCTCACGGTTGTTGAGGGTGGGGGCCTAGGTGTCATACCGGAAACCTTTGCACAGTCCTGACAACAATCTTCGCTTGATTTTGTATTAACTTTGGCCATTGAGCCCACAGTTGAGGAGTGGATAAAGTGATGGGTGCAGGGTGGGTGGGAGGAGGGGGGAGAGAGAGAAAGTGCGTGGATGGTATAGTGTAGGGATTAACAGAAAAAAAGGATCAACCGACTCCCTCCTCATCCCTCTCCTAACAATCCCTTACTCTTGAATGTCCCCAATGCTCTCATTAGCTTCAGTCACTGTTTCTAAGATGATTTAAATCCAAATTTTATTTTTACAAACCGCCCAGTCCAATCCAATGTACACTAATGGAGCAGCACTTCGTACTAAGAAGTGTTGAAGACGCTGGCACTATCCACTTATCCAATCGGCCCCTTCCTTTCAGTGTCATAGCCAGGGCAATAGAGGTCACAAGTAGTAACATGTAACACTGCAAACTCTGCAGCGTCCGAGTGGATCGGTCGCAGAAGCTCGGGTATTTTTTTTTGGTTGTTTTTCTAATCAAAGACCAAATTTGACAAGGACATGGTGGTGTCTGTGTTTTCCACAACAAGCTGGACAGCCGTCAATGTCGCGTTTTGACAAGAAGGCCACTGTGTGACATGAAATCAAAGGCTGATTTCTTAGTATGACGCCATTGCTCTTTCGGATGAGAGTATAAATCGAGGTCTAGTCTGTGTGGGGTGGTACAGAAGACTTCTGGGCATTTCCTATACCCAACACATCACCAACGACGAAGTCCGACAGACCATCATCACACAAGCCATTGGACAACACGATGACCTGCTCACAGTGGTGAAGAAACGGAAACTCCGATGGTATGGCCACGTCACCAGATCATCAGACCTTGCAAAGACTATTCTGCAAGGCACAGTGCAAGGAGGTAGAAGAAGAGGGAGACCGAAAAAGAGGTGGGAGGACAACATTCGAGAACGAGAATGGACTGGTTTGACACTGAGCGAAGCCATCAGGGTTGCTGAGGACAGAGAAAGCTGGAGTATGCTGGTTAAACGATCATCTGTGGTGCCCCTACGACCTCCGGGTTACGGTACAGGATAGGATAGGATGTTGACAGTATGTTATATCTCTCTCTCTCTCTCTCTGTATCTCTCTCTCTCTCTCTCTCTCTCTCTATATATATATATATATATATATATATATATATATATATATATATATATATATATATATCATATATATTTATATATACACATAACAAGGCTCTTTCAACGTTGAGATGTAGATTTTACATTAACTTTATGCAGATATAATAGTTTAATTTCATATTTGTGAACAGAAGTTACATTTAAAAAAAAGAAATTACGCCAATAGAAGCGACAAATCAAAGATACCCCTTTGCTGCAATTAACTTGCGTTGTGGGGAATTTGATTAATGTTTGAGATGTGCTAGCCGTGATACGAAATGCGGACACACAATGTGTGTGACAGACTTTGGATGAAGGAATGGTTTATTTCAATGTACTTGAACTATTTGAAGTTAAACTGTTGCTTTAGCGAAATCCCACCAATAGTATCTAAATACAAACTCAAGGTTGCGGAGACTTTGGGAAAATGGACAAGGACGGAATCGCTGAGGCAGCTCTCCTCAAGGGCGGACGGTTTTATTGGGATGTGGCTTAACTCGGCCTGTTGTTTTTCTGGAGGTCCTAAGTCTTTCCTTACAAGACCGGTCTAATAAATGGATCCCCGGGGGCTCATTTACCACCTTGCGACAATATCCAGCCACTAAATGGTGAAAGCGAGATATATACAAGACCCGGAGAAGAGATGAAAAAGGAAGAAAAAGACTGGCTATAATGGCATCCTAATTCTCCATGTTCTAAACGTGCCGTCAGACCTCGTTGCCTTGACAATACCGCCCAGACAGTTTGGTTTAGTCGGTTGTACCGGGAATTATTGAAATTGTTGCTGACTGTAAGTGTGTTAGGTTACCTTTGATAAACCTCAAACCTGCTTTCATTCCTGCAAGTAGCAAGAGATATTACAGAAGCGGGAAAGAGTCGACTTTCTAGAAATTACTCTTAAGAGGTTGTTCTACTCCGACCCGTGCTGCCGCATTACGACGCTGAAGAACCCGGTAATTTCTGCCCAAATAAGGGATACAAATAAACAAACATGTCTACCATCGTCGTGATAGCTCAGTAGTCGACGGCGTTACAACATGAACGGGCGTGCAACAAAGTGTGGTCATTGGCAACTTGGGTAAAATCGTGATTCCGACAAGTACATTAAACAGTCCAACTGAACTGGCCATAGCTGTTTTTACTTTAATTTGTTACAGAAGATGCAGCAGCAGCAGTGTAACGTGGGGTTTAGTTGTTGCTGGGCTCTGCACAATGGATTGCTGTAACCCTCACGCTTTATCCTATGGGAACCGCTAGTTAGTCACCCGGTGAATTACTTTAATACATTTATTTATTTAGCTCGGTCTGTGTTAAGGCTGGGGTACAGAGATAGATAGAAAAATGGTAAAAGATCACTGTCACACTAGCTTTCACACGGCTATGAATCATATGTAGTCCAGCCACTTGATAACAGAAAAAATCACACATTTATTTCTTCTACTCTATACAAGATTTTCGATGTACTAATCTACCTTAAAAAGTCATAAGTCAATGCAAATGATTCGATCGCTGATAGTCTAGACAGCTGTTATCTCATCCTAGGGCACTGGCTACTAACGTTCTTGAAGATTAGACTACTGTGGTCCTCTTTACTATAGTTTCTGAAGAGTGGACTACTGTGGTCCTTTTGCTATCAGTTTTAGCGCACTTTGTCCTATGCACTTAACTGTTGTGTAGCGGGTTTGAAGCCCTTCGTTGAGGTAGCTTCTGGTACACGCTGGGTCGTCGTGTAGTTTGGTTCCTTGACAAGCTGTGTTGTCTTGGAGAGTGTTTTCCAGGGTTGCTTTCTCAGTCCTGTGCTGTAGAGGCTAAACAGCCAACTCGTGTTTTCTGTGGAGTTGGGCGCACGGTATAGCTCGCCAGTTCATCTGTTGGACAAAGACAGGCCCGTGGCTACTTGACTGAATTCTAAAATTCTCAAGTCCTGCTTCCTGGTCTATGAGTGGAGAGATTTCTGCTAACTGTGTAGCTGTTTACTGCTCCTCGTTTTCCTCTCGACTCCCGTTCTATCTCTCTATTTGAATCAGCCAGACCTGGTTGAATCCATTATAAACTGTGTTCTCATTGGCTGGTAATCGACTCGCCTAACGTAGCTACGATGATGTCATTGCCTGAGCTCTACCGTCAGCTGCCACTGTGTGTAACCGGCAGTATATAATTGCTACGCCTGATTACTTCCATCGTCTGCTGCAGCCTAACATTAACATTCTAAGATTACAATGAATAAACAAGGCTACAACGTAAAGTAAGCAGGGTAAATCTAGTCATCTTGCGACAAGCAGCTGCAGCAGCAGCAGAAGAAGAAGAAGAAGAAGAAGAAGAAGAAGAAGATGATGATGATGATGATGATGATGATGATGATGATGATGATGATGATGATGATGATGATGATGATGATGATGATGATGAAGAAGAAGAAGAAGAAGAAGAAGAAGAAGAAGAAGAAGAAGAAGAAGAATTATCCAGGAATTGACCGTTGAGCAAATTGGATGGAACAAGATGCTGTGTCGTTATGAGGTTTGCACACAATTTGTTCGACGGTTCTTGAGATATTGCGTGTTGAGATATTGCGTGTTGAGATACTGCGTGTATCAGACACACCGACCGATCGATCGACCAACTAACTGTTTTGTTTTCTGTCCACACGAAAACATAATTGCAGAAGACGTGCACTGGACCGACTAACCGTTCTGTTTGCCGCCCAAAGTACTGTCATTTAACCCATGGAAGGTAAAAATCAAGACCAAGAACTCGGACAGGAAGTATCCGTGGTCGTAACTGTTTGAGACGGTTCCAGCAGCACTAGCTCATTTGTGAAGTGTGTGGCAAATTACCAACATCACACATGGGCAATGTTTGTGTGACGTGATGATGCTCCGTTGTCGTCTCTGGAGGTTGATGCAGTCAGGGAGCCAAGGTACGACGTACAGCAACCTATATAATTGCTGGAATGCCTAGGTAATTGCCGGCAGCATGCCACATGGAGTTCATGTCAAGGACAAGGCCAACCACATCTGACAAGAACAGTGGATATGGGGATTAGAGGCAATTCTACCCTTCACGTCTTCCGACATGTATAGCATCCGGGGTCTCCACATTGCCACGTGATTAAGGAAGCTGTATGATTATTACCGAAAACCCTTACGGACCACTAACAGGTCGCAATTACCCGCTGTAACCAAGACTGAGAGATCTTCACGAAGGAAATGGTATATTTATTCTTTGTGGGCCTTGCGACGTTGGCCACAACTATGTAGTTGAAGACAAGAGGTAAGGGAAAAGACCTACATAAAGACCCGTAGTAGTAGTAGTAGTAGTAGTAGTAGTAGTAGTAGTAGTAGTAGTAGTAGTAGTAGTAGTAGTAGTAGTAGTAGTAGTAGTAGTAGTAAAGAGGGATGAAGAAGACAAAAGATGATAATGATGTGAAGCCAAGTCAAGTCAACAAATCACTCTTACTCAAAGCAAGGGACAATTTGTGGTCTTATAACTTTGCATAGCGCAGTTATTTGAAACATTATTTGGCGGGAGAACGACCTAGTGTGACCTCCAAGTAATGAAAATCGAAACTTTGTACAGTCGCGTAACTGTCAGAGTAGAAAAAGAAGAAGAAAAAGAAGACTTACTGACTGAGACTTTATTCGTCCATGAAATTTACATATAAATGTGTCTTTCGTCTGCACAGACATAGTAAATGTAAAATGTAGCATATCTTTAAAGGAATGAAATGTACAAACAAATAATAAATAGTGCAACACATACAATATCATAAGACAACTCCTATCCCACAACCCAAGCATACTTGCGCTGTACACTCTCCGCATACACCCCTACACACCATTACAAACCAACGTCATCACGCCCAAACACCCAAAACAGACGTACAACACACGCAACCCATACACACACATGATCACCACAGGCTAAGCCAAATCTCAAAATAGGACTGTTTGAAAGATTCACACCCACACACACATAAACACACACATACACATACACACATAAACGCCTAAACGCATACACACATCTCCAGACAAATAAAGACCCACAATATACAGTGTTCACAAGAACAACAAAAAATACTGTATTAGACACTGTACGCCTATATACTGTATGCTAGAGCATACACACAGGCAGTAGACACACACCGGAATCCCATTTCTCATACACAAAAATCACACACATACACATACACATGCGCGCAAGCATGCAACAATTCTGGTTGGCTAGCTAAATGTATCAGACTGACTCATTACATTACATTACATTACATGATTATTGCTTTAGGTCCAGCGGACCCTTCCGAGCCAAATCAGGACCGGACAACCCCTGATCCGTATAAAAGATCTGCTGAAACAACCCTAGTGGTAAAACTGAAAGCTCTCCACCAGCAAGTCACTTTACAATAAAGACATCCCACGCAGGGGACGCTGAGGCTATACTCTAATTTATCGAACCCCCGTTTACAAAAACAAAATAGAATACAAACATCATTATAAATTATCAACAAAACACATACATATAAAATGCCTACATTGCTAAATAATAACATCATAGGAAGCCCTAGTGACCACCTGGCAGAAAGCGTCCAATATTTGCAAGCTGATCCAACAGACCTCACACACAAATGAGGAGTCTTGTCCTGGAAGAGTTTTCAAGAAAAAGGGTAGGTGACTGGTCTAGCGAAGAAGAAGATAGTACAGCAGATTGATAGAACAGAGCAGGAATGAGAAAGAGCGAATGAGAAAGACAGCGACAGTGGGAATTTAAAGCACTAAATTTCCAGAAAATGGGGATACTATTTATACTGAAACCCCCGGCACCCCAACGGGGGAGTCAGACTGACTCACTGACTGACTATTTGATCAGATCTCATAAAGCCACAGAATAGCGTTTGTGAGTCGAATGGCGCTCGGCGCAAAGGAGAGAAAGGAAAGAAGAAGAAAAAAAAAAGAAGAAGAAGGCGAAGATATGATGAAGATGATGTTTATGACGACGACGATGATTTTGATGATTTTGATGATGATGATGATGATGACGATGATGATGATGATGATGATGATGATGATGATGATGATGATGATGATGGTGATGATGATGATGATGATGATGATGATGATGATGATGATGATGATGATGATGATGATGATGATGATGATGATGAGGTAATGCGCATGGCTACCAGCGCTTTCAAGATACAGTTGAAAGTACCGCTGAGTAGCGCTTCAGGATAGTATCCTAACATCCTCAAGATAATAACTTGAGTCCGCTATGAGCGGACGAGGCTACCTGCGAAATCACGGAAAAAGCGCAATTTGACTGCAGTGAACTAATGAAAATATAAAAATGTAAGTTTCGTCTCCTCTAGGGGACGATTTAGGTCAAACTGTATTCGTTTCTAGGTTAACTGTCTTTTACGAACCGTTTGAGAATATTTTTGAACCGTTTGTTGACGCCGGATAGTGTCCTCACTTGGTTTCATGCAATTTAAGAATCCAACAAGGCAATTGGGTTTTTGAGACGGAAAGAGCGGAATGTTGTAGAGCAGCATTCTGTATATATTTACAGTGAAATTGCGCTTTTTCCGTCACTATAGCGCTTGAAGCGGGTAGAATGCGTATCTTGGCGATATTACGATATATC
>CM072524.1:3481781-3544281 GCA_036898135.1 Oncomelania hupensis | reverse complement strand
GCATAAACATCCACTTCTGGTCGTTATAATTCACTACAACAACCAGGTTTATGCACAAACGCGCGCACGACCCCATTTCTCACCCCTCTTCCACAAACACAAACGCATACACACACACGCACCCACAAACTCACCCATACTTGCAATACATCACAACTGGGTTTATTTAAGAATGTAGGAATCGGAAAGTGGTCTTTGACGGAAAGAACGCAAACTTCTTCTAAAAATGTAAGAATCTAATGCAAAATTGGCTCTTTCCGTCTAAAAAGTTGACCTAGTTCGTCTCCTATAGGCGACCAACAACATCTATATCATGTGTTCATAGACTTCAAGAAGGCGTTTGACCGAGTCTGGCATGCAGCTCTATGGGCAACAATGAAAGTGTACAACATCAGCCCTAAAATTATTGAAGTCATCAAAAGCCTGTATGACAAGGCTACCAGTGCAGTCCTCCACAACAGAGCCATCGGGAATTGGTTCAGAACAACAATCGGTGTGCGTCAAGGATGCCTACTCTCTCCAACACTCTTCAACATCTTCCTAGAGCGCATCATGTCGGATGCTCTTGCAGACCATGAAGGCACAGTCAGCATAGGGGGTAGAGCAATCTCCAATCTTCGTTTTGCAGATGACATTGATGGATTGGCTGGAGAGGAACAAGAACTTGAACAGCTGGTACAGAGGCTTGACACCACCTCCAAAGCCTATGGAATGGAAATAAGTGCAGAGAAGACCAAAATGATGACCAACAACACCAATGGCATCAATACGGACATCAAAGTCCAAGGCCAATCCCTCGACACAGTGCATA
This sequence comes from Oncomelania hupensis, assembly GCA_036898135.1. Classification (NCBI taxonomy): domain Eukaryota; kingdom Metazoa; phylum Mollusca; class Gastropoda; order Littorinimorpha; family Pomatiopsidae; genus Oncomelania; species Oncomelania hupensis. The sequence goes on along the minus strand of CM072524.1, from coordinate 3,543,470 downwards.
GCTTCAAATATTTAGGAGCCATTGTATCAGACAATGGGTCCCGACAGGAAGTCCTCTCCAGGATCGCACAAACAACTGCTGCCCTGACAAGGTTGAAGCCCATTTGGAAAGACAGGACCATCAGTCTACATTCCAAAGTAAGACTGCTGCGCTCCCTTGTCATCTCCATCTTCCTATATGCTTGCGAAGCATGGACCCTCACAGCAGATCTCCAACGAAGAATACAAAGCATGGAGATGAGGTGCTACAGAAGACTTCTGGGCATTTCCTATACCCAACACATCACCAACGACGAAGTCCGACAGACCATCACACAAGCCATTGGACAACACGATGACCTGCTAACAGTGGTGAAGAAACGGAAACTTCGGTGGTATGGCCACGTCACCAGATCATCAGGCCTTGCAAAGACTATTCTGCAAGGCACAGTGCAAGGAGGTAGAAGAAGAGGGAGACCGAAAAAGAGGTGGGAGGACAACATTCGAGAATGGACTGGTTTGACACTGAGCGAAGCCATCAGGGCTGCTGAGGACAGAGAAAGATGGAGTATGCTGGTTAAACGATCATCTGTGGTGCCCCTACGACCTTCGGGTTACGGGACAGGATAGGATAGGATAGGATAGGATAGGCGACGAAATAGGTCGAATTTTCTTCAAAATTTCTCCGAAAATGGACTGTATTTTCTCCGTCCCGGATAGAGCACTACTGTGTACTTAAAACACTCTCATGCACTACAACTGTACAACTGCGCTCCCATGCACTAAAAGAGCACTCCCGCGCACTTAGAAAAAAGTGGGGTCCTGGAAAAAAGTGGGTTCCAAGCAAATGAATCCATTTGTTACTAAGAAAGACAAGGTCTGCTACCCATTTGTGCGCTTTTGTGGGTACGCACACACACACACACACACACACACACACACACACACACGCACACACACACACACACACTCAAAGGCGCGCGCGCGCCCGCCACTCGCTACAAACATCTGAAAGGCATTAATGTCAATATTTTATTTATTTTATTCTCATCTTAGTTTGGTCTATTGGACAATGCTATTGCCAAATCGTTTATTGATTTTGTATTGATGTATGTATTTATGGATTTAATATTTTTATTACCTTTACGTATTTATTGCCTTACTAATTCGTTACTCACTCACGCGTCACTCAAACTTTATTCATTGAAATCTTTGAAGATGATTAGTCAACGTTAAGTTTGTGTTTTTGTAAGTGACTGGGTCGCTTCCTTATCATACTGGAAGAGTTCAAGCTAGCCCTTAAAGTCAAATTTAGTCACGGACAATGTAAATATCATCAAGAAAAACGCTGTTTACTGTGACAGCCTGCCCTATTTCACACCTACCCTAGAAGAAGGAAGAGAACAAAGAGGAGGAATAGAAGAAGAAGAAGAAGAAGAAGAAGAAGAAGAAGAAGAAGAAGAAGAAGAAGAAGAAGAAGAAGAAGAAGAAGAAGAAGAAGAAGAAGAAGAAGAAGAAGAAGAAGAAGAAGAAGAAGAAGAAGAGAAGAAGAAGAAGAAGAAGAAGAAGAAGAAGAAGAAGAAGAAGAAGAAGAAGAAGAAGAAGAAGAACAAGAACAAGAACAAGAACAAGAAGAACAAGAACAAGAAGAACAAGAAGAACAAGAAGAAGAACAAGAACAAGAACAAGAACAAGAACAAGAAGAAAAAAGTCTGAGTTACATCATGTATTGGCCAGCGCCTTGAGCAGCTCTTGAGCAAGAAAAGCGCTATATAAGAACGATTAAGGAAAATAAAGAAGACAGTAACAAACTATAACAAGGAAAAATAAACAAAGACGCAACGAGATGGGAAATCATTCAAATATACTTCCAGACACTTAACCAACATTTTCAGAAGGGTAAATTATCGTGAAACTGTGTTTTTTGTACGCATTACCCTAAAAAAGAAAAAGAAGCACACGAAAAACGACTGGCCATTCTTTAAACTAGCTTCAAACTCAAATTTTATAAAAAAAAAAAGTGTTATTAGAAAATTTGAAATACAGCTCAAAGCTTGTTTAAAACAAACAAAAAGCAAAGATGGACCTTAGCTTGGTGGAAATACTTGTTTACCAACAATCATCAACATGCGTTTTGCCATTTTTCATGTATACATGTACAGCGAAACATGTTTAACTTGGAATTGGCTCCATTTACATTGCCCTTTGAGGTAGGCAATGGCCACTAACCGAGGTGATGTTCTAATGACGTTCCAACAAACATCTGCACTGTGGTTCTTGAGAATTGGCGTGCAATGGACCGATAGACTGATATACCGACAGTTGGTTCTTTGTGATTCCCGACTATAGCAAAGTATTCCCAGATAGGTATGGTAAAATTTGAAAAAAAAACAAAAAAAAACAGGGCGGTAGGATAACAATAGAAAGTTGAAGAAAAGGGTACCGACAGGAGTGAGCGACTACGGTGAAGTAAAACGTGACTTTGTCAAGAAATCGTCCTTGGTAACGGCACAGTCTGTCTTCCGATTTCTCCTCTCCGAATCGAAAATCCGCAAATCTGGCCCCCGCTTTTTTCATTGAAATGGACACCAGTGAGGTGGTATAGTGAGGTATAGTAATGTATAGGCCAAGTGCTAACAGTCGTCTTTGTTATAGCTGGAGGTGTCTCGGATCTATTTGTGGCAGTAAATATGTGTCTGGTTAACCTCGCTTCCACTCCGCGGTAATAAGCTTACTGTAAAACGTACTCCTGGATCGCGTGTCCAAATGGACTCAGGTATGATTCATCTTTCAAAGAGGCGGGAAAGTTTCCCCTTACAGGAAGACAAGTAAAATTGTCGGAGGTGATTACAAGATTCTCTATTTTGCTAAAAAGCTTCGTCAGAAGTTACAAGTCAACTTTACATCTAAAGGAACTAAATCCTGTAATGATTCTTTCTGAGAATATCCCAACTTTCGGAAACAGTTTGCATACTAACTCGTCAGAGAATTTTGTCACGCTACTGCTGACAGGCTGAGAATTTCTTTTTTAAAACAGGACAGATCAAAACGGGGGCACATTAGAACCAGTCCATATCAGAACGAGGACACATCACGGGGATACCACCTCAGATTGGAGAAGCGTCAGAAAATGGACAGATGTATTTGCAAGAGTAGGAAGAGTAGTTGTCAAGAGTGGTGATCGATGCGACTAAGAGTCAAACATCATATTCCCCTTCTTGTTCCATAACAGCTGGCTGACATACAACACGGGATTTTGCTACAGTGATGATCTCTTAATTTCAAGTCTGCTTACATTCAACTTAGGAATAATACTGGTACCTTACACAAAAAGATGGTGATGACTTAAACCAGCTGGAAAGCAGAGATAGAATTTTAAGCTTGATGTGTTTGTTATAAACTTGGATTCATTGTGTGTGTATGTGTTTTTGTGTACGTGTTCGTGCACGAGTGTGTATACGTATGTATGTATGTGTGTGTATCCGTGCATGTGTGTGCTTGACTGCTTGTTTTACCCATTTAATTCTAGATTTTGAAACTCATAGCCTTGCATACTTTTCACGTACGTCAAAAGACGTATACTGATATGTTGATACAGCAGTAGCACTGATAAAAACAGTAGTAATAGTTCTAGTAGTAGTGACAAGGCAACAGTTATAGACCGAAGCACCAGACTGGTTTGCCCTCAAAATATTCCTGTCAATGGAAAAGCTGGTTTGAGCTTCTGATCCTATCTGATCAAACTCTCCTCACACAGGTAGCGCAACAGTGTGCCTAATATCCCAAACTAAATCAGATTTTGTAAAAACAGAAATCGTTTTGGTCTGTTCACCATCTACGGAAAAATGTAGACGATTTCCCTTGTAGATTGCGAGTGTGTAACTCAAAGATGACAGCTGTTATATTTCACACAACAGTTCAATACACCAGGAGCTGATTGAAGCCGAACCACGGCGAGAACTTGCAGCACACAGTGAACTGTTAACCACCGCGGAACTGTTAACCACCGCGGACAACTGCACGCCTTAAATATATATGCGCGCGATAATTGGGACCGTCGCCAGCCATACAATGTCTGGCTTTCATTTTTCTTTTTTTCTTGACGTGTTGTCAGCAGGTGATCGTTTTACAATTGAGCTACTCTGTTACTATTTTTAGCAATGAACATTAGCAATTGCCGTTACAAGTTGTGTTTTTCGGTGGTTTCTAAAACAATGCAATACAATGCAACATATCTAGTTTACCCCAAAAAGGAATTACAGCAGACGCAGAATCACATTTTAAATTTCAAATGCATTAAGAATACACAATAATCCGCTTTCATCCACATCACACTCATCCTAAATATTATTCCAACTCTCTCCCTCGCTCTCTCTCTCTCTCTCTCTCTCACACACACACACATACACACACACTCATCACAGCTGAGCGAACAAAGCAGTTGCAGGCCTCGTAATCACAGGATATCACAGAGCATACATGTGACGGGATTATAATACATAATATTATAAGACCTCCCACCCCCCAAATCTCCTATCACAGTTAAGCATAACAATTATTATTCCTATAGATAAAAATGTCAACATTATAAAGATCACACTTGGAACACGCATATACTCTTCCATTCACGCACTCAACACAATACTTTACAAACAAAACAGTAAAGCTTAAAACCTATCCAATAAAAATCAAAATCAATCTAATGGAACGTTTAGACTGAACTTGAGATCGGAAGCCGCGTAGCTACATTTGGCCGCAAACTTAAATACCAACATTAACGCTGATCGTGCAGCGTGCTCCAGGGCGCTTCTGCCACTCAGATAAGGGCCGCAATCAGCAAGGACGGTAATCCGAGTTGTTCTGTGTGATGACCTTGTTTGCGGTCTTTCGTCGCTGCGGGCATACTGGGTGTGCAAGGCACGCAACTGCGTCTCCGGTGACTTCACAAGTTACCTCCCCGAAGAACAGTTACTTTCCCATTGGTGGCAGAAGTTAAGCAGTGTTGAAAGTGGGTTATGGGTCCTGGACTGAATCCGATTGGATTCCAATTACTTATTTGAATTACTATTCAACTGACAACTAGCGGACTTGATGCTGACGGGGCGAAGTTGAGGACAGCAGAACACTTCTTGTAATCACTTCCTTGCAACAGACCAAAGGTGGGATATTGATTGGATTCGGTGCTTGTGGGGTGTTTTTATGTAGGCCTGTCCGGCACTCAACGGATTAGGACATGAGCGTCAGTATCTGTAAGATAAAATGCAGGTATACAGAAACTGGACCTCATCGCTCTATACCCTCGTCCGAAGACGTAACTGGTGCTGCAAAGTCATTGCGTTTGACTAGGTCATGGAAAGTTCACCAAAGCGATCGTGACATTAAAACGTGGGTGCTTCCTTCTCAATACCTGCAAGCTGTGGCAGATCACTAACAGTTCAACACAACACTGCTTTCAATATTTGTTTAAAGTGATTATTAATACTTCATTTACCTGCTTGTTAGCAAATACGACTTCTCAGTGAACTGTTGACGTTCACGCTTTTCACAACTGTGGATCACCCTCATGATAGTGACGAAAGCTTAACCAGTCGCGTGGTTAGAGGTCACTCACAGTTCAACATCATACAGATCTTAGGATCATATATGTATGTTTAACAAATACAACATGAATGTTCTCACAGTTAATATTTACAAAATTATTAGCTGTACATAAAAATAAGCGAGAATGATATAGAATAACTCTCTCGCACCCGCCCCTTCCCACCCTCCCTACCACCAACACCACCCCCTCCCCCTTCCCCCCTACTTTTTTTTCTTTCTCTTTTTTTTTGTTTTTTCCCTTCATTTAGATATTTGTTGTTTTGTTTTATTTAAAAAAAAATAATAATCTATTTTTTTGTAGGGGGAGAGCAATCTCCAACCATTGTTTTGAGAATGACATTGATGGATTGGCTGGAGAGGAACAAGAACTTGAACAGCTGGTACAGAGGCTTGACACCTCCTCCAGAGCCTTTGGAATGGAAATAAGTGCAGAGAAGACCAAAATGATGACCAACAACACCAATGGCATCAACACGGACATTAAAGTCCAAGGCCAATCCCTCAACATAGAGCATAGCTTCAAATATTTAGGAGCCATTGTATCAGACAAGGAAGTCCTCTCCAAGTTCGCACAAATAACTGCTGCCTTGGCAAAGTTGAAGCCAATTTGGAAAGACGGTCCTGTCTTTCCAAATTGGCTTCGACCTTGCCAGGGCAGCAGTCTACATTCCAAGGTAAGACTGCTGCGCTCCCTTGTCATCTCCATCTTCCTATAATTATGCTTGCGAAACATGGACCCTCACAGCAGATCTACAGCGAAGAATACAAAGCATGAAGATGAGGTGCTACAGAAGACTTCTGGGCATTTCCTATACCCAGCACATCACCAACGACGAAGTCCGACAGACCATCACTCAAGCCATTGGACAACACGATGACCTGTTCACAGTGGTGACAAAACGGAAACTCCGATGGTATGGCCACGTCACCAGATCATCAGGTCTTGCAAAGACCATCCTGCAAGGCACAGTGCAAGGAGGTAGAAGAAGAGGGAGACCGAAAAACAGGTGGGAGGACAACATTCGAGAATGGACTGGTTTGGCACTGAGCGAAACAATCAGGGTTGCTGAGGACAGGGAAAGATGGAGTACGCTGGTTAAACGATCATCTGTGGTGCCCCTATGACCTCCGAGTTACGGGATAGGATAGGATAGGATAGGGTATGTTTATTAATGTTCTGTTGTTGTTTCCTGTCGTCCGCCAGTGCTATTTTGATACATTATTATTATTTGGGTAGCACTCATTTAAGCCTTGTGCTTTTGTGCGCCCTGATGTTTTGCCTTGTAGTAATATCTGGTTTGTTTGTTGAATAAAATTTAGGTTAAAATAAAATTTATAAAAAGAAAAAAAAAGAAAGCGAGAATGAGAATATCTGCATGTCCAGTAAGTATGTGAAGCGGCAACTGTGTATAGTTAACGCTTTTGTTGATTGATGTTTTTGTGCCTGCCAAGCATAACTTCATTCCTCAGAGTGAAATAGTAACGTTCTCTTATATCTTGTACAGTGAAGACCGTTATACATAGCCTTTCACTTGACTTTAAACACATAATACAATGGCAAACCGATTAAATGTGTAGCCGAGCGGAGTATTTGACTCCCGTCTCTCGGCCACGACCTTGAGAACATTGCTCCATCCGAGCTGTTATTTTCATTTTATCCCTCAAAAGAGGGACATAAAAGCATTTGCCCTGCAAGGCGGTGAAGCGTGGTTGGTAGTACCGGGTTGCAGGCTACTAGTGCCACGCACTCTTCTGCAAAGTCGCTGCCACCGACCTGCATAAAATGCCTGCCGACAATGTAGTCCCGCTCACCACCAAAAGCAGAAGGCGAATGGTCAGCCGGGGAGAACAAATGTCGTGTCGCCTTGTCCTGCATAACCCAATGGCATCCCCAAAGGATTCTGCAAAGCAGGTGCCACCCAAGGCTAGTCTAACCAAGAAATTCAAGGTAGACAATTTCTCTTCCCAAGCCTCAACCAGTCGCCTCCTTTTCCGCTACAAATGTATTTCCGGACATTCACACACATTTACTTAGTTGTGATGGGTTGTGGTCTACTCGATCGTTGTTGCCTGCAATTCAGCCAATCCTGATCATTACTCTGTTCACGAACATCCTTTGTAACGTATAACTCCCTAAAATAATTCAACCCAATTGGAACTTGTATAGTGCGCAACTTTACGCGAACACGACGTTCTCAGAAGAACTACGTATACGTGACTAGCCCACACACACACACGTACACATTCGGTCGGCGTTTTTGACCCTCCAAAATTCAAAGTCGAATATAGGTCTCTCCATAACTCTGGCCTGGCATCGAATCTACACCCAAAGGACTTCGAAGTTTTGACAATCGGTAACATGACATTCTTTCAGCATTTATCAACACAGCCATGATAATGTCGACACTTTGCGTTTTCTGTCCACGGTTTGCCGTTGAGGCTCAAGCACGGGGACCGCGTTGGTAGAGTGTGTACATGACTGTAACTTGTTACGCGTTCTCTATTCTGTGTAAGTTTGGTTTCGCCGAACGTTCGATTGCTCGATTTGTGGATTAGTGTTTATTGGGGCTTGCCAAGTGGGATCCAAGTTAGCCATAATGATTGCACCTTTTGCAGGCATCAACAAGAAACTTCCACGCTAATTGCCCAACCGCTACGGCAAAGGACCGCAACTGCATGCCAATAAATTACCGCCCTTTTCTCCGCAAAGCTCGATATTATCTCCCTTTTTAGCTGCCGCGATTTCACCATCCGGAGAGAAGAGGGAATTGGAGCGGGAAGGGTGAAGAAGAAGAAGAAGAAGAAGAAGAAGAAGAAGAAAGATAAAAGGTGTGTGGGTGTGGGTGTGTTCGTGTGGACGTGTGTGTGTGATTCTCTCTCCTTCACATCCACCATTACCACTCCGCTTTTTACCCTCTCAGTCGGTGTGGCCTGTTCATTCTGTGGCCTTTTTGTATCGGTTGTGCTAATTATTTCTGGTGGGAGAGGAAAACGCATTCAGTTTTGTTAAACCTTAGGGAGAACTGACAGACACGGGATTATCTCAAAAAAGCCCTTCGGCTTCAGCGCTACCTTGCAGGCAAACGTGAAATATCTTGTTTTAATTCCCATCCCCTCCGTTGTAGTATTGAACATGACTGTCAGGCTAAAACAATTAAACGTTTATGTCACGCCGCAAGGGTTAAGGGTAAAAAAAAAGAAATGAAAAAAAGCTTAATAATAACAATAAATAATATTTATATGGCGCATACCCTTCGCTTCTAGGTAGGCGATACATTTGTTCAAAAAGTTACACGAGCGGATGCGGTATGGCTATAAAGATAAACATTTATTGTGGCCAAGTGAGCTAAGGCGTTGTGGCCAAGTGGGCTAAGGCGGGACTAACTTGCCTTGTCCACAGGCCAGAAACCAATGGCGCATGAGAGGTGTGGGTTCGATCCTGCATCGGTGCGTTATGTTTCTCCGAATATTATTTACTTTCGACTCGGGCAACGACTCGGGGGTTTTCTCCGGGTACTCCGGTTTGCTCCCCCAGCAAAATTTCAAAATTTCAAAATATTTAAAAAATTTAAAGAATTTCTAAATTTTAAAAATCACAACTAATGTTAGGTAGGTTGGGTTTGGGCGCGCCACAGGCTGCGACTACGCCTTCCACATGGGGAGGCGGCCCAGAATTTCCCGATAAAAAGGGACAATAAAGCATTAAAATCTAAAAAAAATCTTAAGTTAAGGATCCAAAATGTAACGGAGTACATACATCTGGCTGGATAAATTGCAACTTCATATAAGAATGCTTCTCGTCATATTCAGATAACTTGGTACAAAGATTACCTAAAATGCATTGAATGTACTCTTTTCAAAACATACACCTACACATTTACGAGAAATTTTTCTACCACTTCACCAATGCACAAGAGAAAAATACTGTATCCATTACTCTTTAGCATTGGTACACTCACACCCACCCCTCACCCACCGCTTTCCCCTAACCACACACACACACAAACAAACAAACAAACAAACAAACAAACGCACACACACATACAAACACACCCACACCAATACACGAAATGTATCTTCCATCTGGAAATAATTAGGTGACTTTGAGTCTATCACCACAATGACTAGCGGAGTCCAAAGCCAAAGGACGATGAAAAATGTGAAAACTGCCAAGCTGAGTCATGTCCAAGTCATCATGGTTCCACAGTGATACAAGGCAAGAGGTTAGTACTGCATATTTCCAACACACAGCGTGTGAGATAATCGGCCATTCAATCCACGTGTAGGTCAATCACAATTTTAAATTCAAACTGGGGCTGGTCAGCACGAATAGTTCAAGCTATTTTTGTTTGTGTGGGTAGGGGTGAGGGTGAGAGGACGGTCCTTAGCAGTTCAATGATACAACAAAATGTAGTCAGTTGTCTAGGCATCTGAAGATGCGCCCAAAGCCTGCAAGTGCGGCCTGAGTTAAATCCTGTATTGGCCAGCGCCTTGAGCAGATCTTGAGCGGGAACAGCGCTATATAAGAACGATGAAAGAAAATAAATACGTCGTCCAAACAAGACACCACACAATATGTTGTAGCCGTCCAAACGATGACATTGGAAACGTTACGAAACAAGGTTGAATGAACGCAAAGACAGGATGCCACGTCACACGGCCTGGCTGTGCCTCGCCTGTAGCCACAGTGTTGAAAGTTCTCTTCATTTGTTAGTGGTGTTTTTTTATTGTTTGTTCTGTTCGAATACATTTTCAGACAATACATCAATATTTCTATGTAATACAATACAAATCTCAATCTACGGTGTGTTGATTACGTGTCTTTGTTTTTCCTACAATGGCAGGGTCAAAAGGATAACAGTTTTTACATGACTCTGAAACCTGTACGTCACAACACGAAAACACTTCTAACATTTCTCATTCACGTTAATGAACCCTTACCCTAACCCTGACCTGTCGTCATCGGAAGGTTCGTGAGAGGTTCATGGAGGTTCAAAAACGTCTTTTTGAGGTTTTCATATCCCGAACCTATGCTCATGAACCTTTCCTACCCCTCCCCCTTTCCCCCCCCCCCCCCAAAATAAAAAAAGGTTCATGAACACAGATTAGGGATCTGAGAACCACGAAAAAGAAGTGTTGGAACCTCCAAGAACTTACCAAGTAAGACTGGCCATTGGAGATCACCACCTGTGAACGTTGAGGTTTAACATCTACACCCACCATTGGCGATATGGCAGACGGGGATAACAATCTCAGGGAACAAGGGGTGGGGACCTGAATCAACACTGAACCACCACAGCAATCATACTGCTAAAATAGACAGTGAAAAATGGCCACGTTTTAATTTCGCCCATCACGGGATTCGAACCTGGGTCATCGGTGTGCCAGGCGAACGCTCTACCACTTGGGCTACGGCGGTGGGATCACTACCTGATTGGGTTACGGTAGTACAGGTGTTCAGGTCAACATTTTGAGTTAGTTATTACTTCATTGTTTATGTCATCGCTCTTACATAGCGCACTTCCCGCTCCAGAGCTGCTCAAGGCGCTGGCCGAGACAGGATTTCACTGGCAGACTCTGGGTGCATAGTCTGACGCTCCAGAAAACAGCACAATCCTGGGACACCGGCTATGGAGGAGCTGGAGAGGTGCGTGCTGGGTGTATTTGTGTACCCGGCACTCATCCGTCTAGAACATGAGCGTCAGGATCTTTAAAATCCTGGCGATGGGATGTATGCCGGCGCAGTCTAGACCTCGGTTCGTACCCTCACCGTTTGTTTTTGTGTGTGTGTGTTCATTTTCTTTCTATATAAGAAAAAAAGGATCATCAACGTCAACACAACCGAGTAAGGTCGAAAACGCGACCTGTTAGCTAACGACTCTTGTAACGGATGAATGCTAGCAAGGTTCGAGGTCAGAGGCCAAAGGCAAAGGTCGACTCCTAGGTTGCAGGATTCAGCGAGGCAGACTAGTTCGCGTCTCATTTCCATCTCCAGATTCAGTGAGCTGGCTCCAGAACCATTGCCTACCTTTCCCCTCTTTCCTGATTATCCCCGGCTGCTGTATCGCAAATGGTTAGTGTGGTCGTTCAACCTCAATGTTCATTCTTCATTCCTCTCCATAAGTGTTCTCTCTTCACTCTTTTCTTATGAGTACTGTACACGATCGGCGATCGTCAGCTTTTCAACGGGTGTCACATAATAATAATAATAATAATAATAATAATAATAATAATAATAATAATAATAATGGTTGTTATACGCATCTCATTCCTAAATCAGGTTCAAAGCGCGGCGATCTGTAACTATCTTAAACGCTCCCATGTTACAGACACTGTCCTACACAAACAACAAACACAAATTGATCATGCACTCACATGTGGTGTAAAGGCAAGTCGCTTATTAGAGAGATGGAAGTGAGAGAGAGAGAGAGAGAGAGAGAGAGAGAGAGAGAGAGAGAGAGATAGTGAGGGTGTGGAGATAGAGGATTAGACAAACAGAGAGAAAGACAGACAGACAGACAGACAAATCAACTTTTAACAGACACATAATACAAAACACACAATATTACGACAATAAATGTGCTTATGTTTATTATTAAAGCGAAATTCAAGCAATCAGGTCTTCATCAGGTCTTGCAAAGACCATCCTGCAAGGGACAGTGCAAGGAGGTAGAAGAAGAGGGAGACCGAAAAAGAGGTGGGAGGACAACATTCGAGAATGGACTGGTTTGACACTGAGCGAAACAATCAGGGTTACAAGCAATCAGGTCTTCATCAGGTCTTGCAAAGACCATCCTGCAAGGCACAGTGCAAGGAGGTAGAAGAAGAGGGAGACCGAAAAAGAGGTGGGAGGACAACATTCGAGAATGGACTGGTTTGACACTGAGCGAAAACAATCAGGGTTACTGAGGACAGGGAAAGATGGAGTACGCTGGTTAAACGATCATCTGTAGTGCCCTTACGACCTCCGAGTTACGGGATAGGATAGGATAGGATAGGATAGGAAAGCGAAATAGGTGGGTTGTCACACGAAAGAAACAATAAAAAAAAGATAGAATATTATACACTGATCAAATTAAAACATCAACACATCTTCAATAAGCACTAAATATATTTTATAGTTGTTTTTCTTTTCATTTATGTTATTTCATTGTATTTTGTGGTGTCTCTTTAAGACAGATGCGCTATCAGCCATGATTAGTGATGTGTCTCTAAAACATATGGAATGATGACACAGAGATGTTCAAATTGTGTTAGAAGGTGCAGACAAATGATTATTATCTCATGAAAGGTCAAACGTACAACACTGGGACAATGCGCACGGGGTGTACTTGACCTGGTGACCTAGGCCCGACTGATTCCGTCACATCAACGCTTACATTACATTATTATTGCTTTAGGTCCAGCGGACTCTTCCGAGCCAAATCAGGACCGGACAACCCTTGATCCGCATAAAAGATCTGCTGAAACAACCCTAGTGGTAAAACCGAAAGCTCTCCACCAGCCAGTCACATTACAATAAAGACATCCCACGCAGGGGACGGCTGAGGCTTCACCCCAACTTATCGAACCCCCGTTTACAAAAACAAAATAGAATACAAACATCATTATACAATATCAACAAAACACATACATATAAAATGCCTACATTGCTAAATAATAATATCATAGGAAGCCCTAGTGACCACCTGGCAGAAAGCGTCCAATATTCCCAAGCTGATCCAACAGACCTCATACACAAATAAGGAGTCTTGTCCCGGAAGAGTTTTGAAGAAAAAAGGTAGGAGACTGGTTTAGCGAAGAAGACGATAGTATAGCAGATTGATAGAACAGAGCAGGAATGAGAAAGAGCAAATGAGAAAGACAGCGACAGTGGGAATTTAAAGCACTAAATTTCCAGAAAGTGGGGATACTATTTATACTGAAACCCCCGGTACTCCAACGGGGGGACATCCACGCTTACGGTGTGACATAGCCAAGTCATGAATCTTCACTGGGTGACAAATATCCAAAATTAAATAATCTCATCCTCTTCATCTTCTTCTTCCTCCTTCTCCTGCTTCTCATCATCATCATCATCATCATCATCATCATCATCATCATCATCATCATCATCATCATCATCATCATCATCATCATCATCATCATCATCATCATCATCATCACCATCCTTCTCATCATCATCATCATTATCATCATCATCATCATCATCGTGGTCGTCGTCGTTAAGATCATCCTTATCATTAGCAGCAGCTTCAACATCATGGGCACGCAATTTGCACTACCACAGAAACATTGCCACATAAATATAGGGTTTGGCAATGTGTTATGCGTGCGCATAAGCTTGTGTGATTTAATGTGTATGTGTGTATGTGTGTGTGAGAGAGAAAGAGAGAGAGTGAGAGAGAGAGAGAAAGAGAGAGAGAGAGAGAGAAAGAGAGAGAGAGAGAGAGAGAGAGAGAGAGCGCATGAAATCAAAGAACACCCATCCCTTGTAGCAGCTTGAGTTATCTTTCGTTGTCAACGGCGCCTTATCTCCCTTGACAATATGGAGTTATCTTCCCTGGTGACTGGTGGCGTCACGCGAGAGTCGTACAGAGTGCGCCCCCTTCTGATCTTCTCTCCAGCACGCACGCCGATTAATCCTCATCGTTTTTCCCCAGTGCAAAACACAGTAGCAACTTAGACATGGGACACTCGGGGTTGGGAGCCATGGCTTACACCCGTCGTGACGGTCTTCATTGCGCAATGGTCAACGAAGTGCTGTCTGCTGTCACGTCTAAGTCAAGAGTATACCGCACTATTTTATACCGTAAGCATGTTGAAATAATGTAAAGAAAGAAATAAAGAATAATGTAACATGGGAATGGCGGTTGCCAAATACAATTACAACGAAAGCCAAACACGCAACCATGCGTACTCTCTCTCTCTCTCTCTCTCTCTCTCTCTCTCTCTCTCTCTCTCACACACACACACACACACACACACACACTCACACACACACCCACATTGATATTCTACAACCAACACCGTTCACCTTAACAACAGAGTAATGAACGCATGACAGTTCGTCAATTACGCCAACAACACCTTGAATCTTCTCTCTCTCACCCTTCTAGAGCCCGTCAACCACACACACACACATACACATGCACATACACGCACGCACACATGTACACACACACGCACACACAAACACACAGAGAGAGGGAGAGAGAGAGAGAGAGAGAGAGAGAGAGAGAAAGAGAGAGAGAAAGAGAGAGAGAGAGAGGCTCGGAAACCTAGACCTAACTTGTCTTAAATCCTATATATAATCTGATAGCTAGCTATAGTGTGTGTAGCATGGGAGCGGGTATGTTGGTTACAGATCGCCGCGCTTTAAGTCTGGTTTAGGAATAAAGCGCCCATAGCATTCATTAGTAGTAGTAGTAGTAGTAGTAGTAGTAGTAGTAGTAGTAGTAGTAGTAGTAGTGCTCCTTAATGGTTTAATTAATGGTATGAACAATCAGTGAAGGCACTTTGAGTTGATCCGTTCTTAAGAAGACAAAGAAAGCCGTGGTCTATATAAATACCTTTCTATTTCAACGCTGAGATGTGTAACAGTGCACGCGACGAGTTCATTTACCTTGTAACAACGCTGAGATGTGTAACAGTGCACGCGATGAGTTCATTTACCTTGTAACAACGCTGAGATGTGTAACAGTGCACGCGATGAGTTCATTTATCTTGTAACAACGCTGAGATGTGTAACAGTGCACGCGATGAGTTCATTTACCTTGTAACAACGCTGAGATGTGTAACAGTGCACGCGACGAGTTCATTTATCTTGTAACAACGCTGAGATGTGTAACAGTGCACGCGATGAGTTCATTTATCTTGTAACAACGCTGAGATGTGTAACAGTGCACGCGATGAGTTCATTTATCTTGTAACAACGCTGAGATGTGTAACAGTGCACGCGATGAGTTCATTTATCTTGTAACAACGCTGAGATGTGTAACAGTGCACGCGACGAGTTCATTTATCTTGTAACAACTCTGAGATGTGTAACAGTGCACGCGATGAGTTCATTTACCTTGTAACAACTCTGAGATGTGTAACAGTGCACGCGATGAGTTCATTTATCTTGTAACAACGCTGAGATGTGTAACAGTGCACGCGACGAGTTCATTTATCTTGTAACAACTCTGATATGTGTAACAGTGCACGCGATGAGTTCATTTACCTTGTAACAACTCTGAGATGTGTAACAGTGCACGCGATGAGTTCATTTATCTTGTAACAACGCTGAGATGTGTAACAGTGCACGCGATGAGTTCATTTATCTTGTAACAACGCTGAGATGTGTAACAGTGCACGCGATGAGTTCATTTATCTTGTAACAACGCTGAGATGTGTAACAGTGCACGCGACGAGTTCATTTACCTTGTAACAACTCTGAGATGTGTAACAGTGCACGCGACGAGTTCATTTACCTTGTAACAACTCTGAGATGTGTAACAGTGCACGCGACGAGTTCATTTACCGTGTAACAACTCTGAGATGTGTAACAGTGCACGCGATGAGTTCATTTACCTTGTAACAACTCTGAAAGCGTCGGTTATCGTTTCCTATCCCATTTCGTGCGTTGACCAATCTGTCCAATGTTGATCCGTCTAAGGACGAACTAACAGCGATGACTCAAAGGTGATCGGCTTTCTCTGCAGCCATGTAGGACAGGTGGCAGTCAGTCCTTGGGCCCGCTGCAGGTACGTCGATCCTTGTGCTATATAGTAACCATCTGATTTCAAAGCGCCACGCTGTTCTTGATTTTATAGTAAAAGGTGAGTGGCCATTGTAGGTTGTGTTGGTTGCACAAAGGGATGTTAGAGATGCTAGCCGACACAGGATCGATCTTGAGCCGCTGGAGGGGCGCCAACTTGCAGTCCTGAGCGTATTTCTGACGCCACAGACCCCTTAGCTCAATCCTGTGCGACTGGTTATAGGGACGAAAGGGTTCAGCGCTTGCTGGGTGTTTGTGAAGCTAGGACATGAGCGTCAAGGTCTTTATTATCCGTGTGATGGACTTGGGTTTTGTGAAGCTAGGACATGAGCGTCAAGGTCTTTATTATCCGTGTGATGGACTTGGGTTTATACTCTCATCCGAAAGAGTAATGAATTCCATGAGTACCCCTACTTTTCGGTGACAATATAAACTGAGGTCGTCTGTGTTCCATCGCACGAGCATTACAGATCCTGAGTTCTAGATAAATAATAATTTAAAAAAAAAATAAAACCGCAATCTCTACGTCATATTTACCCAGGTTACGGGTGGAGATGCTGTGCTCAGAAAGTAGTTTTAATTTTGCCCCCATGGGTGTCAAAATATAATGGAAAGCCTGTAAATAGTTCCAATAGGTGTGAGTATGAAATGGTGTTGCTGGGAAATAAATGTGACTGAAAGTATGAAATAGTGTACCTGAAAACTGATGTGACGGAGGTCGTTCTGTTGTAGGGCACGATGAAGGCGATGAAGACTGTCTGTGTGTTCTCTCTGACCTCCTGGTTCGTCTTTCTCCAGCTGCCTCACCTGGCCACGAACACAAACTTTCAAACCTTTATGCGTATGCAATAATAATAATAATAATAATAATAATAATAATAATAATAATAATAATAATAATAATAATAATAATAATAATAAATGTAGACTTATATAGCGTCTCATCACAGCCACAGTTAATAGTAAATAGTTAATAATGTCTTTTGTGTTCTTATGTTTTAGAGTAATAAATATATTAAGTCGCCTTGGATCTTTAGATATTGACTTAATATATAGCCAACATCTAATCTAATCCATCTAACCCAACCTAATCTTATCTATCTATGGATCGATCTATCTATAAATTTATCGATTAGCACTAACAGAAGGTTCTGCATTTTGTTTTGCAAACGAGCACACAACAGTTTCCTAATCGACACACAGGTAAAGACGAGGGTGAGAAAAATACTTTTTAATAAATAAATGCTTTCTGGGTAAGATCATAGATAAAGCAATTGAAGTATAGTTGGACTTCCACTAAAGTCAAACAACAAAAATTAGATTTGAAAGAATGTTTACGCTTTAAATAATTTTTAGAACTAACTGACGACCGGCGTAACTGACGAAAACTCCCGTTGGGGTGCCGGGGGTTTCAGTATAAATAGTATCCCCACTTTCTGGAAATTTAGTGCTTTAAATTCCCACTGTCGCTGTCTTTCTCATTTGCTCTTTCTCATTCCTGCTGTGTTCTATGAATCTGCTATACTATCGTCTTCTTCGCTAGACCAGTCTCCTACCTTTTTTTCTTGAAAACTCTTCCGGGACAAGACTCCTTGTTTGTGTATGAGGTCTGCTGGATCAGCTTGGGAATATTGGACGCTTTCTGCCAGGTGGTCACTAGGGCTTCCTATGATGTTGTTGTTTAGCAATGTGGGCATTTTATATGTATGTGTTTTGTTGATAATTTATAATGATGTTTGTATTCTATTTTGTTTTTGTGGACGGGGGTTCGATAAGTTGGGGTGAAGCCTCAGCCGTCCCCTGCGTGGGATGTCTTTGTTGTAGGGTGACTGGCTGGTGGAGGGCATTCAGTTTTCCCACTAGGGTTGTTTCAGCAGATCTTTTATGCGGATTGGGGGTTGTCCGGTCCTGATTTGGCTCGGAAGAGTCCGCTGGACCTAAAGCAACAATTATGTAATGTAACTGACGAAAACTGACTAAGAACAACAATATTGGATTAAAATAGTTATTTGGTTATTTATGTATTTATTAAATTATATTGCATCTGCGAAATGTAAATACTAAATTAATAAGCTCATCGCAGCTTACAGAACACAGCTCATTCCAAATACAAAATGTGGGGAAAAATGCAGTGAAAAGAACGACCATTGCTACCACAAGTAAGTGGTATCCTACAGACATCAACCGTTGCTGTGACGAATTCAAACAGTGCGCTGAAAGATGCGGTGTCAAACTTGTTGCTCAGTGAGTGCTATTCTGTGTACGGGACTTGCTCTGCATAGCGTGAATGTGTGCGTTGTTATGTGTTTGTGCGTTGTTGTTGTTGTTGTTGTTGCTGATGTGTGTGTGTGTGTGTGCCCAAACTGATCAATTCATCATCCATTTGTCCATATTTCAATTGTTGTTTTTAAAACAAACTTACAAAACGTGTTTTTTCTGCGTCCATTATGACAGTGCATTTTGAGTGCTAGGTATTGAGTTCATGTTCTTCGTGCGTCTTTTTGTTCCAATGTTATATATCACTATAATCACAACACGACGCAGTCCATCTCTCTTCTTAAGATATTAAGGTGGCAAAAAGTCGTCTCAGCGAAAATCGCGGGTCATCGCAGTTTTCAGATCTATATGAACGACGAACTAGATGATTTCTCAAAAGAAGGCACAATCGATTCAATAGTGATTCATGCAAATATCCAAAGCAATAAAGAAACGCAATCTATTTTCAAACTCGTTTAATTTTTAGTAAAATTGTTTTAAAAAACAAACAAACAAAAATATTCCGAGACATATATAGGCCTATTCAAGGGAACCTACCGCTTGTTTGTTACATGGTGAAGCGCATCGTTCTTCACAACCGACAGTTCATGCTTAAACCGAAACCGGTTACTCCCGGCGGAAGTTGTAGTTGCAATTGCTGAAGAAGGAGAAATCAGCGGGACTAGAAAACATACCCGCATAACTGCTTCAAGCAGGAGGAGAAGCGATGATTAACGCCCTCACAGTTATCGGTAATAAGTTCTGGCAGAGTAAGGAATGGCCTACACCATGGACCCAGTCGCCTGTCATCAATCTCCCCAAAAAGGGTAACCTTCAGGAGTATAAAAACTACAGCACAATTAACGTTAGATCCGTAGGATCTCATCTTTGATATGATGATGATGATCGTTGTTGTCAGGGTGGCGACGTGGTGATCGTCCTTAACGCTGATGCAATAGGACGTTAAGCTTCGTTGTTCCTCCTCCTCATCAGCCATCCCAGCAGTCCTCTTGAAAATAATACTCAACAGGTTGAAACTCCAAGCTGAACACATCATAGCTGAGGAACAAGCAGGATTCAGGGCAGGGAGAATAACGTGTGAGAAATACCTACAGCACCAACAACAATCAGCCTCATCAGCCATCCAAGCAGTCCTCCTGAAAGTAATACTCAACAGGTTGAAACTCCAAGCTGAACAAATCATAGCTGAAGAACAAGCAGGATTCAGGGCAGGGAGAATAATCTGTGACAAATAACTACAGCACCAACATCTATATTATGTAGACTTCAAGAAAGCGTTTGACACAGTCTGACATGCAGCTCTGTGGGCAACTATGAGCGTGTACAATATCAGCCCCAACATTATTAATGACATCAAAAGCTTGTATGACAAGGCTACCAGTGCAGTTGTCCACAACAGCGTCATCGGGAACTGGTTCAAAACAACCATCGGCGTGCGTCAAGTATGCATACTTTCTCCAACACTCTTCAACATCTTTCTAGAGAGCATCATGTCGGATGCTCTTGCATAAAATGAAGGTTCAGTCAGCATAGGGGGTAGGTCAATATCCAACCTCCATTTTGCGGATGACATTGATGGATTGGCTGGAGAGGAACAAGAACTTGAACAGGTGGTACAGAGGCTTGACACCACCTACAGAGCCTTTGAAATGGAAATAAGCGCAGAGGAGATAGAAATGATGACCAACAACACCAATTGCATCAACATGGACATCACAGTCCAAGGCCAATCCCTCAACATGGTGCACAGCTTCAAATATTTAAGAGCATTTGTATCAGACAGTGGGTCCCGACAGTAAGTCCTCTCCAGGATAGCACAAACAACTGCTGCACCGACAAGATTGAAGCTTATTTGGAAAGACAGGATGATCAGTCTACAATCCAAGGTAAGGTTGCTGCGCTCCCTGGTCATCTTCATCTTCTTATACTGTTGCGAAACATGGACCATCACATCTGACTTACAAGGAAGAATACAAAGCATGGATATGAGCTGCTACAGAAAATTTCTGGGCATTTTTTATACCCAGCACATCACCAATGACGAAGTCCGACAGACAATCACACAAGCCATTAGACAACACGATGACTTGCTCACAGTAGTCCATGGTATGGCTACATCACCAGAGTATCAGAACTTGCAAAGACCATCCTGCAAGGCACGGTGCAAGGAGGCAGAAGAAAATGGGAGACAGAAAAAGAGGTGGGATATATGAGGTATATATAAACTAAAGTGTTAAAGGATTTGGAAATAAACTGCTCATATTTATTAGTTTGGATGTTTATTGAATCGACCGAGTTGCCTACATGTACTTTGGAGGGAAATCTTGTGTTTTGTTTATATAGAATTTTTTTAATGCGCGAGTTTTGCTGAGACGACCTTTTACACCTTAGTATTACCACAGGGGCATTACTAAAAAGTGGATTCTCGAGAACAAAGCAGTAAATAGCGTACAGCCCTGTCACGTGGGGTTTATGGGCTCTGCACAATGGAATTATGGACCCTCACGTTTATTCGGTGGGAACTGCTAGTACGTCACCCTATGAATTACTTTAATAAATTTATTTGTTTAGCTCGTTCTGTGTTAAGGTTGGGGTACAGAAATAGATAGAAAAATGGTAAAAGAATACTGTCACACTAGCTTTCACACGGCTATGAATCATATGTAGTCCAGCCACTTGATAACAGTTAAAATCACACATTTATTTCTTCTACTCTATACAAGATTCTCTAAGTACTAATCTAACTTAAAAAGTCTCTTTCAATGCTAATAGTTCGATCGCTGATAGTCTAGGCAGCTGTTTTTCTTCCTCGGGCACTTGCTATAATATTTCATGTAGATTTGGACTACTGTGGTCCGTTTTACAGTTTCTGAAGAGTTGGACTACTGTGTGGTCCTGCTATGATCAGTTTAAGTGCACCTTCGTGTTATGCACTTAACTCATGAGTGGGGGTTCGAAGTCCTTCTGTGAGGTAGCTTCTGGTCCACCTGTGTCGTTGTGTAGTTGGGTTCCCTTGCCACGCTGTGGGGGTCTGACAGGGAGTTTTCCGGGTCGCTCTTTCCGTCTTGTGCGGTAGAGGATACTCCGCCAACTAGTCGTTTCTGTGGAGTGGTGCGCCCAGGATAGCTCGGGATAGCTCGGGATAGCTCGCCTGCTCGTCTGTAATATAAGAGACGAAATTCTGCACAACCCTGAATAATCGGTTTGTGCAGAGCGTCTCACTGAAAGCCAAAGTAGCCCTCAGTGATAGCTCCACATCTCTATACATAAGCGACGAACATTCTGCTACTTCCGGGTTCCACTGGAATCTCACTCTAAATTCCTATACATTCATAAATATAAATCGTGTCTAACTATACACATACAGAATTAATAATAATATAAACATTCAGTGGTACAGCCACTGGTCTGCAAACATACATATAAGTTAAACAACAGTGGTTCCGTACGGGATACAACATGGCGGCGCAACCGGTCGTGTTTCGCCTCGTGGTAGGCTCTTCCACGTGGTCCCGCAAATTCGGATTAACAATTCACATTTATGCATAGCAAATTCCACAAACATAATTTCAACAATAATATAAATATATCACGATGAAACAGAAGGGTGTTCATTTACCTGTTTGACAAGTTCAGGCCCGTTGTGACTTAAGAGAATTCTAAGATTCCTAAGTCCTGCTTCCTGGTCTATGAGTGTAGAGATTTCTCTAGCTGTGGAGATGTTGACTCTACCTCGTCTCACATACGACTGATTCAAACTGTCTTAGGTTTTGACACATTCAGAACTGCTCTACCCACTGAGCCTGCTCTGATTGGTTAAACGGTCCGATTCAAAACTCAAGTGCTGACTCACTGCGATGTGGGTCGGGCTCGCGGTGTGTGGTCTGCTGTGTAATTTAATTGCTGCTGTGTTATAGTCTAACTTCTCTACTGTTACAATTACTACACAAAGCTAAACAGTCAATGGGCAGGGTAAACTGCTCGGTTCATGACAGGCTCCCTCAACTGAAAAAAGGCGATGACTACTGGATTCGACCTTTTTCTACTACAGAGCCTAGTTTAACACTGCACTATCCTAGGGTCCTATTTACAAACTAATTAAGTTGCTCTACCTGAGCTGCAATGCTGTGCCAGGTAGCTATGGACACTAGTGACAGGGTATTACTGGGCGGGGACGAATTCTGGTGCTGTGGCCCTTAGTTGTGTTGGGTGGGCGACAGCTGCTGTGTCCTCCACGAGATGGCGACTGAGGTAGTCGGCTCCGTGGTTTTCCTTGCCGGGGATGTACTCGATGTGGAATGAGTATGCCTGAAGGGTGAGTGCCCATCGCATCAGGCGAGAGTTCAAAGACTTGGAGGCTGCCAGGAACGATAGTGGTTGGTGGTCCACCTGAACTGTGAAGTGGGTCCCATACAGGTAGAGTTGAAACTTCTGTATGGCCCAGACTAGTCCAAGACATTCTTTCTCCGACGTGGCGTAGTGGGTCTCGGCGGGTCTCAATTTTCTGCTGGCGTAGGCGACAGGGAATAGCGTCTCCGCATTCTTGGGGTCGCGCTGTAGCAGTACTGCTCCGAGGCCTAAGTCGCTTGCGTCGGTGCGAAGAACGAATGGCTGAGTCAAATCGGGTAGGTGGAGTACTGGCGCCGATGTCATTCTGTCCTTGAGTGTTTGGAAGGCTGTCTCACATTCCGCTGTCCAAACTACTTTGTCCGGGGCGATTTTCCGGGTTCCATTTGTCAGTGGTACGGCGATGCTGTTGTAGTTGGGGATGAACTTCTGGTAGAAGCCGCATAGTCCTAGAAACGACTGCACTTCCTTCTTGGTCTTGGGCCTAGGAGCGTCGAGTAGGCGTTTCACGGTCTTTTCTACCGGTCGCAGGCTTCCTTGACTGATGGTGTGTCCCAGAAATTCTAGTTCTGTGAATCCAATCTGACATTTGGTGGGTCTTGCCGTCAATCCCGTGTCTCTGAGGCGGGCGAGTAGTTGTTGTAGGAGCGTGACATGTTCCTCCCACGTAGGCGTAGCGATGAGGATGTCGTCCATAAACGAGTGTAGGTGCTCGCTGCTCAGGGGTGCCAGGAGTTTCCGCATCATTGCGCTGAAGATGCTGGGTGCGTTGTGGAGTCCGAATGGAAGCACGTTGAATTCGAAGTGTCCTTCCATAGTGCTGAAAGCTAGGTACTTTCGGACTTGTGGTTGTACTGGTATCTGATAGTATCCTTTGCTGAGGTCGATGCGTGAGAAGTACTTCGCTCGCTGTAGCTTGGCAAATAGGTCTGTCTGGTCCGGGAGTGGCTCTGGCTGGAACTGCGTTACCGCATTCAGGAGTCTGAAGTCGATGCACAGTCGATGCTCTCCGTTGGGTTTTCGCAACAATACCGTGCCTGCGCTGTAGGGTGAAGTAGACTCTGAGATGATTCCGGCTGCCAGTAAGGTGTCTATCTCTTCCTTGATGGCTCGCTGCTGAGACAGTGGCATCGGGTAGAGCTTCTGGCGGACGGGTGTTGGGTCGGTCACCGTTAAGGTTACTTCGACGAGGTCTGTCCTCCCTGGTCGGTCTGTGAGCACAGTCTGATGTTGGCGAATGACCTGTCGTACTTGCTGTTGCTGTTTAGCGGCTAGGTCTCCGTTGAGTATCACGTCTTTGTAGGTTTCTTTGGAGTGCAGGGGATACTCTACTGCATTGGTCTCCATGCTTTCTCCTTCTTCCGCGATGGCGATGGCTAACAAGTTGTGCGTGCTGGGGGTCGCTGGTCGGTCCGTGTATTTCTTGAGGAGATTGATGTGGTGGTATCGGGCTCTCCCGTTCACCTCTACTTGGTAGACTGTCTTGGATTTCTTGGCAGTCACCCGGTACGGTCCTCTCCAAGCGATGTCCAGCTTGTTGGTTCCACTTGGAAGTAAGAGTAGCACTTGATCGCCGACTTGCAGTTCTCTGTCCTTCGCGTGGCGGTTGTAGTACTTCGCCTGACGGGCTCTTGCCTTCTTCAGTGCTTCACCAGCTTTCTTCCACGTTGCTTTGAGGGTTTCCTGCAGGTCTGCGACGTACTTGGTGGCACCTCTTGGTGTGTCGTCTATCTTGGCTTCCGTCCAACTTCTGCGTAGGGCTTCTAGCGGTCCTGCTAGAGGTCTGCCGAATAGCAATGTTGACGGGGTGTAGCCTGTGGCTGCATGGGGCGTTTCTCTATATGCGAACAGTGCCGCATTCACGTAGGTGTCCCACGCTTCTGGATTGTCGTCGGCGACTTTCCTGAGTATGGTGAGAAGGGTTCCATTCAGTCTTTCTACTTGTCCGTTGCTGGCTGGGTGGTATGGTGGTGTGCGAATGTGATGAACTTGTATCAACTCGAACACGTCTTGCATCAGGCGGCCGGTGAACTGAGATCCGTTGTCCGTTCTAATGCTGTCCGGGAATCCGACTCTGGTAAAGATGGCGATGAGTGCATCTGCAATCTTCTTGGTGTCGATCGCTGGCAACGGGACTGCTTCGCACCACATCGTACATGCGTCGACGAGTGTGAGTAGAAATCTGTTCCTCTTCTTGGTCATGGGCAGTGGTCCTACTATGTCTACTGAGACTTGCTGGAATGGCACGCCGACTACTACCGATGGTCCTAAGGTAACTGGTACGGTGTGATGTCGCGGGGAATATCGTTGACATTGGTGGCAAGATTTCACGTAGCGCTTGACATCCTCCGTGATTCCTGGCCAATAGTAGTGTGCGCTGATTCTCTGCACTGTGGCTCCAATTCCCATGTGTCCGCTGAGTGGCATGCTGTGGCATAGTTCTAGTACTTGGGCTCGAAGGGTGGCTGGTAGTACTAGTTGGGTGTGATCTCCATCTCCTTGTCGATGTAGAACTCCCTCTTCCATGTAGAAGTCTCCCTTGTGCGGGGGTGTGTGCGCCTTGGGTAGCTTCTGGAAGCACTTCGCTATCGAGGTGTCTTCTTTCTGTGCTGTTTTGATCTCTTCGAGTCCTGGATTCGGAGCGAACTCGGGCTGGGGTGGTTGGGTTTTAGCTTGGGCCCTGGTTTGCACTGCAGCTATCTCTACAGTTTTAGGGGGCGTGCCTAAGAACACATACCTACAACCTAGCACTAGATCATACAGGGGTTTCTGTAAAACAGCTGCTTGGATTCGTCCTGTGACGTACCTACTCTCTACTTCGATCCATGCTATTGGGCAAGTAGTCGTCGGTTTCGTCAAGTCTGCTCCTTGTAAGTCGACTGTCTTGTCTGTCAAGTCCGCGCGCGATACAAGAGATTCGCTAACTATCGCGTCGTATGATAGACCTGTGTCATACAGACAGTTCGCTTCTTTTCCGTTGACCTTGACCGTGTCTGTCACCGATGGGTGATCTCCGATCGTGTGTGGCTTGTTACCGCTACTTTGAGTTAGAACTCTGTGCGCTGGCCGGCTTTCGCGCTCTTCCCTACGTTGTGCGGCCAACTTGAAACATTCTGCGGTGGAGTGATTGTTTCTGTTGCAGAACGAACAATACCGTCTCTGTTCTGCGGGACCTCTTTTCCCGAATTCCGTGTTGGGTCCTTTATTTTGCCCAGGTCTGGGGTTATTCGGCTTATTCGCGGTGCGCTCTTCCCGGTTAGGGCTTCGTTTCTGTGCCTCTTTCCCGTTAGGCTTTAGGTCTCGCCTGAAGCTCTTGGCTTCTCCGTGTGCGGCCACGTACCTATCTGCGACCTTGACCAGATCTTCTAGTCTTTCCGCGCCCTGCTCTACTGAGAATGTTCTCAGCTCGGGGGTCATGGTTTCCCGTAGCTGTTCCCATACTAACAGTTCTGTCAGTCCATCATACGTCTTAGCCGTGGCTGACTGGCTAATCCACTTATCCAGCGTTGTGGACAACCGATCCGCGAACTGCGCATAGCTCTTCTCCTTTCACTCTCCGATTGGTGCGGAACTTTTGCCGATAGCATTCTCCTGTTAGTTCGAATCCCGTTAGGAGTGCCTCTTTTACTTTGTGATAGTCAGTCACTCTGTCAGTCGGTAGCTTACTGTAGATGTCATAAGCCTTTCCTCTAAGCCCTTGGCTAAGCTTAAAAGACCAATGAGTGGGATCTAGTTTGTACTCTGTTGCTAGACGCTCAAACCTAGTCAGATAGAGATCTAGACCTTCCTCTCTCTCATTGAATGTTCCCAGTGGAAATGACATTCCTTGTACAGGGTTGGATGCTACCTCTAGCTGATCTGAGTGGGGAGCGGTTGAGGAAGAACTTGAAGCTCCTGATTCCAATCTTTTCAATTCTAACTCATGCTGTCTGTCTTTTTCCTTTTCAGCCCTCTCATACTCCCATTTCCTAACTTCTGCTTCTCTCTCTGCTGCTAATGCTGCCTTCTTCTGTTCTACTTCTAATTCTAGTTTCTTCTGCTGCTTCTAATTCTAATTTCTTCTGTTCTCTTGCTGCTTCTAACTCTGCTTTCTTTTGCTCTGCTTCTAATTTCTTCGCCTCTCTCTCTGCTGCTCTCTTTGCCTTAGCCTCCTGTTTCTCTACCTCTGCATTGATATACGCAATTAGGTCTCCCCCTGCTAAGTGTAAAGCTTCTCCCAATTCCTTGAACCGCAATCTCAAGGCCACTGGGTCCGACATTGCCAAACGTGTCTATGAACACCCTCTGAATCACGTGGAATACCAAAACACTAGCAATATTGCAAGTCAATAAAAACAATGCAAAGACCATACAATTCGTAATCAATAATAGAATAAAACAAGAGTCAAATGGCATACAACAGTTACTTAAGCAAAACCTGCAAAAGAACAATGCAACATTCAGGCACAAAAATATTTGAAGCAAAAAAGTTTTTAAGTAAAGAATAGTGCACCAGAACTGATCAGTGTTATACCCTTACACTATTCTAAGTTATTCTACTTACTGCTGTTATCTAATTTTATTGTACTTAGATCCGGTTATACCCAATTCCTATTACACAGATCCTGGCAGGCTCGCCAATTAAAGTGTCACGTGGGGTTTATGGGCTCTGCACAATGGAATTATGGACCCTCACGTTTATTCGGTGGGAACTGCTAGTACGTCACCCTATGAATTACTTTAATAAATTTATTTGTTTAGCTCGTTCTGTGTTAAGGTTGGGGTACAGAAATAGATAGAAAAATGGTAAAAGAATACTGTCACACTAGCTTTCACACGGCTATGAATCATATGTAGTCCAGCCACTTGATAACAGTTAAAATCACACATTTATTTCTTCTACTCTATACAAGATTCTCTAAGTACTAATCTAACTTAAAAAGTCTCTTTCA
This sequence comes from Oncomelania hupensis, assembly GCA_036898135.1. Lineage (NCBI taxonomy): Eukaryota > Metazoa > Mollusca > Gastropoda > Littorinimorpha > Pomatiopsidae > Oncomelania > Oncomelania hupensis. The sequence continues at coordinate 3,515,574 of CM072524.1, read as the reverse complement.
ATGCTAATAGTTCGATCGCTGATAGTCTAGGCAGCTGTTTTTCTTCCTCGGGCACTTGCTATAATATTTCATGTAGATTTGGACTACTGTGGTCCGTTTTACAGTTTCTGAAGAGTTGGACTACTGTGGTCCTGCTATGATCAGTTTAAGTGCACCTTCGTGTTATGCACTTAACTCATGAGTGGGGGTTCGAAGTCCTTCTGTGAGGTAGCTTCTGGTCCACCTGTGTCGTTGTGTAGTTGGGTTCCCTTGCCACGCTGTGAGGTCTGACAGGGAGTTTTCCGGGTCGCTCTTTCCGTCTTGTGCGGTAGAGGATACTCCGCCAACTAGTCGTTTCTGTGGAGTGGTGCGCCCAGGATAGCTCGGGATAGCTCGGGATAGCTCGCCTGCTCGTCTGTAATATAAGAGACGAAATTCTGCACAACCCTGAATAATCGGTTTGTGCAGAGCGTCTCACTGAAAGCCAAAGTAGCCCTCAGTGATAGCTCCACATCTCTATACATAAGCGACGAACATTCTGCTACTTCCGGGTTCCACTGGAATCTCACTCTAAATTCCTATACATTCATAAATATAAATCGTGTCTAACTATACACATACAGAATTAATAATAATATAAACATTCAGTGGTACAGCCACTGGTCTGCAAACATACATATAAGTTAAACAACAGTGGTTCCGTACGGGATACAACATGGCGGCGCAACCGGTCGTGTTTCGCCTCGTGGTAGGCTCTTCCACGTGGTCCCGCAAATTCGGATTAACAATTCACATTTATGCATAGCAAATTCCACAAACATAATTTCAACAATAATATAAATATATCACGATGAAACAGAAGGGTGTTCATTTACCTGTTTGACAAGTTCAGGCCCGTTGTGACTTAAGAGAATTCTAAGATTCCTAAGTCCTGCTTCCTGGTCTATGAGTGTAGAGATTTCTCTAGCTGTGGAGATGTTGACTCTACCTCGTCTCACACACGACTGATTCAAACTGTCTTAGGTTTTGACACATTCAGAACTGCTCTACCCACTGAGCCTGCTCTGATTGGTTAAACGGTCCGATTCAAAACTCAAGTGCTGACTCACTGCGATGTGGGTCGGGCTCGCGGTGTGTGGTCTGCTGTGTAATTTAATTGCTGCTGTGTTATAGTCTAACTTCTCTACTGTTACAATTACTACACAAAGCTAAACAGTCAATGGGCAGGGTAAACTGCTCGGTTCATGACAAGCCCTATGTGCTATAGATAGGCATTATCCACGATGAAAGTGGATCCTCTATAGCAACGCTGACAGTTAATCCTCGAAAGCAAAGCGGTAGATAACGTACCTGTGTATCATAGAAAGGGTTGAAATAGACTGTTTTTGGCGAAACGAATCCGCCTCTCAAACCGTGTAAGAACGAATACGCAGTCTTCTCTTAGATCGAAACGATAAAGGCGAAAGTTCCGCATATAATGAAATAGGCCTATATCAATGTCGTCCACGTTGTAGGACTTTTCGACCTAAATGGAGATATTATAGGTTTGTTCTTATGACGTTTGGGAATATACCGTTTCAGCGGCGGATGCGTTTCGCGTTTCTTTCTATCTGTGATACATAGGTACGCTATTTACCACCTTGCTATAGAGGATCCACTTTCAGAGTGTAATGCCCTTTGGTATAACAGAATGGCTCTCTCATATTCAGATATACGGGCGCTTGTGCTGTCATTTCAGTGTACAACTCTGGGAGGTCTAGAACTGTTCTATTTGAGGTATGTTCCGTATATGGAACTGCTCCTGATGACGTATGGTTCTTGGGTATGTGTGAACCAGAACGAGAGCACGCGCTGTGTTTTAGGAACTGACGTAGTTATCTTGTGATGTGACGTGCTGTGTGACGTTTTGTAGTGTCGGTAGGAATCTCTCCCTGAGAGCGCTGAGATAGTGGTTGGACTGTTGAAACTGACGGTTGACAACGACAGTAGACAGTTATGTTAAACATATGTGTGCATGGTAGTATTGGAACATAAATGCATGGTAAATATGGTTTATTGTATCTGGACTGAATGACAGTTTGACTGTGGCGATAATGGAGATCCCGTGTGAGTCTGGTGTGTGTGTACCTTTACCTTTCATTGGTTTCCTTCAATAAAGCAGTTCACGGTTTAAATATGACGTACGTTTCTCTCTAAGGAACTGCTCATGATGACGTATATTGTTCGACTGTTGATGTTTTAACCCCCAATAGAATTTTTTGGCCCCCAATAGAACAATCTTATGTTTTTATGTCACCAGTTGTCTTGGGTACAAGGGAAAGGAGGCACAGAAGGGATATTTGAAGGTAAACGGGACAGCCCGCGAAGACCGTTTCCAATGGTTGCTATAGGTTAGAATCTTTCAACTGAGCTTTGAGTGACGGAATGCTACTGACAAAAGAACGGTGATGTTCTACTGAAGTCCCAATCACCACCCCCAGTGTCCTACCATCAGTTACATGCTCTTCTTCACGTCACACCGTAACTGACAGTGCCTGGGAGCCTTACATCAAAATGCAACACATTTCTATACCAGTCATATCAGTGATCAACTCTTACAAACAATAAACTTAATACAACAATTAGCAAAGTCTCCTTATTAACGAATGAACTAAAAATTACCAACAACATTGCGTAATTTTCGTAATCGTTCTGCCTTTATTCGTTTTCTGATGTCAAAATCAACACTTTTAATCGTTACAGTCATGCCTTTAACATCTGGGCATGCTAACGTATTATGAACTTGAAAATAGCTTCACGCAGCTTGATTTGAAGATTTCAATTTACGTTCGAGTCAACTGAACTGTTATTATACGTTCCTTCAAATGTTAATTTCTTTAAAGCCACATCAGAACAAGTTAAATATTACCTACCTGCAAATAATAACACGCACACTAGGGATTTTGGAGGACGAAAATGGGATTAAATTAAAACTTGCGCCGCGCCAAACCCTCCATTATAATTTTGAGTTTAAAGCGGGTTTCTGATCCTGATTGGGAGGGCTCGCATGCATAATTGGTTTTACTTATGTGCATGTAATTAATTTACAAAGTTTTTTTTTAAAGCAACCTCTCTATTTTGAAACAATAATTCTTGTGGAAATATTTTAATACTTCGGGTCCCTAAAAAACAGGCAATAGAGTAAGGGTTAAGAAAAGTTTTAAACTGTGCATTTATTGTATAGCGGATAATACCTCAAAATCCGATACGCGCCTATAACAAAAGTACATACAACATGCAGAGGTTGCCATTTCCTATCAAACGATGTTTCATTTGTAAATATCGACCAAGTGGGTCAAAAATAAAGCTTTTTCAAATTGCTTTATTCAGTTTTGTTTTGATTTGGGTTAGGCTCACGGATGTCTTTTTCGGGAGTGGACCTCGTCTCCAAAATAACCCCATTTGGGGTTATTTTGGATATACTCACGGATGCTTATTTCGGGAGTGGACATATTTAGTATGTACAGTATATCCAAAATAACCCAATATGTGGTTATTTTGGAGACGAGGTCCACTCCCGAAATAAGCATCAGTAAGTCTAACCAAAATCAAAACACAACTGGATAGGGCAATTTGAAACAGCTTTATTTTAAAATTTATGTAATTTGAATAGGATCAGTGATTGAAACAAGAGGCCAGTTTTACACAGCACATTAGCTTTTTGCCTTGTTTAGTCAGCTGTATAGTATTAGTAGGTTATTGTTATGCTGAAGCAGACGACAGAAGTTACTGATGTGTGCTACACTCTGATAGATTGATGCGAGCGCAGTATAGTAACATCACCCAGCTTATGTTATAGCAGAGTCCGGCCAATCTGGACAGAGAGAGATTAGGTAGACCAGTTCTACCTGGTTAGGCAGAGACCGGTAGAGTAGTCATTCTGCGTTCAAACTGCCTAGAGGACAGAGCTCGGCTCTAACAAAAATCTCTCCACTGAAAGACTAGGGAAGCAGGACTTGTTGAAAACTCTATTCAATCAAGTTAGCCACGGCCTGACATTGTCAAAGAGGTAAATGAACATACTTTTGTTTCATCGTGATGTATTGATATTATTGTTGAATTATGTTTGTGAAATTTGCTATGCTTAAACTTGAATTGTTAGTCCAACATTGCGAACACGACCGGTTTTGACGCCATGTTGTATTCCGTACGGACCCACTGTTGTTTAAACTATATGTATGCTTGCAGACCAGTGGCTGTACCAGAGAATGTGTATAATATTAATTATTTCTCTATGTGTATAGTTTGCCATGATTTATATTTATATATGTATAGGAAATTAGAGTGGAGGTTCCAATGGACCACGGACTTAGCAGAATGTTCATCGCTTATATATAGAGATGTGTATCTAATCACAGAGGGCTACTTCGGCCTTCAGTGAGACGCTATGCACACACCTATTATACATGGTTGTGCAGAATTTCGTCTCATATGTTACAGATGAGCAGCCATCGTATCATGAGCCAAACAGGTGAAAGACAAGAGCAAGTCTTTCCTGAAAGTTGGCCTGCCGAGACATCTCTAGCAATGTGCCACGAGAGCCCACCAGCCTAGCAACAAGGAGAAGAATCCACAACAACACATCTCATCAAGGAATCAACCACAACCCAGCTCTTCTAGCATTCAGTTAAGTGGGTTTGGTAACAGTGCACCAAACCTGTATCAAAGGACCACAGAAGTCCACTCTTCCAGAACTCTGACCCTTAGGGCAGAAAGCATCCAGTGCCCGATGAAGATACAGTAGCTGCATAGAACTATCAAGAAGCGAACCATTCGAATTGACATTTGAACTTTTAAGTTAGTATCGTACTTAGCAGACCGTGTATAGAGTAGATTTTTTTTATAGATTTTAATGCTTTATTGTCCCTTTTTATCGGGAAATTCTGGGCCGCCTCCCCTGTGGAAGGCGTAGTCGCAGCCTGTGGCGCGCCCAAACCCAACCTACCTAACATTAGTTGTGATTTTTGAAATTTAGAAATTCTTTTTTTTTAAATTTTGCTGGGGGAGCAAACCGGAGTACCCGGAGAAAACCCCCGAGACGTTGCCAGAGTCGAAATTAAATAATATTCAGAGAAACATAACGCCCCGATGCAGGATCGAACCCACACCTGTCAGGCGCCATTGGTTTCTGGCCTGTGGACAAGGCAAGTTAGTCCCGCCTTAGCCCACTTGGCCACAACGCTCGCTAGAGGAAATAAATGTGTGATATTTACTGTTATCTAGTGGCTGGACTACCTATGTTTCATAGCCGTGTGAGAGCTAGTGTGACAGTGATCTTTTACCATTTTCTTTCTATCTCTGTACCCCAGCCTAAACACAGACCGAGCTAAACATATAAATGAATTAAGTTAAGTCACAGGGAGATTTACTAGCGATCCCCATCGACAATAGACGAGTGGGTAATAGCATTGCATTGTGCAGAGCCCAGCAACAATAGACCCACGGTCACAGTGATGGGGACTAAGAACGTCACGGTCTTTAGGAAGTTACATGTACTTTCCTTGGATCGTATCTCTAGCATACGTAAGTTAACATTTCTTAAAGAGAAAGCCTCATCATCACCACAGAAACCATGCCGCGCGCATTCACATACACACTACCGGCACACACAAACTTATTCATTACATAATATCTATGGTGATCCAAGGAAAGAAACTTTCTACACACCATGATGCGTTTCTTCTTCATCACTGATCATTTTTTAAATGCACAGAGAGTGTTATTCCACTAGAAAAAAGATTAAACCAACCATGAACCTTTTTTTTTTAAAATAAAAGCTTGTTTTGATAAATTTGTGTCATTAGGTTTATTAACAAAATCATTTTTTTAAATAGCACCGCCGCGGACTGTGTATAGAACCGCACAGGTTTACATAGCACGGAAAACACGAAAATTCAAAGCTTATGGTTCGGTTTCAGCAAGGAGTGCCCACAGTATAATCTGCTAAGGTGACAACGATGAAGGTCAACTCATTGCCACCAAAACTACCCAAAACGCCACTGACCTTTGAGACTAAGAGCCCTTTAGACGCTAGACCCATTTAAAAGAAGTCTCTTGCTTTTATTCCTGGGATTACCCTAAACTTTCCGTTGTTTTTACATTAAACAATGATATAGCGAGCTTTCGTTCCTCAAACCCACCGCTAAAGCTTGAATTTTCCACTTATGTTTAGACATGGAGTGATCTTCCCTGATTAACGGTACACCAATACCCATGCCGTGTGACATTTGACACTTTTTTCTGAATGAACTTTGTGTACGTCCTTTTGTTCCTGGGGTAGGGTAGGTGCTAGTGTATCAGCTCAGGAAAGAAAACTCTTCACGAGCAACTTTGTTATGAGTTGTCTCTCTTGCGGGCTTTGGGCTTCATAAAAAAAAGAAAAAAAAAGAAAGAAAACTCTTCACGAGCAACTTTGTTATGAGTTGTCTCTCTTGCGGGCTTTGGCAGATATGTTTTAACGCTAAAGCGGAAGTCATTAATAGGCACAGCAACATTGCCATGTCTTGATTCCAACATAACTATACTTGTTCAAGACTTCTTTTTTGTTGTAAACGTATTTTTTCACGTGGAGCAAAACTCACTGTGGATGTTAAGAGATCTGTCGCTTTGGCGTGGGCACATTGGGTCCATTTCATTGATTTCGTCAGCTAAATTTGAACCTCTGTACCTCCGTATACCATGTCCAGAGCCTATGGAATGGAAATAAGTGCAGTGCTGTCATTTCAGTGTACAACTCTGGGAGGACTAGAACTGTTCACTTTGAGGTATGTTCCGTATATGGAACTGCTCCTGATGACGTATGGTTTTTGGGTATGTGTGAACCAGAACGAGAGCACGTGCTGTGTTTTAGGAAGTGACGTAGTTATCTTGTGATGTGACGTGCTGTGTGACGTTTTGTAGTGTCGGCAGGAATCTCTCCCCGAGAGCGCTGAGATAGTGTTTGGACTGTTGAAACTGACGGTTGACAACGACAGTAGACAGTCATGTTAAACATATGTGTGCATAGTAGTATTGGAACATAAATGCATTGTAAATATGGTTTATTGTATCTGGACTGAATGACAGTTTGACTGTGGCGAGAATGGAGATCCCGTGTGAGTCTGGTGTGTGTGTACCTTTACCTTTCAATTGTTTCCTTCAATAAAGCAGTTCACGGTTTAAATATGACGTACGTTTCTCTCTAGGGAACTGCTCATGTATATTGTTCAACTGTTGATGTTTTGGCCCCCAATTGACGTGTTTGGCACCCAATAGAACAATCTTATGTTTTTATGTCACCAGTTGTCTTGGGTACAAGGGAAAGGAGGCACACAAGGGATTTTCGAGAAAACTGATGGTAAAAGGGACAGCCCGCGAAGACCGTTTCCGATGGTTGCTATAGGTTAGAATCTTTCAACTGAGCTTTGAGTGACGGAATGCTACTGACAAAAGAACGGTGATGTTCTACTGAAGTCCCAATCACCACCCCCAGTGTCCTACCATCAGTTACATGCTCCTCTTCACGTCACACCGTAACTGACAGTGCCTGGGAGCCTTACATCAAATTGCAACACATTTCTATACCAGTCATATCAGTGATCAACTCTTACAAACAATAAACTTAATACAACAATTAGCAAAGTCTCCTTATTAACGAATGAACTAAAAATTACCAACAACATTGTGTAATTTTCGTAATCGTTCTGCCTTTATTCGTTTTCTGATGTCAAAATCAACACTTTCAATCGTCTACAGTCATGCCTTTAACATCTGGGCATGCTAACGTATTATGAACTTGAAAATAGCTTCACGCAACTTGATTTGAAGATTTCAATTTACGTTCGAGTCAACTGAACTGTTATTATACGTTCCATCAAATGTTAATTTCTTTAAAGCCACATCAGAACAAGTTAAATATTAACTACCTGCAAATAATAACACGCACACTAGGGATTTTGGAGGACGAAAATGGGATTAAATTAAAACTTGCGCCTCCATTATAATTTTGAGTTTAAAGCGGGTTTCCGATCCTGATTGGGAGGGCTCGCATGCGTAATTAGTTTCACTTATGTGCATGTAATTAATTTACAAAGTTTTTTTTTTTAAAGCAACATCTCTATTTTGAAACAATAATTCTTGTGGAAATATGTTAATACTTTGTCCCTAAAAAACAGGCAATAGAATAAGGGTTGGGAAAAGTTTTAAACTGTGCATTTATTGTATAGCGGATAATATCTCAAAATCCGATACGCGCCTATAACAAAAGTTAAGTACATACAACATACAGAGGTTTCCATTTCCTTTCAAACGATGTCTCATTTGTAAATATCGACCAAGTGGGTCAAAAATAAAGCTTTTTCAAATTGCTTTATTCAGTTTTGTTTTGATTTGGGTTAGACTCACGGATGTCTTTTTCGGGAGTGGACCTCGTCTCCAAAATAACCCCATTTTGGGTTATTTTGGATATACTCACGGATGCTTATTTCGGGAGTGGACGTATACGGGGTCGGTCCTGATTTGGCTCGGAAGAGTCCGCTGGACCTAAAGCAACAATAAATCAATCAATCAATAAGTATACGGGGTTATTTTGGAGGCGAGGTCCACTCCCGAAATAAGCATCAGTAATTCTAACCAAAATCAAAACACAACTGGATAGGGGAATTTGAAACAGCTTTATTTTAAAATTTATTTAATTTGAATAGGATCAGTGATTGTAACAAGAGGCCAGTTTTACACAGCACATTAGCTTTTTGCCTTGTTTAATCAGCTGTATAGTAGGTTAATGTTATGCTGAAGCAGACGACAGAAGTTACTGATGTGTGCTACATTCTGATAGATTGATGCGAGTGCAGTATAGTGATGTTGTTGTTGTTGTTGTTTGTAGATTATAGTCACACGACACTTTCGCATATAGGTGACTACTGGACCGATTTATACTGACACCAGCGGGCCAGTTGTTGGTAAAGGGGAAAATAATATGATCACACGTTGACCAATCCGGGATTCGTGCCAGCGACCTTTCGGTTACTAGCAAGACGCTCTTACCAACTGAGCTACCCGGCCCCTCTCAGTATAGTGACATCACCCAGCTTATGTTATAGCAGAGTCCGGCCAATCGGGACAGAGAGAGATTAGGTAGACCAGTTCTACCTGGTTAGGCAAAGACCGGTAAAGTAGTCATTCTGCGTTCAAACTGCCTAGAGGACAGAGCTCGGCTCTAACAGAAATCTCTCCACTGAAAGACTAGGGAAGCAGGACTTGTTGAAAACTCTATTCAATCAAGTTAGCCACGGCCTGACATTGTCAAAGAGGTAAATGAACATACTTTTGTTTCATCGTGATGTATTGATATTATTGTTGAATTATGTTTGTGAAATTTGCTATGTTTAGACTTGAATTGTTAGTCCAACGTTGCGTGACCACGTGGCGAACACGACCGGTTTTGACGCCATGTTGTATTCCGTACGGACCCACTGTTGTTTAAACTATATGTATGCTTGCAGACCATTGGCTGTACCAGAGAATGTGTATACTATTAATTATTTCTCTATGTATATAGTTAGCCATGATTTATATTTATATATGTATAGGAAATTAGAGTGGAGATTCCAGTGGACCACGGACTTAGCAGAATGTTCATCGCTTATATATAGAGATGTGGATCTAATCACTGAGGGCTACTTCGGCCTTCAGTGAGACGCTCTGCACACACCTATTATACATGGTTGTGCAGAATTTCGTCTCATATGTTACAGCCATCGTATCGTGAGCCAAACAGGTGAAAGACAAGAACAAGTCTTTCCTGAAAGTTGGCCTGCTGAGACATCTCTAGCAATGTGCCACGAGAGCCCACCAGTCTAGCAACAAGGAGAAGAATACACAACAACACATCTCATCAAGGAATCAACCACAACCCATCTCTTCTAGCATTCAGTTAAGTGGGTTTGGTAACAGTGCACCAAACCTGTATCAAAGGACCACAGTAGTCCACTCTTCCAGAACTCTGACCCTTAGGGCAGAAAGCATCCAGTGCCCAATGAAGATACAGTAGCTGTCACGTGGGGTTTATGGGCTCTGCACAATGGAATTATGGACCCTCACGTTTATTCGGTGGGAACGGCTAGTACGTCACCCTATGAATTACTTTAATAAATTTATTTGTTTAGCTCGTTCTGTGTTAAGGTTGGGATACAGAAATAGATAGAAAAATGGTAAAAGATTACTGTCACACTAGCTTTCACACGGCTATGAATCATATGTAGTCCAGCCACGTGATAACAGTTAAAATCACACATTTATTTCTTCTACTCTATACAAGATTCTCTAAGTACTAATCTAACTTAAAATGTCTCAGTTACTGCTAATAGTTCGATCGCTGATAGTCTATGCAGCTGTTCTATCTTCATCGGGCACTTGCTAGTATATCTCATGTAGATTTGGACTACTGTGGTCCGTGTTACAGTTTCTGGAGAGTTGGACTACTGTGGTCCTGCTATGATCAGTTTAAGTGCACCTTCGCCTTATGCACTTAACTCATGTGTGGGGTGTTCGAAGTCCTTCTGTGAGGTAGCTTCTGGTCCACCTTTGTCGTTGTGTAGTTGGGTTCCCTTGCCACGCTGTGGGGTCTGACAGGGTGTTTCTTCGGGTAGCTCCTTCCGTCTTGTGCGGTAGAGTCTCCTCGACCAACTAGTCGTTTCTGTGGAGTGGGGTGCACAGGATAGCTCGGGATAGCTCGCCTGCTCGTCTGTAATATAAGAGACGAAATTCTGCACAACCCTGAATAATCGGTTTGTGCAGAGCGTCTCACTGAAAGCCAAGTAGCCCTCAGTGATAGCTCCACATCTCTATACATAAGCGACGAACATTCTGCTACTTCCGGGTTCCACTGGAATCTCACTCTAAATTCCTATACATACAGATATGTCAATCGTGTCTAACTATACACATACAGAATTAATAATATTATAAACATTCAGTGGTACAGCCACTGGTCTGCAAACATACATATAAGTTAAACAACAGTGGTTCCGTACGGGATACAACATGGCGGCGCAACCGGTCGTGTTTCGCCACGTGTTCGGCGTTTCCACATGGTCACACAAATTCGGATAACAATTCACATTTATGCATAGCAAATTCTTCAAACATAATTTCAACAATAATATAAATATATCACGATGAAACAGAAGGGTGTTCATTTACCTGTCTGACAAGTTCAGGCCCGTGTTGACTAAATAGAATTCTGAGATTCTAAGTCCTGCTTCCTGGTCTAAGTGTGTAGAGATTTCTCTGCCAGCTTTCTAGCTGTTAACACTTCGGTGTATTCCTCCCAACTGACCAAAAATGTGCGGGGTTTGGACCCAGTCAAACTGGCTCCAACCACTTTGCCTAAGCTCTCCCATTGGTTCCAACGGTCCGATCCAAAACTCAAGTGCTGACGTCACTGCGCTGTGTGTGTGGCTCAGGCTCGCAGTGTGCTGTAATTTAATTGCTGCTGCGTACTATACTAACTCTCTACTGTTACAAAGGCTACACAATGCTAAATAGTCGATAGGCAGAGTTTAAACTAGCCAATTCGTGACAGGCTCCCTCAACTGAAAAAAGGCGATGACTACTGGATTCGACCTTTTTCTACTACAGAGCCTAGTTTAACGCTGCACTATCCTAGGGTCCTATTTACAAGCTAAGTAAGTTGCTCTACCTGAGCTGCAATGCTGTGCCAGGTAGCTATGGACTCTAGTGACAGGGTATTACTGGGCGGGGACGAATTCTGGTGCTGTGGCCCTTAGTTGTGTTGGGTGGGCGACAGCTGCTGTGTCCTCCACGAGATGGCGACTGAGGTAGTCGGCTCCGTGGTTTTCCTTGCCGGGGATGTACTCGATTTGGAATGAGTATGCCTGAAGGGTGAGTGCCCATCGCATCAGGCGAGAGTTCAAAGACTTGGAGGCTGCCAGGAACGATAGTGGTTGATGGTCCACCTGAACTGTGAAGTGGGTCCCATACAGGTAGAGTTGAAACTTCTGTATGGCCCAGACTAGTCCAAGACATTCCTTCTCCGACGTGGCGTAGTGGGTCTCGGCGGGTCTCAATTTTCTGCTGGCGTAGGCGACAGGGAATAGCGTCTCTGCATTCTTGGGGTCGCGCTGTAGCAGTACTGCTCCGAGGCCTAAGTCGCTTGCGTCGGTGCGAAGAACGAATGGCTGAGTCAAATCGGGTAGGTGGAGTACTGGCGCCGATGTCATTCTGTCCTTGAGTGTTTGGAATGCTGTCTCGCATTCGGCTGTCCATACTACTTTGTCCGGGGCGATTTTCCGGGTTCCATTTGTCAGTGGTACGGCGATGCTGTTGTAGTTGGGGATGAACTTCTTCCGCGATGGCGATGGCCATCCATGTGTGTGTGCTGGGGGTCGCTGGTCGGTCCGTGTACTCCTTGAGGCGATCGATGTGGTGGTATCGGGCTCTCCCGTTTACCTCTACTTGGTAGACTGTCTTGGATTTCTTGGCAGTCACCCGGTACGGTCCTCTCCAAGCGATGTCCAGCTTGTTGGTTCCACTTGGAAGTAAGAGTAGCACTTGATCGCCGACTTGCAGTTCTCTGTCCTTCGCGTGGCGGTTGTAGTACTTCGCCTGACGGGCTCTTGCCTTCTTCAGTGCTTCACCAGCTTTCTTCCACGTTGCTTTGAGGGTTTCCTGCAGGTCTGCTACGTACTTGGTGGCACCTCTTGGTGTGTCGTCTATCTTGGCTTCCGTCCAACTTCTGCGTAGGGCTTCAAGCGGTCCTGCTAGAGGTCTGCCGAATAGCAATGTTGACGGGGTGTAGCCTGTGGCTGCATGGGGCGTTTCTCGGTATGCGAACAGTGCCGCATTCACGTAGGTGTCCCACGCTTCTGGATTGTCGTCTGCGACTTTCCTGAGTATGGTGAGAAGGGTTCCATTCAGTCTTTCTACTTGTCCGTTGCTGGCTGGGTGGTATGGTGGTGTGCGAATGTGATGAACTTGTATCAACTCGAACACGTCTTGCATCAGGCGGCCGGTGAACTGAGATCCGTTGTCCGTTCTAATGCTGTCCGGGAATCCGACTCTGGTAAAGATGGCGATGAGTGCATCTGCAATCTTCTTGGTGTCGATCGCTGGCAACGGGACTGCTTCGCACCACATCGTACATGCGTCGACGAGTGTGAGTAGAAATCTGTTCCTCTTCTTGGTCATGGGCAGTGGTCCTACTATGTCTACTGAGACTTGCTGGAATGGCACGCCGACTACTACTGATGGTCCTAAGGTAACTGGTACGGTGTGATGTCGCGGGGAATATCGTTGACATTGGTGGCAAGATTTCACGTAGCGCTTGACATCCTCCGTGATTCCTGGCCAATAGTAGTGTGCGCTGATTCTCTGCACTGTGGCTCCAATTCCCATGTGTCCGCTGAGTGGCATGCTGTGGCCTAATTCTAGTACTTGGGCTCGAAGGGTGGCTGGTAGTACTAGTTGGGTGTGATCTCCATCTCCTTGTCGATGTAGAACTCCCTGTTCCATGTAGAAGTCTCCCTTGTGCGGGGGTGTGTGCGCCTTGGGTAGCTTCTGGAAGCACTTCGCTATCGAGGTGTCTTCTTTCTGTGCTGTTTTGATCTCTTCGAGTCCTGGGTTCGGAGCGAACTCGGGCTGGGGTGGTTGGGTTTTAGCTTGGGCCCTGGTTTGCACTGCAGCTATCTCTACAGTTTTAGGGGGCGTGCCTAAGAACACATACCTACAACCTAGCACTAGATCATACAGGGGTTTCTGTAAAACAGCTGCTTGGATTCGTCCTGTGACGTACCTACTCTCTACTTTGATCCAAGCTATTGGGCAAGTAGTCGTCGGTTTCGTCAAGTCTGCTCCTTGTAAGTCGACTGTCTTGTCTGTCAAGTCCGCGCGCGATACAAGAGATTCGCTAACTATCGCGTCGTATGATAGACCTGTGTCATACAGACAGCTCGCTTCTTTTCCGTTGACCTTGACCGTGTCTGTCACCGATGGGTGATCTCCGATCGTGTGTGGCTGGTTACCGCTGCTTTGAGTTAGAACTCTGTGCGCTGGCCGGCTTTCGCGCTCTTCCCTACGTTGTGCGGCCAACTTGAAACATTCTGCGGTGGAGTGATTGGTTCTGTTGCAGAACGAACAATACCGTCTTTGTTCTGCAGGACCTCTTTTCCCGAATTCCGTGTTGGGTCCTTTATTCTGCCCAGGTCTGGGGTTATTCGGCTTATTCGCGGTGCGCTCTTCTCGGTTAGGGCTTCTTTTCTGTGCCTCTTTCCCGTTAGGCTTTAGGTCTCGCCTGAAGCTCTTGGCTTCTCCGTGTGCGGCCACGTACCTATCTGCGACCTTGACCAGATCTTCCAGTCTTTCCGCGCCCTGCTCTACTGAGAATGTCCTCAGCTCGGGGGTCATGGTTTCCCGTAGCTGTTCCCATACTAACAGTTCTGTCAGTCCATCATACGTCTTAGCCGTGGCTGACTGGCTAATCCACTTATCCAGCATTGTGGACAACCTATCCGCGAACTGCGCATAGCTCTCTCCTTTCACTCTCCGATTGGTGCGGAACTTTTGCCGGTAGCATTCTCCTGTCAGTTCGAATCCCGTTAGGAGTGCCTCTTTTACTTTGTGATAGTCAGTCACTCTGTCAGTCGGTAGCTTACTGTAGATGTCATAAGCCTTTCCTCTAAGCCCTTGACTAAGCTTAAAAGACCAATGAGTGGGATCTAGTTTGTACTCTGTTGCTAGACGCTCGAACCTAGTCAGATAGAGATCTAGACCTTCCTCTCTCTCATTGAATGTTCCCAGTGGAAATGACATTCCTTGTACAGGGTTGGATGCTACCTCTAGCTGATCTGAGTGGGGAGGGGTTGAGGAAGAACTTGAAGCTCCTGATCCCAATCTTCTTAGCTCTAACTCATGCTGTCTTTCTTTTTCCTTTTCTTCCCTCTCTTTTTCTTTTTCTGCCCGCTCATACTCCCATCTCCTAACTTCTGCTTCTCTCTCTGCTGCTAATGCTGCCTTCTTCTGTTCTCCTTCTAATTCTAGTTTCTTCTGCTCTGCTTCTAATTTCTTCTGCTCTAGTTCTAATTTCTTTTGCTCTGCTTCTAGTTCTGCTTTTCTCTGTTCTGATTCGAGTTTCTTCGCCTCTCTCTCTGCTGCTCTCTCTGCCTTAGCTTCCTGTTTCTCTACCTCTGCATTGATATACGCAATTAGGTCTGCCCCTGCTAAGTGTAAAGCTTCTCCTAGTTCCTTGAAACGCAATCTCAAGGCCACGGGGTCCGACATTGTCAAACGTGGCTATGAACAACCTCTGAATCACGTGGAATACCAAAACACTAGCAATATTGCAATTCAATAACAACAATGCAAAGACCATAAAATTCGTAATCAATAATAGAATACAACAAGAGTCAAATGGCATACAACAGTTATTTAAGCAAATCCTGCAAAAGAACAATGCAACATACAGGCACAAAAATATTTGAAGCAAAAACGTTTTTAACTAAAGAATAGTGCACCCAACTGATCAGTCCTTGTTACCACTATTCTAAGTTATTCTACTTCTATGGTTATCTAATTTTATTGTACTTAGGTCCGGTTATACCCAATTCCTATTATACACAGATCCTGGCAGGCTCGCCAATTAAAGTGTCACGTGGGGTTTATGGGCTCTGCACAATGGAATTATGGACCCTCACGTTTATTCGGTGGGAACGGCTAGTACGTCACCCTATGAATTACTTTAATAAATTTATTTGTTTAGCTCGTTCTGTGTTAAGGTTGGGATACAGAAATAGATAGAAAAATGGTAAAAGATTACTGTCACACTAGCTTTCACACGGCTATGAATCATATGTAGTCCAGCCACGTGATAACAGTTAAAATCACACATTTATTTCTTCTACTCTATACAAGATTCTCTAAGTACTAATCTAACTTAAAATGTCTCAGTTACTGCTAATAGTTCGATCGCTGATAGTCTATGCAGCTGTTCTATCTTCATCGGGCACTTGCTAGTATATCTCATGTAGATTTGGACTACTGTGGTCCGTGTTACAGTTTCTGGAGAGTTGGACTACTGTGGTCCTGCTATGATCAGTTTAAGTGCACCTTCGCCTTATGCACTTAACTCATGTGTGGGGTGTTCGAAGTCCTTCTGTGAGGTAGCTTCTGGTCCACCTTTGTCGTTGTGTAGTTGGGTTCCCTTGCCACGCTGTGGGGTCTGACAGGGTGTTTCTTCGGGTAGCTCCTTCCGTCTTGTGCGGTAGAGTCTCCTCGACCAACTAGTCGTTTCTGTGGAGTGGGGTGCACAGGATAGCTCGGGATAGCTCGCCTGCTCGTCTGTAATATAAGAGACGAAATTCTGCACAACCCTGAATAATCGGTTTGTGCAGAGCGTCTCACTGAAAGCCAAGTAGCCCTCAGTGATAGCTCCACATCTCTATACATAAGCGACGAACATTCTGCTACTTCCGGGTTCCACTGGAATCTCACTCTAAATTCCTATACATACAGATATGTCAATCGTGTCTAACTATACACATACAGAATTAATAATATTATAAACATTCAGTGGTACAGCCACTGGTCTGCAAACATACATATAAGTTAAACAACAGTGGTTCCGTACGGGATACAACATGGCGGCGCAACCGGTCGTGTTTCGCCACGTGTTCGGCGTTTCCACATGGTCACACAAATTCGGATTAACAATTCACATTTATGCATAGCAAATTCTTCAAACATAATTTCAACAATAATATAAATATATCACGATGAAACAGAAGGGTGTTCATTTACCTGTCTGACAAGTTCAGGCCCGTGTTGACTAAATAGAATTCTGAGATTCTAAGTCCTGCTTCCTGGTCTAAGTGTGTAGAGATTTCTCTGCCAGCTTTCTAGCTGTTAACACTTCGGTGTATTCCTCCCAACTGACCAAAAATGTGCGGGGTTTGGACCCAGTCAAACTGGCTCCAACCACTTTGCCTAAGCTCTCCCATTGGTTCCAACGGTCCGATTCAAAACTCAAGTGCTGACGTCACTGCGCTGTGTGTGTGGCTCAGGCTCGCAGTGTGCTGTAATTTAATTGCTGCTGCGTACTATACTAACTCTCTACTGTTACAAAGGCTACACAATGCTAAATAGTCGATAGGCAGAGTTTAAACTAGCCAATTCGTGACAGTAGCTGCATAGAACTATCAAGAAGTGAACCATTCGAATTGACATTTGAACTTTTAAGTTAGTATCGTACTGAGCAGACCGTGTATAGAGTAGAGGAAATAAATGTGTGATATTTACTGTTATCTAGTGGCTGGACTACCTACATGTATGTTTCATAGCCGTGTGAGAGCTAGTGTGACAGTGATCTTTTACCATTTTTCTTTCTATCTCTGTACCCCAGCCTAAACACAGACCGAGCTAAACATATAAATGACTTAAGTTAAGTCACAGGGAGATTTACTAGCGATCCCCATCGACAATAGACGAGTGGGTAATAGCATTGCATTGTGCAGAGCCCAGCAACAATAGACCCACCGTCACAGTGATGGGGACTAAGAGCGTCACGGTCTTTGGGAAGTTATATGTACTTTCCTTGGATCGTATCTCTAGCGTACGTAAGTTAACATTTCTTGAAGAGAAAGCCTCATCATCACCACAGAAACCATGTCGCGCGCATTCACATACACACTAGCGGCAAATACAAACTTATTCATTACATAATATCTATAATATGGTGGTCCAAGGAAAAAAACTTTCTAAACACCATGAGGCGCTTCTTCTTCATCACTGATCCTTTTTAAATGCACAGAGAGTGTTATTCCACTAGAAAAAAAGATTAAACCAACCATGAACCTTTTTTTTTTTAAAATAAAAGCTTGTTTTGATAAATTTGTGTGA
Organism: Oncomelania hupensis; assembly: GCA_036898135.1. Classification (NCBI taxonomy): domain Eukaryota; kingdom Metazoa; phylum Mollusca; class Gastropoda; order Littorinimorpha; family Pomatiopsidae; genus Oncomelania; species Oncomelania hupensis. The sequence continues at coordinate 3,497,667 of CM072524.1, read as the reverse complement.
TTAGGTTTATTAACAAAATCATTTTTTTTAAATAGCACCGCCGCGGACTGTGTATAGAACCGCACAGGTTTACATAGCACGGAAAACACGAAAATTCAAAGCTTATGGTTCGGTTTCAGCAAGGAGTGCCCACAAAATAATCTGCTAATGTGACAACGATGAAGGTGAACTCATTGCCACCAACCCTACCCAAAACGCCACTGACCTTTGAGACTAAGAGCTCTTTAGACGCTAGACCCATTTAAAAGAAGTCTTTTGCTTTTATTCCTGGGATTACCCTAAACTTTCCATTGTGTTTACATTAAACAATGATATAGTTAGCTTTCGTTCCTCAAACCCACCGCTAAAGCTTGAATTTTCCACTTATGTTTAGACATGGAGTGATCTTCCCTGATTAACGGTACCCCAATACCCATGCCGTGTGACATTTGACACTTTTTTCTGAATGAACCTTGCGTACGTCCTTTGTGCCTAGGGTAGGGTAGGTGCTAGTGTATCAGCTCAGGAAAGAAAACTCTTCACGAGCAACTTTGGTATGAGTTGTCTCTCTTGCGGGCTTTGGCAGATATGTTTTAGCGCTAAAGCGGTAGTCATTAATAGGCACAGCAACATTGCCATGTCTTGATTCAAACATAACTATACTTGTTCAAGAGTTCGTTTTTGTTGTAAGCGTATTTTTTCACGTGGAGCAAAACTCACTGTAAATGTTAAGAGATCTGTCGCTTTGGCGTGGGCACATTGGGTCCATTTCATTGATTTCGTCAGCTACATTTGAACCTCTGTACCTCCGTATACCATGTCCAGAACCTAGGGAATGGAAATAAGTGCAGTGCTGTCATTTCAGTGTACAACTCTGGGAAAACTAGAACTGTTCAATTTGAGGTATGTTCCGTATATGGAACTGCTCCTGACGACGTATGGTTCTTGGGTATGTGTGAACCAGAACGGAGAGCACGCGCTGTGTTTTAGGAAGTAACGTAGTTATCTTGTGATGTGACGTGCTGTGTGACTGTTGGAGTGTCGGTAGGAATCTCTCCCTGAGAGCGCTGAGATAGTGGTTGGGCCATTGAAGCTGACAATTGCCATCGACAGTAGACAGTTATGTTAAACAGATATGTGTGCCCAGTAGTATTGGAACATAAATGCATTGTAAATATGGTTTATTGTATCTGGACTGAATGACAGTTTGACTGTGGCGAGAATGGAGATCCCGTGTGAGTCTGGTGTGTGTGTACCTTTACCTTTCATTGGTTTCCTTCAATAAAGCAGTTCACGGTTTAAATATGACGTACCTTTCTCTCTAGGGAACTGCTCATGATGACGTATATTGTTCGTCTGTTGATGTTTTTGCCCATAATAGAATTGTTTGGCCCCGAATAGAACAATCTTATGTTTTTATGTCACCAGTTGTCTTGGGGACATGGGAGAGGAGGCACAGGTGGGATATTCGAGAAACCTGATGGTAATCGGGGAAGGCCGCAAAGACCGTTTCCAATGGTTGCTATAGGTTAGAATCCTTCAACTGAGCTTTGAGTGACGGAATGCTACTGACAAAAGAACGGTGATGTTCTACTGAAGTCCCAATCACCATCCCCAGTGTACTACCATCTGTAACATGCTCTTCTTCACGTCACACCGTAACTGACAGTGCCTGGGAGCCTTACATCAAAATGCAACACATTTTTATACCAGTCATATCAGTGATAAACTCTTACAAATAATAAACTTAACACAACAATTAGCAAGGTCTCCTTATTAAGGAATAAACTAAACATCACCGTAACAACATTGTGTAATTTTCGTAATCGTTCTGCTTTAATTCGTTTACTGATGTCAAAATCAACACTTTCAATTGTCTACAGTCATGACTTTAACATCTGGGCATGCTAACGTATTATGAACTTGAAAATAGCTTCACGCAGCTTGATTTGAAAATTTCAATTTACGTTCGAGTCAGCTGACCTGTTATTAAACGTTCCTTCAAATGTCAATTTCTTTAAAGCCACATCAGAACAAGTTAGATATTAACTACCTGCAAATAATAACACGTACACTTGGGATTTTGGGGGACCAAAATGTGATTAAATTAAAACTTGCGCTGCACCAAACCCTCCAAAATAATTTTGAGATTAAAGCGGGTTTCCGATCCTGATAAAATAAATGTTTCTTATAGGCCGCTGATCACTTTTGTCATGGTAAATGTTTTTAAGTACCAAGATCGACGGTTCTTTAAGGCAAGGTAGGGATCAGACACTTTTGTTTACAACTCATGAGTGCCAGAAAAACGCAAATAATTCTTGTATCGGTCTGAAAATTCAAAATATTTTTAAGCATGTTAATGTGGGTTCAATTCGCTGTCCAGTCTTAAAATATATGATAGGTTTTATCTGCGATCACCTGATGAGAACCGCCTACTTCTAAACCTACCCATAGATTTCAGAAATGCAAACAACAGAACCAATGTTTCTTATAAATTATGCCTTTTGTTTGGGAGGGCTCGCATGCATAATCGGTTTCACTTATGTGCACGTAATTAATTTACAAAGGTTTTGTTTTGGAAAGCAACCTCTCTATTTTGAAACAATAATTCTTGTGGAAATATTTTAATTCTTCGTGTCCCTAAAAAACGGGCAATATAGTAAGGGTTGGGAAAGTTTTAAACTGTGCATTTCTTGTATAGCGGATAATAACTCAAAATCCGATACGCGCCTATAACAAAAGTACATAAAACATACAGAGGTTTCCATTTCCTTTCAAACGATGTCTCATTTGTAAATATCGACCACGCGGGTGAAAAATAAAGCTTTTTCAAATTGCTTTATTCAGTTTTGTTTTGATTTTGGTTAGACACACGGATGCCTTTTTCGGGAGTGGACCTCGTCTCCAAAATAACCCCAGGTTATATTGGATATACTCACGGATGCTTATTTTGGGAGTGGACCTCGTCTCCAAAATAAACCCATATTGGGTTATTTTGGATATACCTATTTACTATGTACAGTATATCCAAAATAACCTATTTACTATGTACAGTATATCCAAAATAACCCAATATGGGGTTATTTTGGACACGAGGTCCACTCCCGAAATAAGCATCCCTAAGTCTAACCAAAATCAAAACAAAACTGGATAGGGCAATTTGAAACAGCTTTATTCATAAATATATACAATTTGAATAGGATCAGTGACGGAGACTAAGAACGTCACGGTCTTTAGGAAGTTACATGTACTTTCATTGGATCGTATCTCTAGCGTAAGTTTCTTGAAGAGAGAGCCTCATCATCACCACAGAAACCATGCCGCGCGCATTCACATACACACTACCGGCAATTAAAAACTTACTCACTGTATAATATCTATGGGGATCCAAGAAAAGTAACTTTCTAAACACCATGATGCTCTTCTTCTCCATCACTGATCCTTTTCAAATGCACAGTGAGTGTTATTCCACTGGAAGAAAAAGGTTAAACCAACCATGACCCTTTTTGTTTCTTCTTCTTTTTTTTTTATTTTTACAAATAAGAGCTTGTTTTAATAAATTTGTGTGATTAGGTTTATTAACAGAATCTTCTTTTCTTTAATTAGCTCCGCCGCGGACTGTGCGTAGAGCCGCACAGGTTTACATAGCACGGAAAACACGAAAATTCAAAGCTTATGGTTCGGTTTCAGCAAGGAGTGCCCACAGTATAATCTGCTAATGTGACAACGATGAAGGTCAACTCATTGCCACCAACCCTACCCAAAACGCCACTGACCTTTGAGACTAAGAGCCCTTTTGACGCTACACCCATTTAAAAGAAGTCTCTTGCTTTTATTCCTGGGATTACCCTCAACTTTCCGTTGTTTTTACATTAAACAATGATATAGCGAGCTTTCGTTCCTCAAACCAACCGCTAAAGCTTGAATTTTCCACTTATGTTTAGACATGGAGTGATCTCCCCTGATTAACGGTACACCAATACCCATGCCGTGTGACATTTGACACTTTTTTCTGAATGAACCTTGCGGTATCAAGAGTCCGTCCTTCGTGCCTGGGGTAGGGTAGGTGCTAGTGTATCAGCTCAGGAAAGAAAACTCTTCCCGAGCAGCTTTGTTATGAGTTGTCTCTCTTGCGGTCTTTGGCAGATATGTTTTAGCGCTAAAGCGGTAGTCATTAATAGGCATAGCAACATTGCCATGTCTTGATCCAAACATAACTATACTTGTTCAAGAGTTCTTTTTTGTTGTTAACGGGGTTTTTTTCCCGTGAAGCAAAACTCATTGTGGATGTTAAGAGATTTGTCGCTTTAACGTGGGCACATTGGGTCCATTTCATTGATTTCGTCAGCCAAATTTGAACCTCTGTACCTCTATATAATGGAAATAAGTGCAGAGAAGACCAAAATGATGACCAACAACCCAATGGCATTAACTTGGATATCAAAGTCCAAGGCCAATCCCTCAACACAGTGCATAGCTTCAAATATTTAGGAGCCATTGTATCAGACAATGGTTCCCGACAGGAAGTCCTCTCTAGGATCGCACAAACAACTGCTGCCCTGGCGAGGTTGAAGCCCATTTGGAAAGACATCCCATCAGTCTACATTCCAAGGTAAGACTGCTGCGCCCCCTTGTCATCTCCATCTTCCTATACGCTTGCAAGACATGGACCCTCACAGCAGACGAGGTGCTACAGAAGACTTCTGGGCATTTTCTATACCCAGCACATCACCAACAACAAAATCCGACAGACAGTCACACAAACCATTGGACAACACGATGACCTGCTCACAGTGGTGAAGAAACGGAATCTCCGATGGTATGGCCACGTCACCAGAGCATCAGTTCTTGCAAAGACAATCCTGCAAGGCACGATGCAAGGAGGCAGAGGAAGATGGAGACCGAAAAAGAGGTGGGAGGACAACATTCGAGAATGGACTGGCTTGACACTTAGCGAAGCCATGAGTGTTGCTGAGGACAGAGAAAATTGGAGTACGCTGGCTAAACGATCATCTGTGGTGCCCCAACGACCTTTGAGTTACGGGATAGGATAGGATATGAAATATGAACAGGACAAAATGTCACCAGATCCTGGTGGGGTACACGTTCCACTTTCAGCTTTCATCACGCTTCATTCTCCATTGGTGGAACGAAGAACAAGGTTTCACGCTGTCAAACCCTATGTTACTAAGCGCGTACCGGGCTGTATCTGTCAAAGACGCTGAAGACAAAGCCTTTGTTCTGTCACCGTGTTCTAGCGCTGCTCGCTCTCTTCTCTGTCACCCTGTGAAATAAGGACACCGATCGTCAATTAGTGCTCAGTGGTGCAGTGGTGCAACTCGGTAGTTGTCAAAGGCCACTGAAAAGTGAAACTGCTCCAGTATTGCAGCGTGGTAGATATTTATTGCTATGAGCGGTGCATAGGAGTTAAGATTGCGCAATCACCTATAATTATATTCTGGATCTGGTTCATCATCATCATCATCATCATCATCATCATCATCATCATCATCATCATCATCACCATCATCATCATCACCATCATCATCACCATCATCATCATCATCGTCATCATCATCATCATCATCACCACCACCACCACCACCACCATCAGACTCACAGCCGTCGGGGAGACACGAGGGGTGTTGGCAACGTACCGCGTGACTTGACCAAACCACGACAATCGGCTTCCTCCATTTTACAATGGCAAGTAGTGGTTGTTGAGGGTTCGCAAGTGACGTGACAAGGTTCTCGAAGTGGCCATTCGTCTTGCGTTCATTTGCAATCAGCAAGCAGCATGTACGTTGATTAATAATTAATCTGAACTTACGAGTTGCTAATATCCATAAAGCAACATTGTGCGATACTGCACTGTTGGCGTCGACTTCTGGCATCTGCCACTAGTACAGTCTTGTAGCAGGTTACAGATGTCCATCTCACAAGTAATCAACTGACGAGAGAAGATGTATAGATTCTCGCTCCAAAGATTCATTGTTTTTTTTTTTCTGGACATTTTAATTGCTGTTAGAATACGAATGTACATGTACTCACTTTGGTAGAATAAAAACCCACTGTGTTTTGGGAAACAGATCAAACAATACGGATTGACATTGATAAAACAACAACTAACACGCAAAATCAAATCACAAGAAAGAGGGAGAGAGAGAGAGAGAGAGAGAGAGAGAGAGAGAGAGAGAGAGAGAGAGAGAGAGAGAGAGAGAGAGAGAGAGAGAGAGAGAGAGAGAGAGAGAGAGATTTTGACCTGATATAATTACAACGACAGATTTTTGCCCATCCAAATGCCTAGCCTAGCCAAACAGGAAGTACCTGTCATGGGATACCGGGACCAAACTGAGGTGTCTGATGACGCAGGCAGGGTAGAGCACTCCAAGCAAAGCTGGCGCAACACATTTCCAGCGTTAGCCTCATAGTGTGTGACATGTAATACAATAAAATAATTATTCTCAGTTGCTCAGAGAGATGCTAAAGGCTGGATCTAACCACCCCCTCCCCCCCCCCCACCGAGGCGCCAACTCTAAGCAGCCCAGTGACCCTAGATCTGTTTGTTGTAGTTGTTTATTAGTTACCGAGCTATGAAGCTCGTTACCAGTACTACTGTTTTTGGTTCTGTCCGTCCGTCCGGAGGTGATATTTACGCACTTTTCTCTGAACAATGGAGGGATTTATTTGAAACTTGGTACAGTATTTAGTTAGGAAATAGCGATGACAAAACATATTCCTATTGGGTGACGTTATCGTGGTGACGTCATTGTTTCAAGTATATTATTTTTATATTATTTATGTATTATTATAATAAATTAATTAATTTATTTACTATGCTTTGCCATTTTCGGTTTCTTTACCGTGTATAAGCTGCGACACCCGGAAACTGATCCACTGTACATAGTACAAAGAATCTCCATAACAGAAAGTCAACTCACATACTTGTAGTAGTAGTAGCAGTAATAGTAGTAGTAGTAGTAGTAGTAGTAGTAGTAGTAGTAGTAGTAGTAGTAGTAGTAGTAGTAGTAATAATAATAATAATAATAATAATAATAATAATAATAGTAGTAGTAGTAGTAGTAGTAGTAGTAGTAGTAGTAGTAGTAGTAGTAGTAGTAGTAGTAGTAGTAGTAGCTGTCGTTACATCATACAAGCCATTGGACGACATCATGACATGCTCACAGTGGTGAAGAAACGGAAACTCCGATGATATGGCCACGTCACCAGAGTATCAGGCCTTGCAAAGACCATCCTGCAAGGCACAGTGCAAGGAGGTAGAAGAAGAGGGAGACAGAAAAAGAGGGAGGGGGGGGGGAGAGGGGACACCATTCGAGAATGGACTGGTTTGACACTGAGCGAAGCCATGAGGGTTGCTGAGAACAGATAAAAATGGAGTACGCTGGTTAAACGACCATCTGTGGTGCCCTAACTACTTTCGAGTTACGGGATAGGATAGGATAGTAGTAGTAGAGTAGTAGTAGAAGTAATGGTAGTAGTAAAAACTGTCGTTTAGAGTACATGCATGTTAGGAATTACAATTGACAGATAGTCAGACATACATAAATATATAGAAAGGGTGATTATAGTTTATGACAATTATATTTATAAAAAACAACAACACTGAATTGTCAGTCACAAATTATTTATTAGAAAAATGCGGAACCAAAGGGAAGCTACCCCGAGGAGGTTACGTTATAAAATAAGTCAGATTCAGTTGAACTGGCATACAAATGGCGTCATGAATCTCCGTCGGTAAAGCCATCGTGAAAATAGCTGCATTGTTGCAGGTAACTATGAATACTTTGACAATGTTTGAGTGAGGCTGGATGACAACTAGTTATTTGGTTTAAAAAAAAAATGTTAGTGTACATACATTATAATAAGATGAACGCAGAGAACATGATTGGTGATTAGTACTAGTAGTATAAACAAGTGTTACATGTTTGATTGCACTTCCAACTATATCTTGTGCTGTTTGTTTGTCATGGTGGGAAATATGTTTTCTCTTTTGAATTATCAATATATACACAGAGCCAGACCAAATGGTCTGGTAAATATGTATGATGAGGGCTTTTTAGCCCAATTTTATTGTCCTTAACGCTCATGCAATAGGACGTTAAGCATCGTTTTTCGTTTCGTTTCTTTTGAATTCGTCCCCTATACGCTTCTGTGTCCGGGGACGTTAATCTAAATAACTAACTAACTAACTCTTTTGAATGTATTTCTGTGACTGATGCGTGTAAAACGAACGAGTTATTATTATTATTATTATTATTATTATTATTATTATTATTATTATTATTATTATTATTATTATTATTATTATTATTATTATTAATGGAATGATGTTAAGATGGTAGAAGAGGGGCTGAGCAAAGAACATGCAAATGTTAATTTTTTTATGTGACGTTTGTCATTTGAGTTTAATGTGAGTAGGGAATTATAAAATGGTTATTGGTTAATGAGGAATATAAGGAAAGCTAAGTCTGAGGAACATGAGGAAAGAGTAATAATCAAGGAATTAATAATATGAGAGAACTGAATAGTTCAGTAATAAGTGTTTCGTTTGAATCAGCTTCTCAGTCTGAGAGAAGGCTGATGTGGTGTGTGTCCAAGGCAGTCCTAATCTACGGGTGCAGGTCGACAACCGCTGGGACGTTGAGGACAGGGCGTCGAGCAATCCTACGTCCGCAGCGAGAAGGCCCGACCTCTGTGTGTGCCTTCGCTGCAGTTCCTAGGCCGTCGTCTTGAAACTACAATTCAACCCGTCCTCTTGAGACGCTTCATAGGGAACTTGAAAGGCGTGGTTTTGTCTTGATACTACAGAACAGTGAGTACAAGAAAGTGAATATTCCTCATAAAATAGTTCCTCTGTAGAAGCCAATTTGGAAAGACAGGACCATCAGCCTACATTCCAAGGTAAGGCTGCTGCGCTCCCTTGTCATCTCCATCTTCCTATATGCTTGCGAAACATGGACACACACAGCAGATCTCCAACAAAGAATACAAAGCATAGAGATGAGGTGCTACAGAAGACTTCTGGGCATTTCCTATACCCAGCACATCACCAACGACGAAGTCCGACAGACCTTCACACAAGCCATTGGACAACACGATGACCTGCTCACAGTGGTGAAAAAACGGAAACTCCGATGGCATGGCCACGTCACCAGATCATTAGGTCTTGCAAAGACCATCCTGCAAGGTACAGTGCAAGGAGTTAGAAGAAGAGGGAGACCGAAAAAGAGGTGGGAAGACAACATTTCAGAATGGACTGGTCTGACACTGAGCGAAACAATCAGGGTTGCTGAGGACAGGGAAAGATGGAGTACGCTGGTTAAACGATCATCTGTGGTGCCCCTACGACCTCCGAGTTATGGGATAGGAAAAGGAAAAGGAAAAGGTAGAGACTTGAACTCCTGTGAAAGACTGGTGTACGTTGGAGAGATCTCCTTATTACTACGGGAAGAAATGTGTGTTATCAGTTTATACTATTCTTTAAATTTGTAGTAATCTGTTATTAAATTGAGTACTTAGTGCAACACACATTTGGTATATGGTATCCTTAGTGCTTTATTGTGTGAAGAGGGGAATGGATGTTTGAGAGATGTCTTGCATGCACCTGCTTTATTGAATAGGAGTTGGAACATATTAAGATCTTAGGACAAGAAGTATAATTCATTTTACATCTGCATCACGCTCCTTAACAATGCAAAGTTCACTGCTTGAACTGGGTAACTGACTTTGATATAAAACAGATATTTAAAAAAATTCCCGATTGATTTTCAGGTTGGAAAATAGATGAAAGAAAACAACAACAACAACAACAACAAAAACAACAACAACAACAACAAAACACTTAAATCCGCAGAGAGTTCTCCAGCTGATAGTTTTCCTTCTAATTTGGATATGCGATAGGGCACTGAATGGAGTGTGTAAAAGCATAGATTAATTAGGTAACAAACAACATAGGCCCTGACAGTTGGGCTTTTAAAGTTGCAGCGTATTGCCGTTTGATTCACTACTGTAACGGACTTACTAACTTTGAAATACAAATTGAAAAGGTATAGAAGGGTAAACCTCCCTCCCTCCCCTCTCACTCCGCCCCCTCCTCTCCTTCTCCCCAACTTTAAAAGGATGGAAAAATAATCTTGGACAAATCAGAGATAACGTTAGCGGAGAGCGTCATCAATTCTAGATATGTACAGTTTTACGTCAGCCCGAGGAAGTCATCAATGGTGAAGTCATGGCGCCGTAGCGGTGAATGATGGGACAGGAGGCTGATGAACGCGAATGAGGAGCAGGCTGTGTTTGCCAAACTAGCCATTCCCAATCAGTGCTGACCCCGGTTTTATCTTCCTGTCCAGAGCTAGTACATGACAACGGATCACACTTCTTAATACAGGACTGCAGGGCCGGATCCAGGGAAGGGGGGGGGGGGGGTCACCTGGGTTCCGGAACCCCCCCTCCAAACTAAAAAAAAAAAATAACCTTGAATTTTTTTTATTTAAAGAGTTTCAATTTTTTAATTGTTTTTAAAACATTGCAGTTTTTAGTCACTTTTGGTCCAAGGTACAAAGAGTTATTTATAGACAATTCAACGGAAATCCATTTCAAGGGATCCGTTAAAACGTCCAAAGCGTTTTCCCGTTGAAACGACCAAGTAACCCAACCCCTAAGCCTAAATGCGTAAATGCAGCCATATTTTCCTGTTCTGGCCGCAAGCCTCTTACAGCACCTTCACCTTGATACTGCCCTAATCCCTCAAAAAGGACTTTTTAGAAATATTAATTAAGATGCTAAGTTGATAATTATGAACTATGATTCGTTGCCTGGTTTGGTGAAGTCAGCAAATTGGCAAATGCTTTGACAACTGATGTTATTGTTCCTCGTCAAGCATCTCGACAGACTCTCCGTGACAACCAACCTGCGGCCACTCCAGAAGAATATTTCAAGATTAGCATTGCCATTCCTTTCTTGGAATACCTGTCAACCGATTTGGACTCGAGGTTCAAAAATGCTGGTCTAGCAGTTGATGGTCTCTGTCTGGTGACAAGCACTTTAATAGACAACCAGGATGGTTTATTGCAGGTTCCAGAAGGGGTGAAGACACTGGCAATGTTGTGGGAGTCTGACCTACCAGACAACGCTACCCTTGATGCAGAATACCAACGGTGGGTTTGCAAATGGCGCAGTGCTGCTGAGAATGCGACAGCTATCATCCCATCCACGGCATCAGAAGCACTGAAACATTGTGAGAGGGATTTTTATCCCAACCTGTTCATCATGCTAAGGAACCTTTGCACCCTGCCTGTCACTACTGCCGAGTGTGAGCGTTCAAACAGTCAGTTGAGCAACCTGAAAAACTACCTGCGCTCTACAATGGGGCAACAGAGGCTCAATGGACTTGCTTTACTGAAAGTGCACAGGGATGTTGATATTGACTTCAAAGAGGCAGTGAACTGTTTTGCCAGAAGATACAGTTCACAAATGGTACTAATGCCGGAGAAACTAGTGCAGCAAGACTGAAAGTGAAAGAAGGGCGGTGATGTTCATAAACTACAAGGTAAAGCTTTATACCGTTAACGACAACAAAAAGTAGTTAATAATAATAGTATACAAAACATCTCTGCTGATAAATAAATGTTTGTGTGTGAGTGTGTGTTGTTGTTTTTTTAAGGGAGGGGCAGAGGATAATTTTTGTACCCCAGAGTTTGTCAGTTCAATTGTTTAAAAATCTCAAAGTCCCAGACCATCACAAATGGCTTTTTCAAGGTTCAGATTGCACCAGATTGCACCATTTTGCATCCTTGGAAAAAAAAACATTCCCGGGGGGGGGGGGGTGGGGGTGGGGCATGCCCCCGGACCCCCCTAGAAGTCTCGGCGCTTCGCGCCTTCGATGAATCTGTAACCCACCCTTCGACTTTTCCCAGGTCCGGCCCTGGGACTGGGAGTAGCCTCAGTACCAAGCTCGGCCAAACTGTGTGATTCTAGATTAACAGTAGATTGGAATAAGTGATTAGTCTTGTATGCATCATTTAAGTTGTGAGTAGTCTCCAGCACTGCCCTTCATTTGACCTTTTCATTAGTCGTCGCTAGACATTATTTTGAAATCATAAAATCTGCTCGCATGTTTGGGGTTTGGTGATTGTATATTTCGAGCGATCCGAACAGCAGCATTGTTAAAATTGAATAGGTTACCTCCGTTGGTTAATTTTTAGGACGGTAAAAATTGAATTGGATGTTATTGTTTGCGGTATTTATGTATTGCTTAAGAAGTGGTCTTTCTACAGAAGAAAAAGAAATGAAAAATTGTGTGCTGACGTTTATTTTGAAATGGTCACGTGGACTTTATCATTAAATACCACTGGACTGGAAAGCAGTTTTATATCTTGTACACTAGATATTTTATTTAATCTCGAAAACAAGGCAATTAATGAAAGCGTGTTAGTACCTACTGATGCTGATGTGATAATAATGATGATATTGATTTTGTTGTTTTTGATTTTGTTGTTTTTGTTGTTGTTGTTGTTGTTGATGATGATGATGATGATGATGATGATGATGATGATGATGATGATGATGATGATGATGATGATGACGACGACGACAACGACGAAGAAGACGATGGAGTCTTCAATTTGAACGACGGGAAAAATAGCAGCACAGTTGTGTGCTAGGTCTGCTGTACAGTATAGGGGTGATATCTATCGTCACAGCCGGGGCACATATGCCTTGATAGGCTGGAAAACGGTAATCCTCTCACGAAGCACCCGCAAACAGTAAAATACCAGATTGGATCAGGGTAGCTTCTGCCTCAGATGCCCATGGTTTAGCTGTCGTACTTTCCTACCTTATTTTGTTCTCCCAATCTTTTCCTTAGTAGAATATCTTCTGTCTGTCCCTATTTCACACCTTCTGTTTTTTTTTTTCATATATCATAGCTTCTGTTTTTCACTATCTCATATCTTCTGGTTTTTCCATATCTCATAGCTTCTGTTTTTCATTATCTTACGTCTTCTGTGTTTTTTTTCCATATCTCATAGCTTCTGTTTTTCCCTATCTCAAATCTTAAGTTTTTTCCATATCTCATATCTTCTCTTTTTCACTATCTCATAATATCTTCTTTTTTTCTAATCTCATATCTTCTGTCACTATCTCATATCTTCTGTTTTCCATACCTCATATCTTTTGTTTTTCCTTATCTCATATCTTCTGTTTTTCCCTATTCTGTTTTTCACTATTTCATAGACCATCTTCTGTTTTTCCCTATCTAATATCTTCTGTGTTTCCTCTATCTCATATCTTCAGTTTTTCCCTATCTTATATCTTCTGTTTTCCTATCTCATAGCTTCTGTTTTTCATTATCTTAGGTCTTCTGTGTTTTTTCCATATCTCATATCTTCTGTTTTCCCTATCTCATATCTTCTGTTTTTTTCCCTATCTCATATCTTCTGTTTTCCCTATCTCATATCTTCAGTTTTTTCTATCTCATAGACTATCTTCTGTTTTCCCTATCTCATATCTTTTGGTTTTCCTATCTCATATCTTCTGTTTTCCCTATCTCATATCTTCTGTTTTCCCTATATCATATCTTCTGTTTTTCCCTATTTCCTATCTTCTGTTTTTTGATATCTCACATCTTCTGTGTTTCCTCTATCTCACATCTTCTGTTTTTCCCTATCTCATATCTTCTGTTTTTCCCTAATTCCTATCTTCTGCTTTTTGATATCTCATATCTTCTGTTTTTCCCTATTTCCTATCTTCTGTTTTTTGATATCTCACATCTTCTGTGTTTCCTCTATCTCATATCTTCTGTTTTTCCCTATCTCATATATTCTGTTTTTCCCTATTTCCTATCTTCTGTTTTTTGTTATCTCATATCTCCTGTTTTTCCCTATCTCCTCTTCTCCCAGCTCCCTCTCCCAGTCTCTTCATTAGTTCCCAGCGATAGCTGAAGGAACTATTGTTTTTGTTCTGTCCGTCCGGACGTGCGCACTGTTATCTGGTTCCAAATGAACGGATTTCTTTAAAATTTGGTACCTAGTTAGATCCTAATGATGCCTACCGGAGGACACACAATGGATTCCTAGGGATATGGTGACGTCATCATTTGTCTTTCTAATGACATTTTCTCCCAAACTACTGGAGGGCTTTGGTTCAAATTTGTTATGTACTTAGACTTTGCTTATGCCTCCAACATAAAACCAAATTTATGCAAATCTAGTGAAGTAATGATGGTTACATGTATCTCTTTAGGTTGTAGTTGTTGTTTTTATTGTGGGTGCTGTTTTTTTCCGCCCTTTAAACTTACTATACAGATGCCTTGAACTTAAAACAACTTCTGTATATTGAGTGGCATCGTCGTGATGGCGTAGTAATTTGAAAAAAAATAATGGAGAGAGGAAACCGAAGTACCCGTAGGAAACCCTCGGTGACCTGAAAGTCTCGTAGGTACGTCCCCTGCGAGAATCGACCTTGGGTTATAGGAAACCGGCGAATAATCCACGGCGCCACCGGGACAGCCACCTTGGCGTATGCACACAGATGGTGAGTGCCGATTGAAAAATGTGTACCTCGTTAAAACAACATGCATCAGTTCAACCACAAACTTTCTAGGTTCACACTCAGAGCAGCAAATACTAATACATCTTACGTTTTTACAGCTGACTGGCGTTTTTGGCCTTTTTCTTCTTCGTTAGGCCTTGCGGTCATTTCACTGCCTAAAAAGCCGTCCTGCATATATGGTAATGCTCTGGCAGTATAATACGCATGGAAATAAATCTTCTTCTTCTTCTTCTTCTTCTTCTTCTTCTTCTTCTTCTTCTTCTTCTTCTTCTTCTTCTTCTTCTTTGTTAAACAGGTATACGTTAGCTTAAACATAATGTTAAGTTTATTATTTTGTTTGTTCAAAATTGTTTCTTAAGGAGGTCCATAGAAATTAATGCTATTGTCCTACTAAAGGTTTCGACTTCGACTTCTTTAATGTTGAACAGAAGCAGTGTTGTGGTTTGAAATGTTTGAAATCACCGTTCACTATGAACTCAGGGTAGGTTCATGTTTACAACCAGTGCGCATAAAACAGCAAGTTGGTTCCTTTGGCGGCTTGAGACAAGGTTCTTGTTGTCAAAGCGCTATGTTAAGACCAGTCATATAATAATACTTATATAATGTATTCTCGAATAGGCAGCTTAAGCACGTTCATTGGAAGAGAACAAACCTACTACACTCAGTGAACTTAACGCTGCATTAAGTTTCACCAAAGGATCGTATTTTGCCGAAATAATGTTCTACACTATCGTCAACGATAATTATAGCATTCTTACTATGCAGCTCCAATGGTGCACTTACATTCACAGCAATCGAATCATGGAAACTTTGTCCAAGCAGAAATAAAAACTTTTATCACAAAGTATGACAAACTCCCCAATCCTATAATAGTTGTTGCAGGGTGTCAAAACGAGGATTCTGGCATGATCAAAGACTGAGCGGAATAACATTAGTGGAATCAGTGTCTTCACACTGCGAGGTCGCTGGCGGCCAGGAATGTTTACGCATGTCAATGTGTCTGTTTCCACGTACGTAGGCTGCAGTGTGGAGTTCTGTAGTAATACAGTGCAGTCTGGAGTTCTATAGAAATACAGTGCTGTGTGGAGTTCTATAGAAATACAGTGCAGTGTGGAGTTCTGTAGTAATACAGTGCAGTGTGGAGTTCTATAGAAATACAGTGCTGTGTGGAGTTCTATAGAAATACAGTGCAGTGTGGAGTTCTATACTGTGTGGAGTTCTATAGAAATACAGTGCAGTGTGGAGTTCTATAGAAATACAGTACTGTGTGGAGTTCTATAGAAATACAGTACTGTGTGGAGTTCTATAGAAATACAGTGCAGTGTGGAGTTCTATA
>CM072524.1:3454281-3479281 GCA_036898135.1 Oncomelania hupensis | reverse complement strand
AAGCACAGTCACTAGTGCGTTGTGGTAGCATCAAGGTCACCTTCCCATACAGCCCAGTCAATAGTGCGTTGTGGTAGCATCAAGGTCACCTTCCCATACAGCCCAGTCAATAGAGCGTTGTGGTAGCATCAGGTCTCCCATACATATATAGCACAGTACATTTATATCTGCGCGGAACCTCAGCAAACGGTAAAGTGAAAAAGCGAGCATCAAGGTCTCTTCAACACAATATCAGCACCCACAAACCACGCACACACACACCCACACACACACACACGCACACATCAGAACACGTTACCAACTGGTCAAATGGCGTCAAGTAATTAACCTTAACAACAGATAATAAGCCACAGTCACTCAGTAGAACACGTAGTGGTAGATTCAAGGTCACCATCCAATTGAACACAGTCACTAGTGACTTTGGTAGCATCAAGGTCAGTTCCCATGGGGAAGGGGAGCACAGTCACTTGAGTTTGTCATGTTAAAAAAAAAAGGAGGTAGCTTAATTGGTCAGCTTCCAATATAGCAGAGTCACTAGCAAATTTCGGAGTTGCATCGGATAGCATTCCAAGCAGTTTGCACCTTCCATATAGCACAGTCACTAGTGCGTTGTGGTAGCATCAAGTCACCTTCCCATGATGCACAGTACTAGTGGCCTTGTGTAGCTTCAAGGTCACCTTCCATATAGCACAGTCACTAGTGCGTTGTGGTAGCATACAAGGTCACCTTCCCATGAAGCACAGTCACTAGTGCTTGTGGTTAGCGATCAAGGTCATTTTCCCATAAAGCACAGTCACTTGTGCCTTGTGGTAGCATTCAAGGTCACCTTCGTCACTAGTGCGTTGTGGTAGCATCAAGGTCACCTTCCCATAAAGCACAGTCACTAGTGCCTTGTGGTAGCATCAAGGTCACCTTTCCATAAAGCACAGTCACTAGTGCGTTGTGGTAGCATCAAGGTCACCTTCCTATAAAGCACAGTCACTAGTGCGTTGTGGTATCATCAAGGTCACCTTCCCATATAGCACAGTCACTAGTGTGTTGTGTTAGCATCAAGGTCACTTTCCCATAAAGCACAGTCACTAGTGCGTTGTGGCAGGATCAAGGTCACCTTTCCATAAAGCACAGTCACTAGTGCCTTGTGGTAGCATCAAGGTCACTTTCCCATAAAGCACAGTCACTAGTGTGTTGTGTTAGCATCAAGGTCACTTTCCAATAAAGCACAGTCACTAGTGCCTTGTGGTAGCATCAAGGTCACTTTCCCATAAAGCACAGTCACTAGTGCCTTGTGGTAGCATCAAGGTCACTTTCCTATAAAGCACAGTCACTAGTGTGTTGTGTTAGCATCAAGGTCACTTTCCCATAAAGCACAGTCACTAGTGCGTTGTGGTAGCATCAAGGTCACTTTCCCATAAAGCACAGTCACTAGTGCCTTGTGGTAGCATCAAGGTCACTTTCCCATAAAGCACAGTCACTAGAGCGTTGTGGTAGCATCAAGGTCACTTTCCCATAAAGCACAGTCACTAGTGCGTTGTGGTAGCATCAAGGTCACCTTCCTATAAAGCACAGTCACTAGTGCGTTGTGGTAGCATCAAGGTCACCTTCCTATAAAGCACAGTCACTAGTGCCTTGTGGTAGCATCAAGGTCACTTTCCCATAAAGCACAGTCACTAGTGCCTTGTGGTAGCATCAAGGTCACCTTCCCATGAAGTACAGTCACTAGTGCGTTGTGGTAGCATCAAGGTCACCTTCCCATGAAGCACAGTCACTAGTGCCTTGTGGTAGCATCAAGGTCATTTTCCCTCGTCTGTCTTGTATTGCCGCACTTTATGCCTGATGTCCACAAACAATATCGAATAACGAATATTTATTGTCCCCGTTTGCATAAGGATATGTGTGTGTGATGCACAGTAACTGTTGACATATTAAGAAGATAACACAAAGGTTAGCGTACATGTATACAATAAAGAAACGGTAGCGGATATTAGAACACCTTAATGCATAATAATACTAAAAAAAATCTCAAGACTAATATAGTAGAAGGGTTAGGGTAAGAAGACGAAATAGGTCAACTTTTTGACCAAAAGAGCAAATTTTTACATTTGTTAATGAATTTTGCGCTCTTCCTGTTTTTAAAAAAAAACACCGCTTTCCGATGACTACATTTCAACCAAAACCCAATTTGCCATGAATTCAGTCTCTCTCTCTCTCTCTCTCTCTCTCTCTCTCTCTCTCTCTCTCTCTCTCTCTCTCTCTCTCTCTCTCTCTCTCTCTCTCTCTCTCCTCTCTCTCTCTCTCTCTCTCTCTCTCTCTCTCTCTCTCTCTCTCTCTTTCTCTCCCTTTCTCATTTTCTTATGTTTAAAAAGCATGCGATACTGATTTGATATATGTTTTGATTTTGTTTGTTACGATTTGTTATGTTTGCCATTCCTGTGCGTGGCGGGGTTGCGCAAAGCCGTGACAAATTGCAGTAATGACGAGATAGAAGGGGTGCAATGCGTTAGGCGGTGCCAAAACTGCTGTCTTCACACCACGCAGGGCAACAGATAATGCGGAGTCCCATAATGTCTAATCCTTGAGTGTCTAACCATTGATCCTGCCGCACAGACGCATTCCTTACTACCTTCTGTACCTTGATGTCTACAGAGTTGTCAGGGGAGCTGTGTTTTAATGAAGCTACAAACGTGCTTTTCCCCAAATCACCAAACTCAAAGTGTGGCAATCTGCACCAGCAACATACATGCTCACGTGTTTTACACGCGCCTACATCTATCACACCAACAACATGTGAAGCAAAAGCAGGGAGGTCACTAAGAGAAGACGAAAAGGAAATCTATTTGTTTTAATTCTAGATTAAATGTATGCATTATTATTATTATTATTATTATTATTATTATTATTATTATTATTATTATTATTATTATTATTATTAGTATTATTATTATTAGTATTATACAGTACTTCCTCTGTGGGGTGGGGGGGGTGGAAAGGGACGATAGCGCGATGAAAGGGCTGACAGACTTGAATCGACGATAAGAGGTAGCCACTTTCCTAAGAATAGACGTTACATCTCCATTCAGACAATTTCAACCAACGTCGGATATAGTCTCTATAATAATATTTCTGTTATTTCTTTTTTTAGATTTAAATATAGTATTGTTAGTTCATTTCTGGTGGCAAAGTGTAATACTCGTTGATCATTCAATGTAATCAAATTTGGCCAACATTTGGAATATACTGTGTCGTTGCACTGCAGTCATAAATGAGATGTGATGATCGAAAGATTTTGTGGTTTCGAATTCAAGTAAAGTTTTTGCAATATTTTATTTTCGAAGACTCCACAGCAAAACGACAATTATTGTATACTGTGTTGAGGGGAAAGTGAAACGATTTTAAAATATTTATTAATATACAATACAATACTGTTTGGATAATGCGTCTCAAAATACGATTTTGTTGAAGCTGTATTAAACAATCGCTCTTTCGTACCCATTATTGTTGCGTTTTTGTTTTTCCACTTCAGCATAATTATAGCTAATAGATTTTAATTTGAAAGCAGAAACTATTGAGTTTTCTCGGTGTAGACAGGCATTTGGACTTTTTTTTTTTTAAAAAGCTCGTTTTATCTGTGTGGCATGTTAGGAGTTTTGATTTGAAAAGAAACAATGCGCGCCGCCTCTCCTTATTGCGTCCCCTCTCCCAGGACGTTTTGGGTGTCTGTGAGCTTTGTGTTCGCAAACAGGCTTGTTGGGCTCGCTGGTTGCGTACTGTGGCCACTCGGACATGGTTAGCTGGCGGCCAAATCGGAGTGAACAATGTTAGTGCATTAGCGACGCCTAAAAAGCGCCACCACCACTCATTTCACAAACTGCCGTACTTCGTCCCTCCGATTGCCTTTACATGTTTACAGCCTTCAGCCTGGTTGCCTTAACCACTGACAACAGACGTATTAGGAGAAGAAAAAATATCATAAAAGTCCATCGAAACTTGTAAGAAGAACATTTTACAATCTGGTTTACACAGACTGTTAAGGCTGCTGCCCTGACAAGGTTGAAGCCCATTTGGAAAGACAGGACCATCAGTCTACATTCCAAAGTAAGACTGCTGCGCTCCCTTGTCATCTCCATCTTCCTATATGCTTGCGAAGCATGGACTCTCACAGCAGATCTCCAACGAAGAATACAAAGCATGGAGATGAGGTTGTCACGAAGAGAGGGGTTGGGGGATGGGTGTTAAGCTCTTAATCTCTAGCGCGGTATTTCCTCCTTTGATAGGGCAATGGTGCGATGACATTCAAGAGATTAATGCTGGGCCAACTTAATAAGTGATAGACAGGGTAAAGACGAGATGGAGAGTAAGGCTACACTAGTTAAGAAATTCACATTCAAAGGCCAGTCAGGGTAATTGCAATTTCTCAACTATCTACTTTTATTAATTTGAAATGGGGACTGTAGGTCAAATACTTCTAACGTGAGTCATAGGCATAGCGTCTTTTAGTAAGGAGTAGTCTGGTGATTTTCTGGGTAGTCAATATTTGGGTTACTAGAGCGAATGTAGACTGATCTCATCACAGGGCGAGAGTGTATCGGTATGGTTTCAGAGTCTCTCTGATAATCTGGCGAGGGGGGATTCTCGTAGGCTTAGGCACTTAGCTCTGTACTGCAGTGCGGCGATTTGTCCAGGATACTCTGGTTGGCTTGTTAGCGTGGGCAGTAGCGTGGGTACGAAGATGCAGGTCAGTGGTCACGCGATGATGACGCATGGATCACGAGTGCTTGTCTTGTGAGGGAGTACAGGCATAGAAATCGGCTTTCGTGGCTAGCCGTCTGGAAAATGGCGAAGTCCCAAGTCTCGCTTCTCATTGACCTCCTGGGTTGTCGGGGCCTGCAGCGGGTCAGTGACTGGGAGATGGTACAAAGCCGGGGTGATACGCCCAGTACAGGAACCCGTCTGCAATGTGTACAGACGCTGTATCAGCGGGGGATAGGGATAGTGTGGATTCGGGGCCTGTGGTATAATAGCCCGTCTCAGAATTCAAATTGGTGTGACCGGTCATGGGTTGAGCCAGTGCACATGCCAACAGTCAAACAATGCAACTAGCTTTACTGGGCCAAGGTGGAGTTTATTGGCAGCCGCTAGTATAAGATACATTCGGCGCATTAGGATGGGGTTGGCAACAGGGCAAATATTTATACATTGGGGCCATGGCGGAAAGCAGATGGAAGGGTACAGGGCAAAGGGGTTGTAGGTCTGGGCTGTACTGGGGACTTTAATCTATGTGGAGGGGACAGCATGGCATGGGGTATTTACACAGGGTGCTAACGGAGCATACAAGCATAAATCCAAACATGTCATGGGTCATATACAAGGTAGAAAATATGTGCAAGGGATAAATACAAGTCACAGCAACACATCAAGGCAAAATTATAAACATGAACATACATATTGACAGGACGCATGAACATGATGGGCGAACGACGGGTGATGGGTCTGCTATATGACAAAGAGTAAGTTCCCTCTCTTACCTTGACTTAGACGGGTGGAAGCACAAGGGTACTGTCGAAACTCAGAGGTCACTCGGTGATGGAGACGTGTTTTCGGACAGGCTGTGACTTCGAGGCAGGAATGCTTGGGTCTGACACTATGTCAAGGTTTGTGCCAGGCTTTAAGGAGATGTCCCGGGGGGCGGGGCTTAGGCGACTGGGCGAGCGGGCCTGCTAGTGATGGCTGGGTAGGGAGAAATGATGGCTGGCTGAGCGGGGTGCTGGAATGCTCGCGGCCGAGCTCAGAGTTGCAATTGCACGCCTTGTCACAGAGGTGCTACAGAAGACTTCTGGGCATTTCCTATTTCCAACACATCACCAACGACGAAGTCCGACAGACCATCACACAAGCCATTGGACAACACGATGACCTGCTCACAGTGGTGAAGAAACGGAAACTCCGATGGTATGGCCACGTCACCAGATCATCAGGCCTTGCAAAGACTATTCTGCAAGGCACAGTGCAAGGAGGTAGAAGAAGAGGGAGACCGAAAAAGAGGTGGGAGGACAACATTCGAGAATGGACTGGTTTGACACTGAGCGAAGCCATCAGGGCGGCTGAGGACAGAGAAAGATGGAGTATGCTGGTTAAACGACCATCTGTGGTGCCCCTACGACCTCCGGGTTACGGGACAGGATAGGATAGGATAGGATAGTTATAACTCTGATTCGTTTACGTTAGGTTTGAAGAGCCGGACTCTACTTGTCTAGACGAACACATTTTTTAAGTCTTGGGTTTCATGAAATTACTGCTGACAAGTGCATTCAGATATTTTATACATTCTAGTAATCTCCTAAGGATAAAGTTGTGCGCCCTGGTTGAAATTTATTACTGGCTGCAGACACACATTACAATTATAGAAAAATCTAGGTCTTCTTACAATAGCTACTACTACTACTGCTACAACTACTGCTACTACTACTACTAGTATTGCTATTACTACTATTACTACTACTACTACTACTACTACTACTACTACTACTACTACTACTACTACTACTACTACTGATGATGATGATGATGATGATGATGATGATGATGAAGTCGTTTATGATGATGGGGGTGATGATGATGACGATGACAACGAGGCTGATTATAAAGATATGTCAAGGTGCACAGCCATACATTATCTCTATCATATAATAACATCGGATCATGTCTTCACAGGCGCCTGCATGCACCAACAACGGCAGCAGCTGCACAAAGATCAGCTAAAAGATTATACACATGCGTCAAATGCGTTTTTTTGTTTGTTTTTTAAGAGCCCAAATATAACAGCTTTACAGATCCTCTTTTACATTTACGGCGTGTGTTGCACCAACGGAAAAATAAGATAAAGTCAATGTCGATTCTCTCTCTCTCTCTCTCTCTCTCTCTCTCTCTCTCTCTCTCTCTCTCTCTCTCTCTCTCTCTCTCTCTCTCTCTCTCTCTCTCTCTCTTCTCCGGTCTTGCTGCAATTCACAATGTTCCGCCGCTAATGTAGGCCTAATGCTGTATTGCATAACTAGAACATCATCGCTGTGAACTCTTCGCCCGTGTGTCATCTAAGTTACTCTGGGCAATTTCCACGTCATCATGTACGTCCTTACTTACGTCATCACGTCATTAGCCATGTCCTTTGTTGTTGGTAACTCTGTTGTGCAGTTTTCTGATTCTGTCAAAAACTTAGGGCGTGATTTTGGACTCTCACCTGACTACGCAAGCTCACATTCAAACTCTAATCCAAAACCTAAATTTTGAACTCTGTCGAATCAACAGCCTCCGTCACTTTCTGTCTGCCAAAGCCACTCAAACTCTTGTCTCAGCTTTCATTCTCTCACGGCTTGACTATTGTAAATCTCTCTTCTGTGGTTGCCCGGACTATATCTATTGCAAAGACTTCAAAAGATTCAAAATAATGCCGCCCGTCTCATTCTTCGCATTCCAAGATCTGCCCATATAACTCCTCATCTTAAATCAATACACTGGCTTCCCATCGAACAAAGAATTGAGTACAACATTGCTTGCCTCTGCTTCAATGCTCTCTTTTCATCCGGCCCTTCTTATCTCAAAACGATTGTGAACCTCTACATACCATCTAGAACCCTTCGATCTTCTTCCGCCCCAAATCTCTGCACTCCACGAGTGAACACATCTTTTGGTAAACGCTCATTTTCATTTTATGCTCCCACCGTCTGGAACTCCCTTTCCATGTCTCTCCATTCTTCCCAAACATCTGCTGCCTTTCGTTCTGGCCTCCAGACCCATCTGTTCAAACGTTCCTTTGATGACCCTACAATGTAAATTTGTGTTGAGCTCTGTATAAGTGTGTGAGTGTGTGTGTGTGTGTGCGTGTTCATATTATCTAACAAAATTTTGTATGTTTTGTTGACCATGTTTTATATTGTTATTGCTCAGCCATTTTAGTTCTTAGAAGTGTCTTATGTGAATGTAAAGCGCTCTGAGCTTTCATTAAAAAGGGCGCTATATAAATGTTAATTATTATTATTATTATTAATATTATTATTATTATTATTATTATTATTATTATTATTATTATTATTATTATTATTATTATTATTATTATGTCATTTCCACTTCATTGCGCGCGCACGCGTTCACACACGCATACACACATACACACACGCAAACACACACCCACATACACACACACACGCATAGGCACAAGCACAGACACACACACGCACATTCATACACGCGCACTCAATAACACGCACACACATATCTTTTTTTGTCGCCATCTTCTTCTGCCTCTTTGCCTCTTTGCACCGTGCCTTGGAGGATGATTTTTGCAAGGCCTGATGCTCTGGTGATGTGGCCATACCATCGGAGTTTCCGTTTCTTCACCACTGTGAGCATGTTATCGTGTTGGCCAATGGTGTCGCAGAAGGCTAGTTTGGACCCAGCACTAAGGCTTCAAGCCGTTAACACTTCATCCTGCTTTGGCGTTTGTAAATTAAAGTCGCTGCCTAGTAGACGACAGAAGTCAGGACTGTGCTAAGCATGTGTAAGCTAAATCTCGCTAGGGTAGGCAGAGACCTCATCCCGCTGACGTATAGCTACCCCCGCTAGACGGCGCTCAGATATCACGAGATTTCGCGGGCTTTGGCTGACCACAAGGCTAGGTAGAGTCATTCTTTGTACGCAGGTGACGGATGAAAGTCATTCATCGCAGTATAGCCACAGCCTGATATTGTCAAAAAGGTAAATGATCAATCGTTTGGTTCATCGCAATTTATTGATAATATTGTTGGATTATGTTTGTGAAGTCTTGCCATGTTTTATCATTGTGAATATTTGTCAAGCTTTGCTTGACCACGTGGCTGACCACGACCAGTTTTCGAAACCACGAGGTGGCCCATACTGTCCAACTGTTGTTTCTCCTATGTGTATTATTGCAGACCAGTGGCTGTACCAGAGAATGTGTATATTGTTATTTACTTCTCTATGTATTTAGTTTAGCCATGATGTATGTATATGTATAGGAATTATGTTGGAGATTCCAGTGGACCATGGACATAGAAGTTGATCGTCTCTTTTTTTTGTATAAGTGGACGCTATCACTGAGAGCTGTTTCTGCCATCAGTGAGACGCTCTCAACACCCTTAGTAAACAAGGCATTGCAGAAACTCATCTTATTTTTTGCAGACGAGCAGGCTTGTTGGTCCGATGCAGGGGATAGACCACTGAGAGTCAACCCTGACATTCGGCCTGCAGAGGAACATCGATTACCGAGCTCCGATAGCCCAATAGTCAACACCCAAGGAGGAGACACCATCATCACACCTCAACGAATCAGCTAAGTGCTCACGAAGAAATGCACTAACACTGATATAGAAAGACTGTGCAGTAGTCCACTCTCCTGAAACGAACATTAGGGAAACCAGGACAAATGGCCAATGATGAGACAGTAGC
Organism: Oncomelania hupensis; assembly: GCA_036898135.1. Lineage (NCBI taxonomy): Eukaryota > Metazoa > Mollusca > Gastropoda > Littorinimorpha > Pomatiopsidae > Oncomelania > Oncomelania hupensis. The sequence goes on along the minus strand of CM072524.1, from coordinate 3,469,825 downwards.
AAATATCAAGAACAGTAGCAGCTTAGACCCACGAAAGAGCGAACTATTCGAAGTGAATTTGGACATTTACCTTAATAGAGTGTTTAGAGAATTATGTATAGAGGAGAAGAAATAAATGTGTGATATTTACTGTTAACAAGTGGCTGGACTACCTATGATTCGTAGCAGTGCGAGAGCTAGTGTGTCAGTGAATCTTTTACCATTTTCTCCCTATCTCTATAACCCTATCCACACACAGACCGGGCTAAACATAGAAATGTATTAAGATTAGTCATAGGGTGATTACACTAGCCGATTCCCGCAGACGAAAGACGAATGGGTAATAGCATTCGATTGTGCAGAACCCAGCAACAATAGACCCACCGTCACAAATGGCTTGTGTGATGGTCTGTCGGACTTCGTTGTTGGTGATGTGCTGGGTATAGGAAATGCCCAGAAGTCTTCTGTAGCACCTCATCTCCATGCTTTGTATTCTTCATTGTAGATCTGCTGTGAGGGTCCATGTGTCGCAACAGTATAGGAAGATGGAGATGACAAGGGAGAGCAGCAGCCTAACCATAATATTATCATCATCAGCAGCAGCATCATCATCATCATCACCATCATCATCATCTTTCGTCATTCACCAGTGCCATCATCATCATCATCATCATCTTCATCATCATCATCTTTGGCCACTCACCATTCCCATAAGCGTGGGCACAAAGCTCGGCATCTCTCTCCATGCTTCGTTGCGCTGCTATTTGTATGTTTTATCACACTCACCGACCCATGCATCAATGCATCAAGTGTCCCTTGAGAGCGTGGAAGCAGTTAGATAGGTGTGTGCTGCGTGCACAGGGACGTTGGCGGGAGTATATGTTCCCATCAATTTTTAGGTCCTTGCAATTCTTTACGGATTCATAAGAAATTATATTACAATGTGAATAAATAAATATAAAAAAAAGAATTAATTAATAGGAGGGATAGGATGGATGTAGATCTACTTTCGTACTGTGCACAGTCTTTCCCTTCCTTGCCCATATTTGCTATGGATGGCGCCACTTTCGCTCTTCTGCAGCGACCGGCCTGGCATATCACAGTGGCCTACTCCAAGATCAATTGTTTTATCTATTGCTTGTACAGCTAAACATTTTTCTTTGAATAAATACGTAAATAAAGTCGTGTAGTGCTAAAGAAAGAAACCTGGGTCTATAGACGCACGAGAGTCAGCAAATTGTTCGTCACAGCAAGCTTGTGCTGTGTTGTACTTAGAGAAGGAAGGTCAAGGCTCTCCTGTAACCTTTCGCTCGTAAGGAAAGCCAGCTCCATGAGAGACCGCAGAGTTCATTTGTTTTCCTCGCTGTTTTATTCGTTTCCCGGGTCCAAACGGAGCTAGGAATCCATTTATTTGTCTAATATCATCAAGGTGTGTAAAGACATTTAATTAAATCATTGCACTATTCAGGTCTATCCTATGCTATCCTATCCCGTAACTCGGAAGTCGTAGGGGCACCACAGATGATCGTTTAACCAGGGTACTCCATCTTTCCCTGTCCTCGGCAACTCTGATGGTTTCGCTCAGTGTCAAACCAGTCCATTCTCGAATGTTGTCCTCCCATCTCTTTTTCGGTCTCCCTCTTCTTCTTCCTCCTTGCACTGTGCCTTGCAGGATGGTCTTTGCAAGACATGATGATCTGGTGACGTGGCCATACCATCGGAGTTTACGTTTTTTCACCAATGTGAGCAGTTCATCGTGTTGTCCAATGGCTTGAGTGATGGTCTGTCGGACTTCGTCGTTGGTGATGTGGTGGATATAGGAAATGGCCAGAAGTCTTCTGTAGCACCTCATCTCCATGCTTTGTATTCTTCGTTGTAGATCTACTGTGAAGGTCCATGTTTCGCAAGCGTATAAGAAGATGGAGATGACAAGGGAGCGCAGCAGTCTTACATTCAAATGTAGACTGATGGTCTTGTCTTTCCAAATTGGCTTCAACTTCGCCAGGGCAGGAGTTGTTTGTGCAATCCTGGAGAGAACTTCCTGTCGGGACCCATTGTCTGATACACTGGCTCCTAAATATTTGAAGCTGTGCACTGTGTTGAGGGATTGACCTTGGGCTTCGATGTCCGTGTTGATGCCATTGGTGTTGTTGGTCATCATTTTGGTCTTCTCTGCACTTATTTCCATTCCATAAGCTGTGAAGGTGGTGTCAAGCCTCTGTACCAGCTGTTCAAGTTCTTGTTCCTCTCCAGCCACTCCATCAAGGTCATCCGCAAAACGAAAGTTGGAGATTGCTCTTCCCCATATGCTGACTGTGCCTTCGTGATCTGCAAGGGCATCTGACATGACGCGCTCTAGGAAGATGTTGAAGAGTGTTGGAGAGAGTAGGCATCCCTGACGCACACCTATATTCAGATCGGGGGATTAAAAAAAAAGATTTTCATTTTAAGAAGGAAATGGCAGATTTGTAAAACATAAGGTTATTTTGAGAAGGAAATTGCAGCCTCGTGAAAATAAAAAAGTTTCTTTTTGAGAATGAAATGGCAGACTGGTGAGAATAAAAAGTATAGGTATAGGTGTCTTGCCTGAATAGATAGGGCTGAAGAGTATCGACAGCATCTTGCATTAAAATGCATCTTGAATATAATCCTTATTAAATGCAGAATTCCTGTCCCTGATGGAGTGATAGTAAAAACCTATCCTACTTTCACTGCTGACAGAGGGTTGACGTTTGTGGAGTTGTATCATACATGTAGATACAGATGGAGTGATAGTAAAAACCTATCTTACTTTCACTGCTGACAGAGGGTTGACGTTTGTGGAGTTGTATCATACATGTAGATACAGATGGAGTGATAGTAAAAACCTATCTTACTTTCACTGCTGACAGAGGGTTGACGTTTGTGGAGTTGTATCATACATGTAGATACAGATGGAGTGATAGTAAAAACATATCTTTCACTGCTGACAGAGGGTTGACGTTTGTGGAGTTGTATCATACATGTAGATACAGATGGAGTGATAGTAAAAACCTATCTTTCTTTCACTGCTGCAAGAGGGTTGACGTTTGTGGAGTTGTATCATAGATACAGGATGGAGTGATAGTATTTGTGGAGTTGCATCATAGATACAGGATGGAGTGATAGTAAAAACCTATCTTTCTTTCACTGCTACCAGAGGGTTGACGTTTGTGGAGTTGTATTATAGATACAGATGGCAATGTAACACTCTTCTAAGCTCGTCACTGTATCAACTGGCCTCGCTGAAAACCATGTGACCGACCTTCAATAGCATAAGCACGTGACACCTGAATGAATTCCTCAGGGGAAAAAATCTTCTGAGATAAAAGCGTTCACAATTTGGCTGCCTGGTAGCAGAAATGGAAAGGAAGCTAAAATTTCTAAACATATTGACGTGTGTGTTGTTTCCATCTTAGTGCTGAGGGCAAAGCATCATCCATTCAGACGTCAATAATATTGACAGAATGGTCAGAGAAGATTCCATTTCTCTGTACCACGACAGCAAAAGGCTTTTCCTTTCTCTGGATTGTCAGACCTAACAAAATCTTGCATCCAAATAGCCTAGGTACCACCTAATGAACTCGCGGCGCTATTTTATATGTACATGAATAAAGAAGGGTGTGTAAAGCAAGGGAGAAAGACAGGAAGAAAGAATGAAAGAAGAAGTGAGACCAGCCAAACAAAGGTAAGGGGAAAGTAGATGATCTAAGAAGGAGCAATAAGACGACGTTCTCCATCGGATGAAATGTAGTCCGCGCACACACGGCGTGGCTGAGACTAATCCAGTACCTGTCACAAGCGGAGAAGCCGCCTGCCTCAGCTAGTCTCAGCTACGCAGTGTGGTCCTTAACGCAGGCATTCCACCGCACGAACTTTAGAGATCCTGAAGCTCATGTCCTACAGGGTTGAGTGCCAGCTACACAAACACAGCCATCTTGCACTAGGTCATTTCTCCCCCATCCACGGTCGCCCACAACTGTGCTCAGTTTCTAGACGGTGCACTAAGTGGGGCCGGGTAGCTCAGTTGGTAAGAGCATCTTGCTAGTAACCGAAAGGTCGCTGGTTCGAATCCCGGATTGGTCAACGTGTGATCATATTATTTTCCCCTTTACCAACAACTGGCCCGCTGGTGTCAGTATAAATCGGTCCAGTAGTCACCTATATGCGAAAGTGTCGTGTGACTATAATCTACATACAAACAAACGGTGCACTAAGTGAACGCCAGGGGCGCTTTGACTTAGATCCTGTATCGACCAACGCCTTGAGCAGCTCTTGAGCTGGAAAAAAAGCTATAACAATAACAATAACAAAATCAGAATTTGGAAAAGGCATGGTAGTCTTGATAATCTGAGACTGTACTATTAAACTGTAAGTAATGCGAAGATGAAGAGGAAGAACAAGATGATGAAGAAGAAGAAGAGATGAAAGCAAAAAGGATGAGAAGATCCTCCTTTTCTCTCTAACCAATATTATTTCTGTCCCATTCAGTTAGCTTCTTCTTTCAAAAGCGTTTCGAGAGGATTCTAAAGCCGTCATCGAATGGCAAGGGGTGCAATATCGCCATTCACTTTTCGGCTGCACTCTTCGGGACCAGGTTAGACCAGTCGGGAGAGATCCGGGTTCAGGAGTTTCAGCGGTCAGGGGTTCGATGTAGCATGATTAGAATGTCACCAAGATAGCCCAGTCGGTAGCACCTGGGTATACGAAGATACTGCTGATGTAGTCATGACAGAATCATTGTATTTCGGCAGAGCTGTTTTCCAGGGCTCCCTCCTGTGTTTTACCCGTAACAGTCTGACGTTGTGGGTTCGGGGTAGCCACAGTGTCGCTCCCTACCCCACTGTTCAAAAAGATGCTATTAAACTGCCTTTGAGCACTGGGCATCTTAGTTTCTTCGATTAGTCTCTCAGTTATTAAATGTTGGAACAGATGAAAAACCAACAAACACCTTTATAGAAGCTCCGATATTTTTCCCCTCTTAAAATAAGTAGGGACTGATTCTCTTTTGTTAGTTTTTTAAGCTGTAGTGGGTTATATTCGACGTATAATATTCAGCTTTTGAGGGGGTTAAGGAATAATTTAATCCTTTAGTCTTGGGCTGTGGTACTGCAACTGTCGTGCTTGCGTTGACAAAACGATCTCGTATTTTGCGCTCTTGCAATGGGTGACAACAATATTACATACCGTTGTATCGTTTACTTACAGCACTACGACCCCCCCCCCTCTTACTCCCTTTCCCCTCTTTCTCCCCCCCCCCCTCTTCACCCCCCTCCCTCATCCCCTCCTCATCGCCTTTCCTTTGCCTGCCTTCTTTATTCACTTGTGAAGTTGTGAGTTACTCCGTCCAAAAGATTTCATCTAAAGCGTTTTCTTGTCAGTAGCCCTTTGGCACACTCACAGCATTTTCATGTCAGTATTTAGCAAAAAGGGATTTTCATGTCAGTACCGAGTCCTTCCATATTCATACTCAAGAAAAGCGAATTTTCTTGTTTCAAAAGACTTCCGAGTGCAAACAATATTTCCATATTCAAATATAACCCCAAACCGCGTCATACTCGACCATTGTTTGAGAGAAAGACCTTTTTGAAGTGTATTAGTTATTTATTCATTGCTTACAGGGTCCAGCGGACTGCAACTAGCGGAATCAGGACCACAAAATCAAGACCACAACTTGGCTGAAAGAGGACTCACCCCTGATCCGAATAAAAGATCTGCAGAAACAACCCTAGTGGTAACACTGAAGGCACTCCACCAGCCGGTCACTTCACAATACAGGCATCCCACCCCACGCAGGGGACGCTGAGGCTATACTCTAATTTAATCGAAACCCCGTTTACAAAAACAAAATAGAATACAAACATCATTATAACATATCAACAAAACACATACATTGAAAATGCCTACATTGCAAATAATAATATCATAGGAAGCCCTAGTGATCATTTGGCAGAAAGCGTCCAATAATATAATCCCAAGCTGATACAACAGACCTCGTACACAAATGAGGAGTTTGTCCGGGAAGAGTTTTCAAGAAAAAAGGTAGGTGATTGGTCTAGCGAAGAAGATAGTATAGTAGATTGATAGAACAGAATAGCGATGAGAAAGAACAAATTAGAAAGACAGCGACAGTGGGAATTTAAAGCACTAAATTTCCAAAAAGTGGGGATACTATTTACACAGAAACCCCTGGTACCCCAACGGGGATTTTGAAGTGTATGCATGATCAAAAAATAAATCTAATCATCAATAACGTCAAAAATATTATTTAGAACAATAAAATTGACGCAATTTTTTTTTACGATGATTGAGCGTGTAAATAAATTAGACATTTTGAGTTTCCATTGTCAAAATGTTGAACTGGGGGGTGGTAGTATGACCACAGGCTCGAAAGTCTCTTCTTTCGTCTTTGTAACTTTCAATACCATTACTCCTTACTTACTAACCAAGGTTTTTCACTCCACCCAGCCATTATTTGGTAGATCGGCTTTCATCAAAATTCTCCTGCGTGTTCACTGGTCGAAAATACATACTGTCGGAAGTTAATGCAGAGTAGAATAGCGGCCTTGGCAGATAAGCCCCTTCCTATACATCATCCAGGACATTCACTTCTACGAGCCATCTAGAAATCTTCGTTCTTCCTCTGACACCCTCATGCTACAAATATCCCGTTACAAGCTCTGCTCCTTTATAACTTGGAATTCTCTTCCTCTCTCTCTCTCTCTCTCTCTCTCTCTCTCTCTCTCTCTCTCTCTCTCTCTCTCTCTCTCTCTCTCTCTCTCTCTCTCTCTCTCTCTCTCTCTCTCTCTCTCTCTCTCTCTCTCTCTCTCTCTCTCTCTCTCTCTCTCTCTCTCTCTCTCTCTGTTCTCTGGCTTCCCAGCTCTCCGAACATAGCCACTTTCAAGTCCAACTTGAAAACTCATCTCTTCCTAAAAAAAAAAAATGTTTGATCTCGCCTCCCATCAACATCACCATTCCTTCGTTTCTGATTCAGACCACCACCGTCACATCGCACGCCCCCAGCCCCCTCACTCCATAGTTGCTCTCCTCCTTGCTCTCCCTCCCTCGTCTTTTATATTATACTTGTAACTATTCTTGTTTGTATTATGTTTTTTGCGCTTTGAACTGATGTCATTAGGAAAAAGAGCTATATAAATACCTTTATTATTATTATTATTATTATTATTATTATTATTATTATTATTATTATTATTATTATTATTATTATTAGATAAGGCCTACAAAGCGTGATTATAGGCGATTAATGAGAGCGCGCACGAGAGTTTTTTGGTATCCGGTTTGACAACAACTTTGGGGAGGATAGGAGAGGCGGGGGTGGGGTGTGTGAGATTAAAACCAGATTTTGTGACTGCGTTTTGGAATAAATTCGCAGTGAATTTGGAGCTGATATCGTTTGAAGTTATACGTATGTGTTGCTAAGTGTGTGTGGTTGTTGGAGCCCTCCATTTGAGTTTGAAGCGGACACAAATGGTGGGAAAGGCGTTTGTTTGGAGGCAGTCGCTGAAACGAACATTGGGAGTGAAAAGGCCTTGGTTAGTAAATAAGTCGTAGTGATATTGAAAGTTACACAGACAAAAAATGGCTGTGATGTGACTGGCTATGTGTGCAATGAACAAACTGGAATAAACAACGTGTAACTCAATACAGTATTTTAATTTGCCAACTTCCCTCGTATACCGCATTTTTGTTGGGTGACACCATTTGACGAGCTCGCCGTGTCAGAAATACGCTGAGGCATGCCATCTTCTATACGTCTCCATGTGGCGTTTCCTGCAAAATATTACTTTATCACCTTCTCATTTGTTTCACTGTTTGATCTAAGAGAGAGCTACTGGCTGTTTTTTTCATTCGTGCCATCATGTCGCCCTTATCTTTTTTTCAGATGTTGTACTGTGAGAGAACAATTTAATGTTTTGTTTTTGTATTGTTATATGTCGTTGTCATTTAATGTAAATAAGGTTTAGTGTAAATAGACGCAAGCCACGCGCGCTTTAAATGGAATAAAACAACGGACAACAACTTTGCAAGACAAGAGGTGTATGTAGGACACAGGTGATCAAGGTGTTGTGTAGGACACAGGTGATCAAGGTGTTGTGTAGGACACAGGTGATCAAGGTGTTGTGTAGGACACAGGTGATCAAGGTGTTGTGTAGGACACAGTGATCAAGGTGTTGTGTAGGACACAGGTGATCAAGGTGTTGTGTAGGACACAGTGATCAAGGTGTTGTGTAGGACACAGGTGATCAAGGTGTTGTGTAGGACACAGGTGATCAAGGTGTTGTGTAGGACACAGGTGATCAAGGTGTTGTGTAGGACACAGGTGATCAAGGTGTTGTGTAGGACACAGGTGATCAAGGTGTCTCGCCTTAAAAGAAGGGACTGGAGTTTATTAATAACATCTTGGATACCATCCTTATCAGGTGGAATGATGGATGATAGCAAAGATTTATCTCCCCTTCTCTGCTGCCAATGATTTGCATTTGTGCCATAGATACAGATGGTGTGCCATAGATACAGATGGTGTGCCATAGATACAGATGGTGTGCCATAGATACAGATGGTGCGCCATAGATACAGATGGTGTGCCATAGATACAGGTGGCCATTTCGCTATTCTCAACTGGTCAGCCTATCAGATGTGCTTGCTAAAAATCAAGTTAAGATTTTCCAAAGCATAAGAAGGCGATCTTCTTGCGAAAACAACACACTACCTTTAATGACAAAGTGTGTAGAACGGCAAAGTGTGACGTGACACCCTTGTAATAAGTTATTGCTATCTGAAGGTCAATACCAGCTTTTATTTTCCTTCCTATTTCAACTTTGAAAAGTGTTCTTTCTTCTCCTATTCCTGCTCCTCCTCTTCCTTCTTCTTCTCCTCCTTCTTTTTCTCCTCCTCCTTCTTCTTTCAACTTTAGAAAGTGTTTTTGACTGCAGTGATGTTGCGCTGTGGAAGCTGTCATCTAGTGAGCCATGCCTGCACTATGTCCATCGGAGCAAGATAGCGGGGCAGTCAGGCAACTAATGACTGTCATCTACACTTGGCCTGCACGTTGATGTAGCTGCACTGTGCATCAAAACCATGGAAGTACAAACTATGGAAACACATCTCCTTCTTTCTATGCGAGCGTTGTGGCCAAGTGAGCTAAGGCGGGACTAACTTGCCTTGTCCTCAGGCCAGAAACCAATGGCGCCTGACAGGTGTGGGTTCGATCCAGCATCTGGGCGTTATGTTTCTCCGAATATTATTTACTTTCGACTCGGGCAACGTCTCGGGGGTTTTCTCCGGGTACTCCGGTTTGCTCCCCCAGCAAATTTTCAAAAATCACAACTAATGTTAGGTTGGGTTTGAGGGCGCGCAACAGGCTGCGACTACGCTTTCCCCAGGGGAGGCGGCCCAGAATTTCCCTATGGAAAAAGGGACAATAAGGTAAATAAAATATAAAAAAGGGAGTTCGCAGCCAAGTCACGTGGTTTTGCCCTTGTGTTCGATACTTCCGGTTGCAGAAAGTCTTATGTCCACATCATGTGGAAGTACAAACCATGGACCAATTAGATGACCTTGTTGAGGCATGTAGATACTTGTTTCCTTTCTAAATGTCTATGTACTAACGAAGAAAAAAAGTGTTAAGTACTAGATCTAATGTTCTTCATAGATTTTTGAAATGTGAAACCTGATGTTTTCGACTGTACAAATAGCCGCTATCGGAGAGACCGCCATTGACGTGTCATTCACTCATTGTCACTTCTTCTTCTTCTTCTTCTTCTTCGTAATACTGTGGATACCCCGTATTCGAGGAAAATGATTCCACAAGATGCATGTGTTCTTGTTACCGGCACTCACTCGTCTAGGACATGAGCGTCAGGAGCTTTAAAGTCCGTTATGATGGAATGTATGCGACACAGACTAGACCTCGGTTTATACTCTCATCCAAAGGAGTAGGAACACAACACAACACAATGCCCCGGCCTGGTCTCGAACCCGGGACCTTCAGATCCGCAAGCCAAAGCTCTACCATTAGACCACCGTGCTTCGCTAGGCCAAAACTTAAGAGGCAAGGTAGAGATGTAGAATGTAGTCATTTCTTATCATGGATATTTTCATGATACATTTGTAACTTTAGTAGTGAATATATTTAATCTATCGTTGTTTTTGACTTATTTCTTTTAGTTTACGGCGAAACAGCAGCAACTGCCCAGAGGGCGACGTTTGGCGGACATGTCAACAGGTTCAAATTATCACTATCAAAACATGTACGCCATTCAGCAACCGGAAGTTTGGAACACACACTTCCAAAAAAGACGGGTAGCAGAGAACTTCGGGCCTTCTCGCCGAAAGCCGTGCATCCATATATTGAAGAATCCATGATCAAAACCAAGTCAATAATATATACACACATTCTCTCTCTCTCTCTCTCTCTCTCTCTCTCTCTCTCTCTCTCTCTCATTGACACGCACACTCTCTCTCACTGACACACTTTCATACGCGCACATTATATAGCCATTTGCAAGCACACACACACACACACACACAAGAGTACAGTGCTTGTTTTAAACACTCACAGCTCAAAGGTCTGCTGGAGCAATTGACAGCAATCACGATGTAAATCAAGCAACCCGCAACGGCAACTATCAAACATCCCTGGGAACCGATAGAGAGAAATACAAATGAGGGATCCCGTGATCCTTGAAATATGTACATTTTACTAAATGTTCTGGCTCTTGTGAAATGACTCGAGTCAAATTCAATAAAAACGGAATAAGCCTTTATTTTTGTATACATTATTTTAGCATTGCACAGTCGACTGGCATGGCGTGCCCTAGCTAATAGGCATCAGCACACAACAGCAACAGGAAATGAAAGCAGGCATGACAGAGATGGGTGGTCACTTACATATCTTCTGCCGCCCATGACGCTACATCTCAGATCTAATAATATGAGACCAGCCTTTTCTTCCTCTTCCTCGACCTCCTGCTTCTTCTTTTCCTTCTTCTTCCTCTAATAGCTCCTCTTCCTCGTCTTCTTCTTCTTCTTCTTTGTTGTTCTTGTTGTTGTTGTTGTACTTCTTCTTCTTCTTCTTCTTCTTCTTCTTCTTCTTCTTCTTCTTCTTCTTCTTCTTCTTCTTCTTCTTCTTCTTCTTCTCCTTCTTCTCCTTGTTGTTGTTGTTGTTGTTGTTGTTGTTGTTGTTGTTGTTGTTGTTGTTGTTGTTGTTCTTCTTCTTCTTCTTCTTCTTCTTCTTCTTCTTCTTCTTCTTCTTCTTCTTCTTCTTCTTCTTCTCCTCTTCTTCTTCTTCTTTTCCTTCTCTTCTTCTTCTTCTTCTTTTCCTTCTCCTCCTCCTCCTCTTCTTCTTCTTCTTCTTCTTCTTCTTCTTCTTCTTCTTCTTCTTCTTCTTCTTCTTTTACTGTTGTTTTTTGTTGGTCAAGTTTTTCTTCTTCTTCTTCTTCTTCTTCTTCTTCTTCTTCTTCTTCTTCTTCTTCTTCTTCTCCTCTTCCGTTTTCTTCCTCTTCTTCTAGGTTTTATACAGTATTTAGTTAACACTACTAGCTACCAGACAAGAAAGTCTGGCACGTATACATCTATTGGAAATGCATCACGCCCACTCCCCTTGTGCTGTGTAGACCAACTTTCAATCAGGACTTCTTTTTTTTTTTTTTTTTTTACGGTTGACGTTACCACTGAACAGCGCAAAGAATGAAAGCTGCGCATTCCGCAGAGAATGGAGACCTGACTCTGTTCACAATTGGGGAAGGAAAAGTAGCGAGAGAGTGGATAAGGGCACCACCCTCATAAAGCTGGCCCAAACAAAAGAAGAGCCTCAAACACCTCTTTTTCCAACGACCGAAAGGGTTAGGTGACTTTTTTTTTTTAAACCTCTAACGGCAATCTAGTTGCCTAGAGCTTTGCGCAAGTCAACGTTGAAGACACTGTGCGCCTTGCGATTGTTGGGCGTCATTCGATCCCTTTTTCTTACCTTCACGTTCTCTCCCGTGCATGGTCCTCAACTCGATCACACCTCCACGCTCCCTGTCCCTACCCCTAATCCCCGTCTGCACCATCTGTCCCCCCAACCCCTCCCCCGGCCCCTCGCCCTATTATTCTAGCTCTCTTCGTCCTGAACTCAATCTTCCGTTCCTCGCCTGTTTGACTCGGTTGAAACCCTCCCCAATCTAGGTGGATGTCTGGGCCAGTGTGCTGGCAGTCCTCTCTTCTTCATGTCCCTGGTTTTATTTCAGCTCACGTCCAGGGCACAGCACAAACAATGGGTCAATTAGCGGATTAATGACAGTTTTATTGAAATCGAGCGTTAATCGATGACCGTGATGCAGCAAGCTTGCTTCTAAATGCGATCGTCAGCAACGGCAAACAGAACGTAGCGTAGTGCAGTTTTAAACAGTGACGATCACACAGAACCAGAGCAGAGTATATTGGCTAGGTTAACTCCACTATCGCCAAACATTACATAAGATAGTGGTTCACAGTGCTCCATAGAAGTGTTTCTCATTGAATGAAAAATAAAAGTTAGGAACGTCTCTTTTCTCAGGGTCATCTTCATGAGGACGGCGTCTACGGCTGCCGCAGATAAGAGAGAAAGAAACAAAGAAAGAAAGAAATAGAGAGAGAAACTTTTATGTTTAAACTTTAAAAAAAAAACACACCAAATATTCAAATTTAAAATTATAGAACCGGACGACATTTGTGCTACCTCCTTGGATAGTCTATCACATACCTCATTCCAGTGAATTTCGCAAATTTGAATATATGTGTAATCTTGAAATGTTTTCTTAACTAGAAAAGGCAGTGTATCATGATAATTATATTAAAATATCTTATCCTATCCTATCCGTAACTCGAAGGTCGTTGAGACACCACCGATGATCGTTTAACCAGCGTACTCCATCTTTCTATGTCATCAGCAGTCCTCATGGCTTCGCTCAGTGTCTGGCCAGTCCATTCTCCAATGTTGTCCACCCAGCTCCTTTTTTGTTTCCCTCTTCTTCTGCCTCCTTGCACCGTGCCGTGCAGGATGGTCTTTGAAAGGCCTGAGGATCTGGTGACGTGGCCATACCATCGGAGATTGCGTTTATTCACTACTTTGAGCATGTCATCGCGTTGCCCAATGGCTTGTGTGATGGTCTGTCGGGCTTCGTTGTTGGTGATGTGCTAGGTATAGGAATTGCCCAGAAGTCTTCTGTAGCACCTCATCTCCATGCTTTGTATTCTTCGTTGTAGATCTGATGTGAGCGTCCATGTTTCGCAAGCGTATATGAAGATGGAGATGACAAGCAGCCTTTATCTTGGAATGTAGACTGATGGTCCTGTCTTTCCAAGTGGGCTTCAACCTTTGTCAGGGCCGCAGTTGTTTGCGATCCTGGAGAGGACTTCATGTCGGGACCCATTGTTTGATGTAATGGCTCCTAAATTTTTGAAGCTTTGCACTGTGTTGAGGGATTGGCCTTGGACTTTGATGTCCGTGTTGATGCCATTGGTGTTGTTGGTCATTATTTTGGTCTTCTCTGCACTTATTTCCATTCCGTGGGCTGTGGAGGTGGTGTCTAGACTCTTTCCAAGCTGTTCAAGCTCTTGTTCCTCTCCAGCCAATCCATCAATGTTATTCGCAAAACGGAGGTTGGAGATTGCTCTACCCTTATGCTGACTGTGCTTTCATGATCTGCAAGGGCATCTGACATGATGCGCTCTAGGAAGATGTTGAAGAGTGTTGGAGAGAGTAGGCGTCCTAGATTAAAAAGTATATCTATACTAAATTGTTCAAGACCACTTTCTAAATTAATATATAAATTAAGAATGAACGCATGTAATACTAAATACTCCGCAGATGTTCATTGTGTATGTAATACAAGTCTATCAGTACATCACCTTCTATTTTATTAGAATGCTGTTTTAACAGAACTATTTAAAGTAACTGGACATAGCATAACTGAATATGGACATTCGGTAGACATGATCTTGAATCACCCAAATGTTACAGACGTTGTGAAAGTTATTGCTAAATCTCCTATAGACTGTTTGAAATTATTGTTTCGGATGAGAGTATAAACCGAGGTCTAGTCTTATATATTTGTTCTGCTTTTGGCTATGCTTGTGGATTTGCTGTGATTGTGATGACTTGTTTGCAGAAAGTTAACTTTATGTATTTTGTTTGATTTTGTGTGTTTGGTTTTATTTTATTTTATTTTTTCTCATTGTATAATTTCTAATGCAATATTGTAAGTTGTTTCATGTTTGTTTCTTTCCTTTCATGTAAAGCGCTATGCGCTTGTCTATAAAAAGACAAGTAATAGCGCTATATAAATGTCCATTATTATATTATTATTATTAGTCTGTGTCGCATACATTCCATCATAACGGACTTTAAAGATCCTGGCGCTCATGTCCTAGACGGGTGAGTGCCGGTGACAAGAACACACCCAGCATGCACTTAGGTCCTTCTCCCCCATCCCTGGCTGCCCAGGATTGTGCTCAGTTGTACGGGCGTCAGACTATGCGCCCAAAGGCTGCGGGTGGGCGTCTCGGGCGGCTTGAGTTAGATCCTGTATCGGCCAGCGCCTTGAGCAGCTCTTGAGCTGGTACAGCGCTATATAAGAACGATTAAATAAAAATAAATAAAATAAATAGTTGAAGTGTTTTAAAATTTCAATTTTCCTCGTCTAATATTACCGAAATGTGTGACAGACATGAAATAAAAGATTGACTTTTTTAAAATTAAGGATACAGATTTTAGACTAACTATAAAGTCTAATCATCCAATCTTTTCCTTTACAAATTAATAAATTAATATAATAAGCAGCCTTTAACATTAAGTTGGAAATCAAATAACTTGCACACACCCACACACACTCACACCCACACACCCCCACCCCCACCTACTTGCAATACATCAGAAATGGGTTCATTTAAGAATGTAGGAATCGGAAAGTTATTTTTGGATGGAAAAGGGTTAGGGCAAGGGCTAGCCCTTACCCTAACCCTTCTCTACAAAGTTGACCTATTTCGTCTCCTATAGGCGACGAAATAGGTCGAATCGAATTTTGCTTCAAACCTTTCCAAAAATTCACTGTATTTTCTCCGTCCCGGATAGTGCACTCCTATGTACTTAAAACACTCTTATGCACTACAACTGCACTCCCTTGCACTAAAAGGGCACTCCCGCGCACTTAGAAAAAAGTGGGTTCCTGGAAAAAAAGTGGGTTCCAAGCAAATAAACCCATTTGTTACTAGAAAAGACAAGGTCTGCTACCCATTTGTGCGCTTTTGTGGGTACCCACACACCCACCCACCCACACACACACACACACACACACCCGGACACACACACACAAACACACACACCATCACCTTCGTCATCTACTTTAAACAATTTTAACACTCACGCTCCACTTAAAAAAAAAGAAGTACTACTACTACTACTACTACTACTACTACTACTACTACTACTACTACTACTACTACTACTACTATTAATTATATTAATAATAATAATTTAATAAGTATATCATAATAATAAAAGTAA
>CM072524.1:3436781-3449281 GCA_036898135.1 Oncomelania hupensis | reverse complement strand
TCTGTAAGAACTGTTCTGCCATTAGGAACATCTCTATGCACCTGCGTATATAATATATGTGGTATCTTTTTTGTTGCATCCTGTCAACAGGTCCACTTTTTTTTTTACAAGTCCGTGAAGGAAAATAAAGCCACAATGAAGGTTGCCATTAAGATGTTTGATACAGGATTTCTCTTTATTTTCTCCTCTTTTTTATTCTCTCGTCTGTCATTGCCTTTAGGACTGCCTAGGTATATAGGAACCTCTGCTTTCTATTTTCGTCTGGCATTGCCTTTAAGACTGCCTAGGTATATAGGAACCTCTGCTTTCTTTTCTCGTCTGTCATTGCCTTTAGGACTGCCTAGGTATATAGGAACCTCTGCTTTCTTCTCTCGTCTGTCATTGCCTTTAGGACTGCCTAGGTGTATAGGAACCTCTGCTATCCTCTCTCGTCTGTCATTGCCTTTAGGACTGCCTAGGTATATAGGACACTCTGCTTTCTTCTCTCGTCTGTCATTGCCTTTAGGACTGCCTAGGTATATAGGAACCTCTGCTTTCTTCTCTCGTCTGTCATTGCCTTTAGGACTGCCTAGGTGTATAGGAACCTCTGCTTTCTTCTCTCATCTGTCATTGCCTTTAAGACTGCCTAGGTATATAGGAACCTCTTCTATCTTCTCTCGTCTGTCATTGTCTTTAGGACTGCCTGTCACAAAGAAAGGGGTTGGGGGAATGGAGGGTAAGCTCTTAATCTCTAGCGCTGTATTACCTCCTTTGTTAGGCTAATGATGCGATGACATTCAAGAGATTAAGGCTAGGGCTACCAACTAAATGAGAGACAGTCAAAGGGTAGACGAGAAAGAGGGTATACTACACTAGTTGAGAAATTCGGAAACAAAGGCCAGTCTGGGTAGGTGAAATTTCTAACTAGGAAGTTTTATTAAATCGAATTGGGTCGTCTATATTGAGTAATGCTAATAGTGAGTCACGGGATAGCGTCTGTATCAGTAGGGAGTAGCTCGGAGATATTCTGGGTGGATGATTTCGGGGGTACTAGTGCTACTGTGGACTGATATCATCACAGGGCAAGAGTGTATCTGGATAGTCTCTGGCCAGATGATCTTCGAGTGGTGATGCTCGTGGGTCAATAACTTAGCTGGTTATTGAAGGGCGGCGATTGTTCCAAAATAGTCTGGTTGGTCAGTTGACCAGGCTTAGCGTGGCGTTAGTTGGAATGCAGGTCAGTCGGTCACTCTTCTTGCGCAATGACCGAGGATGCCAATCTTGGTTGAGGTACAGGCGTAGATTTCAGCTTACGTTGCTAGCTGTCTGGGGTGATGAAATTCGGGGGGACGCTTCTCGTTGACTCCCTGGGTTGTCAGGGGCCTGCAGCGGGTCAGCGGCTTAGAGATGATACAAGGCTGGGGTATGAGCCCTGCACAGGAGCCGTCTGTAACGCAATACAGACTCTGTATCAGCGGGGGATAGGTATATCCTGGGTTCAGCGCCTGTAGGCGCGAGTTGCCCTTCAGATTTCAAATTGGCTGACCGGTCAAGGTTGATCCGGCGCATACCAACAGTCTAACAATGCAACTAGGTTTATGGGGCCATTGTGGAGCTTACTGGCAGCCGCTAATATATGATACCTTCGGTGCATTAAGATGGGGTAGTGGCAACAGGGGCAAATATTTATACATTGGGAGCATGGGGGGAAAGCAAATGGAGTAGGTACAGGACAAAGGGGTTGTAGGCAAGGGTTGTACTGGGGGACTTTAATCTATATGGAGGGACAGCATGGCATGGGATATTTACACATGGGGCTAACCTGGAGCATACAAGTATAAATTAAAACATGGCATGAGTCATATAAACAAGGCGGATAATACATACAAGGTAATAATACATGTCAGCAACACATCGAGACAAAACTATAAACACGAACGTACATATCGACAGGACATACGAACGTGGGGGGCGAACGACGGGTGATGGGTCTGCTACATGACAAAGAGTAAGTTTCCTCTCTTACCTTGACTAAGACGGGGTGAAGCACACGAGTACTGCCGTAGCTCAGAGGTCGCCAGTCGATGGAGACGTGTCTTCGGACAAGTTGTTGTGGCTTGAAGGCTGGAGGGCTTGCAACTGACACCGAGTCGGGTTGTGTGTCAGGCTTTAACGTGATGCCCGAGGGGCGGGGCTTAAGCGAATGAGCCAGCGCGCGTCCTAGGGGCGACTGGAGGTGTAGAGGGGTAACTGGATGGTTGGGAGAGATGAGTGGGTGCTGTCTGACTCAGGGCTCGATTGTACGCCTCGTCACACTGCCTAGGTATATAGAAACCTCTGCTTTCTTCTCTCGTCTGTCATTGCCTTTAGGACTGCCTAGATATATAGAAACCTCCGCTTTCTTCTCTCGTCTGTCATTGCCTTTAGGACTGCCTAGGTATATAGGAACCTCTGCTATTCGTGTTATTTCAACTTCACCAATTAAAGATATACTAAAATTAACAAATACAACATGGTTACTTTGAGATAGTTACACACGCACACACACACACACACACACACACACACACCACCCACCCACAGGGTGGCCAATTGAGGTACATCTCGTAAGCATAAGTCACAAACTGAGACCTCTATCAGTTAGTTCAATACGTGGGTACCGGGTAGGTTGGAGGGGGGATTTGGGCGTTAAGGAAAAAGAGTAAAGGAGGGAGCTAACAGAAGCAAGCATGTACAAATCTATCAAAATAGAAATCACTGCTCACACACGCACACACACACACACACACACACACACACACACTCACACAACTACGGTGACACATCGTGAAACTGACACATCAAGATGGATCCATGTGGGCAAGACTGCTGCCACCTCTGTAGCAAGGTCTAGACCGTCATCACAGGGTCATTTACTCTAATCTTAAGATGATTGCTCGGGTCGGGACATTTTAGCCTAAGGACGCGGCTATTCCCCTCTCCTGTGGCTTTAAAAGTTCTACTGCAAAACTAATCGCAGCCGCAACGTCATCATAAATGTCGATATCCGTTATTGATGTCGTAAGCCAAACTGTTGCCACAATCGTCGTTGCTGTCATTGCAATCTTCGTCGTCGTCTTGGCCATTTTCCAGAATGTGATTGTGAACGGAGAGAAAACATGATCCATCCGCATGGAAAACATTCCGCCGAAACGTAATTTAAATGCGAACAATGGACGAAATTGTCCCCGTGCAAAAAATGTGATAGGAAGAGATTGGAGAGTCTTCTGGCATAGTGTAATGGGTGTTGAAGGCTCGTTGATTAACCATCCAAAAGACAGGACCAGTTGATGTAATTACTGAGTGTGCAGCGGACGAAGGAGAGGTGGCATTAAAGTGCCTCTGTGTGACAGGTGATCCGTGTGCGCTAATCACCATTATCCGATCAAGTCCTTCGCGGAGGTTTCAACTGCACAAAATTTGCCAAGGAACCTGCACTTGACCCTAGGCTAACACACTCCACATATAGGGACGTTAAACCACGTCTTCAGTTCATTTCGCTGGACAAAAATACTAGATTTAAGGCGTGCCCCAGGTACACTCCTGTGGTCAATACCTTACTGCGGTCTATTATGTAATGGGGTGAAGGGAATGGGAAAGCTTTATGAAGGTGAGGCAAGGCTCGGGATGTTCACACAGCAACACATTGGTCAAGTAAGCAAAACGGGTTTAAAGGAGAAGGTGTGTTTTCTTCCCTTCAGCAAGCCTAACAGGAATTTCT
Source organism: Oncomelania hupensis (assembly GCA_036898135.1). Classification (NCBI taxonomy): domain Eukaryota; kingdom Metazoa; phylum Mollusca; class Gastropoda; order Littorinimorpha; family Pomatiopsidae; genus Oncomelania; species Oncomelania hupensis. The sequence goes on along the minus strand of CM072524.1, from coordinate 3,445,542 downwards.
TTCTCTAACCATTTCTGAAAATGCTGAAGCTTTTTTTGCCGAAAGGTTTAGGCTGACGTGGGTCAGTTTCAATCACAACCTGACAAAGAAGGGAGGCAATTGTGAGAACAGAATATTCCATTCAAATAGAATTAATTTCCCATGGACAGTTTTCCAAACATGTTAGATAGAGTGGGGTATTTTATTTTATTTGATCTTATAATTTGTGGCACGTCAATGTTGTAATATAAACGATTGTGTTCCTTCTGTCATGTGTCCATTCCCGAGCGTTCAAAAAAAAAAATAAAGGAAGAAGAGATTGTCCGTTCTTCCACATTCCCTCCTCTCGTCAAAACGATTTCTCCCCAAATTACAATGGGTGATATGAACCTCCCTTGCTTCAGCTCCGCTCTATTTGAGGCTGGTTAACATTTCACATTCGTTGCCCTGAAAATAATGTCCATCCCATTTAGAAAAAATATCAATTTAATACGTTTGTTTATTGGATTTATCGTTCTTACATGGCGCTTTTCCAGCTCAAGAGCTGCTCAAGGCGCCGGCAGAGAAAGGGTCTAATTCAAACCGCTCGAGGTACCCACTTGCTGTCATAGAAACATCGCTTCACGGCCCAGACGATTGAGCACAATCCTGGGCGACCTAGAGATAGAGGAGACGGGACACAAACTTGCTGGGTGTATTTTTCTAAGGAGGACAGAATGGCGGCGACGACGATGTTGATGGTTGAGCTGATCGGGTAGATTATGAAGCATCAAGAGAAAAACTTAAAATATACATTTCTATACTGGGCAAACAGGCTGGATGATGGCAGTCATAACGCTTTCGACCAAAAGTCTCTGCAGGAGTCTCAATTTCGCATGTCGTAAAAAGTGATTGAGGAACCGTTTCATGATCTTTCGTCTCTTATGTTCATAGTTTTAAAGAACGCTCATGGTTGTCTTTGACGACCTAGTACAAAATAACGTGGTTCATGAAAGTGCACAAAACCTGCATCAAACAGTCGTTATCCGTAAGCCTAAGTACAAACATGACGGCCAATCAGCTACAGCCAATCTTCCCCTCGCCATAGTTACTGCTATACATACCCCTAACCCCTAAACACACATCGCATAGCCCCTACTGCTCCACAACGCGCTCAACTTCTCGCCATCGACCCGAAAGCACTCCACTTAAAATGTGATAGCTGATATAGAATCAATACAAAATTACAGTGCTGCCTTACGCACACTCAAGATTTTGCCCCCCAAAATGACAAACCACCAGACATCACGTTCTCCACCCATCAACCGGAATCCTGGATAATGACGTCAATACACTCGACAGGAAGTGACGCCCTTGAGTATTGTCAATATGGCCGCCCGCAACAAAGGGAAGTAATTCCGAGACTAGCTCCAATTTTCATTCAGATTGTCCTCTCCTGATAATACCTCTCGTTTTTTGTTGTTGTTGTTGTGCGTTCTTTGTCTGTTTCTATAGTCTCCGCCATTTCTGTAGCCGAGTCGGCTATTTGCGGAATTCTCATTATTGTCGCTTTTTGTTCGGAATCTGAGTCTATTCGTTTGAAGTCTTTGTGGTTGTGTTTTGCTCTGTAAATCCAGTCTGCCTACATCCCAACCCACTGTGAGCCCAGACTCAACACGGACATTTTAACTTACGTACACTCGGTGAGAGAGCGAGAGAGAGAAAAAAAAAGACAAGAGAGAGACAGACAGACAGTCTGACAAAGAGGCTACCCACCAAGAGCTCTCTCTCTCTCTCTCTCTCTCTCTCTCTCTCTCTCTCTCTTTCTCTCTCTCTCATTCCTAATAGTATATCATATCTTCTGAATCCGTAACAATTATTATCGGGATGTTAGATCTCTGAACACGATGGAGCTAATTTGCTTGCGCATGTTATCATGATGCCATAATCACAAAATCTCAGTCTGTTCTTGGAAGCGGTTAAGCCGTAAAAATCTCCCATTATATAAAACATGTCATGTCGCAGTCTTCTCTATAATATTTATTTGTTTTCGTAAATATAAATATATTTCACAAATACGTCATTCACAGAATAAATAGCATCGTAAACCAAGGAAACATTTACATAAAAGTAACGAATTGTCGTGATACTAGGGGAACAACTGGTAAGATTAGGGGTGGGGTGGCCGATGTACTACTAAGCAATAACAAAATGAAGTACCTATCCTTGTTTCGAGAAGGTCGCTTCCTAGGTGCATTCTTCCATTTATCTCTGCCATTACTCATAGGTCTACCTTCCATTCCTTGTACCCAGTTATTCCCCATTCTACTAGGACACGTTATAAGTGTTTATCTGACAGGATCACTTCGCTGTATCTACCGTTACATGGGTTGCGCAGCGGCGTAGAGCTTTGGGCGTAGGCTAGAAAAGGTTTGGTGAAACGACGTCGGGCCCGGTTAGTAGGGCTGGCGACAAGACTTGAAAGAGGCGCAACTAACGATCTACAGAATGAAAGAAATGCACAACGAACCCCAGACCACTCAGCTGTGAATTGGTGTCTCTCTTTAGAGCCGAGGAAGGTAAAGCAGCTAGGTAGAAGGGAGATGGACACCGCCCGCCTCAAGCTGACCCAGATAAAAGAGAGTTCCGGAACGCCTTTCTCCCCGACGAAAGAAAGGTTACGAGGGCTCCTTTAACTTTACCATTGTATGTAGACCAGGGTAAGGCAAATTACAACCGTTCTGAAATTATACATAATTTTCGATTAAATAGTTCTTAGATAGAGCACTTGAGCATGTTCCAAGAACTGCTTAAAGCGCGAGCCTATGGCGGGTTCTAACCTACGCCGCCCATATTCCAACTAGCAGTAACGAAGCAGATAGGACAACTGAGCTCGACGGGTGACTTAGATGTTTTGCGTAGTCAGTTCTGTTGATTTATGTATGGTCTGTTCATGTGTACACCGACATTAGACATAGATAAGGCAGTGCATTAGAGCCTACACCTTGCCCTTTGAGCGGAATTACCGGGCTTTTTCACCAAAGATAACACAAAGATAAAAGGCTGGCACTTAGAACAGATTTATTTAAAATAAATTAAAATGACTACAGCTGGAAAAAGCCTTCATTTGGCTGTTTTGACAGGCATTTACAAATTGGAAAATACAATTCTTTAGTCGGCAATTTTGGGAAGAGAAGGGACGAAATGAATGAGGTTGGCATCAGTAAAGACTGGGTTTCAGCTGATTTCCTCAAGGGTTGCGGTTTGAATACCCCCACGTCAGACTCGTCTCGCGGCCCTCGCGCGTAATAACCATCTTGTGACGTCGCTATACTTTTGCTTTATCAAAGGGAAGCTCGGTGTACTGTCACAAGAACAATGCCTTGTACACTGTGACACTCCTAGTGACTGCCTCCACCTTCCTTCCCACCTCATAGGATAGCCGCTTTCCTTTACACCACGTGTTTGAGTAATGAAGGTATGTTTGTTGTGTCTGTAAGAGTGTCTGTAACATGTAAGCGTGTATCTTGGTTACAGATCGCCGCGCTTTGAGTCTGATCTAAGACCAAGGCGCGGATAGCATCCAGTCTTAAGGATGAAGGCGGGGTAGGGGTTTGGGGTGGGAGGAACGGGTAGCCGGAGGGTTAGGGGAGGGTGAAGCTTGCAGCAAGTTTGCTGTTTGGATAGTTTGGGTTAAATCCGGACTTCGGTCACTGCTACCAGCATTTCTTGGAGCCTGCAAAGTGCTCAACAAAGGTCTACACGCTTAGTGCCGAATACCACAGTCTACTGAGTCGCACAGTTCTTTTGTAAGCTTTTTATTTTTAATTTCTGGCCTTGCCATCCCGATATAGAAATAGCCAGACTCTATGACGGGGCATTTTACTTACCTTTGAGGTGTGGGGGTGTCGGATAGCGCAGTGGTTGGAGCACTCGCTACTGTGTCGCAAGTTAAGCACCGTCCAGTGCGGTTAGCACTTGAATGGGTGACCGCAAAAACGTGAAGCGACAAATAACAACACCCCCAGTTGACTCAACTGTGTGACTGCTTACCTACTCTCTTAAGGGTGGGGAAGGTAAAGCAGCGAGGGAGAGAGATGGGCATCACCCTCATTACGCTGGCCCAAGATAAGTGTGATCTCCAACATCACGCTCCCCTACAATATTAACAATATTGGTCAAAAGTTATTGTTTACCGTACTGAATATTACAGTTGGAATGTTATTAATATTATTGTTATTTTTCAACTGATCGTTTTGCTTATGTTTGTGTGTCCTCCACACTTTAAAACTGAAAAGGGCCAAGCAATTGGATTAAATCTGAAATCTTGAGTCTTAACACGGAGGCAGAGAAACGCCACCCAGAGAGTCATTAATTAAAATACATTTTCTTCTTCTTCTTTACCACCGACATGTGAAACTCACCGGCCAGTTCATTAAAGAAATATGGCAATTCTCACATACAACTTTGTGTGCGTAAGTTCACAGAATATTAATACGCTTGTTAATGATACAAGTCAAGACTAGTCGGATATACCCATCATTCTTACAAAATCGATGATTAGAAACACGAAATGTATCCAGTTATAAGCAGGAGCCCACCGACACACAAGACGTCTAATAAAACTATACAGTCCAGTTTCACACTCCCTGTCGCGCGTCGGAAGATGTTAAGTTTCGGGCGCCGGCTCTTTTCAGCGACATCTATCAAAAGCATTGTGGGGCACGCTCTTTAGGAAAAGGGTGATGAGGAACGTTTATACCGGAACTTTTAGTAGATCCCGGTGAGGGCTTGTATCGCGACCTTTGAGTTATTTTAGTGGAAGCGCCGATATTGGAGGGTGATGTGAGTGACATGGAGTGAGAGAGATTTAGAAAGAGAGAAAGAGAGAGAGACAGAAAAACAGACAGACAGACAGATACAGGACGAAAGAGAGGCCTGTTTATGGGGTAGTAAAGTCAAAATGTCTGGTAAAGACAGTTTGGGTAGACCGCACTTGACAGAGGTTTAGCACTAAAATCACGCTCCCGACGAAGACTAATCTAAACTAACGCTATATTACACATTTTGTATGAGTTGCTTCAATACTTTATTATTTGTTTATTTATGTATTTGTTTATATATTTTATTATTTGATTCAAGAAACTAGAAGTTCCCTTTAATGAGATGCTTAATGCCATGTTTGCCCCTGCTGTTACGATGCGTTTAAGGCCGCTTTGGGCGGCTCGAAGTTAAGTAGATCTTTAATCTGTCAGCGCCTTGAGCGGCCCTTGAGCTGGAAAAGCGCTATATAAGAATAAACAATTACTACTCATACTAATACTAAATATGTTTCACATCACTACGGCGATTCCCATAATTGAGATGTTTCTTATGGTAGAGATGATCGTGTTCCGCAAACATTGACATGTTTCTTATGACAGACAAGATTGTGTTCCAGAATATTGAGATGTTTCTTATGGCAGAGACGATCGTGTTCCTCAATAGTGAGATGGTTTTTTTTTTGGCAGAGATGATCGTGTTCCTCAGTAGCGAGATGTTTCTTAGGTCAGAGATGATCGTGTTCCTTGCTAACGATATTCTTTTGCGGGACATCCGAGATGCCCGTGAAACAGATAACTCTCAAACGCAGCTGCCTTTGTTTTTCAAGCTTAATCTAAAGCCATAACATCCACCCTCTGAACAACTGTACAGACCTACTGCTAATCTGACCTACTTATCTTTATTGAAGTCGTAACGTGTGTGTGTGTGTGTGTGTGTGTGTGTGCGCCTGTTTGTGTGTGTGAGTGTTCATGCGCGTGTGTGCGTGTTTGCTTGTGCGGTGTAACCTTTAGAAACTACAGGATAAAATACATAGAAATGTTAACAAGTCACACGAGGTAAATGATCACAGTTGTTAGTCCTGTGTTGCTGGTTATTTTGTGTTATTATTAGGGCAGCATTGGTGGTTATTTTGTGTTATTATTAGGGCAGCATTGCTGGTTATTTTGTGTTATTATTAGGGCAGCATTGCTGGTTATTTTGTGTTATTATTAGGGCAGCATTGCTGGTTATTTTGTGTTATTATAAGGGCAGCATTGCTGGTTATTTTGTGTTATTATTAGGGCAGCATTGCTGGTTATTTTGTGTTATTATTAGGGCAGCATTGCTGGTTATTTTGTTTTATTATTAGTGCAGCATTGCTGGTTATTTTGTTTTATTATTAGTGCAGCATTGCTGGTTATTTTGTTTTATTATTAGTGCAGCATTGCTGGCTATTTTGTGTTATTGTTTGTGCAGCATTGCGTTTTTTGTGTGTGTGTTATTGTTTGTGCAGCATTGCTGGTTATTTTGTGTTATTGTTAGTGCAGCATTGCAGGTTGTTTCGTATCATTATTAATAGTAAAGAATTGTCGGTTGTTTCGTTTCGTTATTAGTACAGCATTGCTGGTTGTTTCGTTTCATTATTAGTACAGCATTGTTGGTTGTTTAGTGTCCTTATTATTAATACAGCATTACTGGTTGTCTCGTTTGTCCTTATTAGTTGAGCATTGCTGGTTATTTCGTTGTTCTAATAGTACATCATTGCTGGTTGTTTCGTGTCCTTGTTGAGCTAAGGGCTAGCTTGGTATTTTTTCTGTGTGAAGGATACTAACACTACAGTTACCATTCACAACCGATGGAGCGTGAACTGCTGTCTAGTGTTGTGAAGCCGTCTGCCATATTTTACCAAACTTGTTGATGTCTCTAGGTCTATCAGGGAGAAAGATAACTCATGAAACGACAGTTTATGTTTTATTTGGTCCTCTACCCACCACGTAGATTTTTCCCCATGGAGAAAAGAAACTCTTGGAATTTAGATGACCCGTAAAGTTTAACGTCTACAATTACCATAGGCGGCGATACGACAGACGTCAATAACCTTCGCATTGAAGTTGAAATTGAAAGGTTTATTGGGATAAAGATTCAAAGTATAGCGTACTGTTGCAATCTGTCCTGTCACTTTATGAGCATTAACAATAACAACAAGGGAACAGGGGGTAGGGACCTAAATCAACACTGAGCCACCAGAGCAATCACACTGCTAAGATGGCCTGTGAAAATGGCCAATTGTGTCTTGCCCATCGCGGGGTTGGAACCTGGGTCATGGGTGTGAACGCTCTACCACTGAGGTACAGCTGTGGACCGCCAGGTTTCTGTAACCAACCTCTTTGTGAGGCCTGTGGTCTTCACCCCTGTTCTTGCAAACTGCATGGAGCGTAATTGTGTGTAATCAGGGGCAGTATGATTGTTGATTTTGGTTCAGTGTTGATTTGGGTTCCTACCTTTGTTCCCTGGGAGGGTTATCCCCGTCTGCCATATCGCCAATGGTGGGTGACGACGTTAAACCTCAATGTTCGTTCATTTATGGTCTGCTCACCGTTGGGGAGAAATCACGCTTGAATAGGATTGTGAACACGGCGAGCAAAATAACTGGCATCCAACACAAACAGCTGAGTGAACTGTACACCCCATCCACTAGGAAAAAGGCAAATCGCATCATAAGCGACACCCCCCACCCATTGAACCATTGTTTCCAGTTCTTGCTGTCAGGTCGAAGGCTTCGGATTCCGTTCGCTAAGTAAAAAAAAATAAATAATAACTCTTTCGTCCCTTGTGCGATCTCAATCCTCAGCAATCTCTACTTTGGTTGCCTAGTCAGCCAAGCCGGTTTGCACGTTTGACTGAAATCTTAACGTTTATATTTAATTTTATGATTGCATGCACTCTTTTAGATGTTCTAGTCATACTTATCACTTTTAATGAGTTGATGGTTTTTATAGTGCAGGTGGCATGTGATGATGTAAGGCTAAGTGTGTGCATGTGCATGGGCGTGTTCAATTTAATGAATGTGGACTATTCTGCATTAATGTGTTTATGGATACACGTATATAATATTTATTCATTCTATGTATTCATTATATATTCATTGTGTATATGAGTGTATGCAGGTGTGTGTGTGTGTTTGTGTGTGTGTGCAAGTTATTTAAACGTGATTATCATTGTTATTATCGTGTGTATTTATTATGTCTTTACATATACATTGCATTGACGGATTGTTTAGTGTGTATGTACACAAGTGGGTGCGTGTGGATGTATCAGCGTGGATAAAGGAGAGAGGGGGGAGAGAGGGAGAGAGAATATTTACAGCTGAGTCATGTGACTGTTAAACACATGGACATTTTGATTTTTGTTCATTTACTATTTTACGCAAACTTTGCGCTCAGTGGGAAAAGGAAATTTCCGCTTGTATATATAATGTGAAAAGAGATGGACAAGAAAGATGTATTGTATTGTATTGTGAATTGTATTGTATTGTGAATTGTATTGTATTGTATATTGAATTATATTGTGTATTGTATGGTATTGTATTATGTATTGTATTGTGTATTGGATTGTGTATTGTATTGTATGGTATTGTGTATTGTATTGTATGGTATTGTGTATTGTATTATATTGTGTATTGTATTATATTGTATGGTATTGTATTGTGTATTATACTGTGTATGGTATTGTATGGTATTGTGTATTGTATTGTATTGTATGGTATTGTGTATTGTATTGTATATTGTATTGTATTGTGTATTGCATGGTATTGCATTGTATAGTATTGTACTGTATTGTAATGTGTTGTACATGTCTACCTAATCAAGCAAGCTGGAAACTGAGATCAGTAAAAGTATAACGCAATTTAAATGGGCCACAACCTTTTGTTTCTCGCAAATGCAACACAACTTATACAGGTTTGAAGCAAGGAGTTCTTTCTTCTTCTTCTTCTTCTTCT
>CM072524.1:3429281-3434281 GCA_036898135.1 Oncomelania hupensis | reverse complement strand
AATGAAGAGTGTAATATACAACGAAACAGTTTGACAATATTTGTAGTGGTGGTGGCCGAGGTAGCAGTTATGAATGATGATAAAAAAAACGCAACGACTGTATTGACGCGACGGTAAGGTGTTGGCGGTAGTGACCATTGTGTGTGACAGTGATAGAGATGGCTGATGATGAAAGGAAACGATTCGTCATTAGATACGTGAAGAACGGGAAGTTGGTGCAGTGGAGAGAGACAGAGAGGGAGAGAGAGAGAGGGACAGATACAGAGAGAGAGAGAGACAGAGAGAGAGAGAGACAGAAAGCAGCATATTCAATGACCTTTAACCAATTCAACTTGCACTAAGACTTAAGAACCTTGAGATGCAGTTACTGATCCTTTATCCTTCGTTCTTAAGGGAGTGCTCTCTATCACTCCAGACTAAATAACGATAAAGATGAATGAGAATGTCCTTGTAATGATGTCCGATGTGATGGGCCCTTCTAATGATGGATGAACGATAAAGACGAACTAGTGAAAGTTCTCCTAACGAGTCATCCATCTTGATTTATATCTTTCAATTCACACTAATGTTCTTTAGAGCTGCTATTGATCTGCGCATGTCTCTAATCGCCAGCCTACGATTGGCTGCACGCGGTGACTTCCGGTTCAGGTTAAGTGGTGGACTTTCGAAAACTAATCCTAGCTTTTTATTACACTCCTCAGCTTAAAGTTTGGGCACACGCTATCGATGTTTTACGTTAAGCAGCGGGAAGGGTTAGTAACTGGATGGTTGACCATGCTTGGAAAGAAACCTCCAAACGACACGCCCCAGTCCACCCAGATGTGAATGGGTTGTACTTGGATCTGTTTACAACCGGGGAAGGATAAAGCAGCGAGGGAGAGGGTAATAGGCCCCACCCTCATGAAGCTGGCCTAAAGAAAAGATAGGTCCCAAACGCTTCTCTTTCCAAAGACCGAAAGTTTCGGTGGATCGGTGGACACCTTTATTTGTTTACAAAAAGAAACAACGTAAAGTGAAGGTCGTGTTTTTTGTCAAACTGTTACACGATATTATGATCATAGACGAGTTCATTATTGCACATTAATGAAGTGAAAGCTCCCCAATAATGGTGTAAAGCAGTTGAAACGTTAATGGGCTCCCGACAACGTCATGGGTGGGTTTCGCTAGCATAGGGGACTCTAATGCTGCATCCATTGAGCGTCTCTCCACATTTCATGCACAGCATCGTTTGGGGGAAACAAATGCCTGGGGGAATACACGTATAGATCTGGGAGAATAAAATCCTGCGAGAACATGGGGCTGAAGAGATTAAAGTCCTGCGGGAACATGGACCCGGGAAGATTAAAATCCTGCGGGATAATGGGCCTGTGGAAATTAAAGTCCTGCGGGAATATGGGCCTGGCGAGGTGAAAGTCCTGCGGGAACATGGGCCTGGGAAGGTGAAAGTACTGCGGGAACTTGGGCTTCGGGAGATTAAAGTCCTGCGGGAACTTGGGCCTCGGGAGATTAAAGTCCTGCGGGAACTTGGGCCTCGGGAGATTAAAGTCCTGCGGGAACATGGACCTGGAGAAATACAGAGGAGAGGGGAGTGGTGGTGAAGCATGGACATGCGCAAATCGTCCGACTTTGAAGATGCAAGACAGTGGTGGATTTATCATGCGCTTTTATCAGCAGTGAGCTGGCGTGTTGTCAAGCCCAAGTGACAGGACGGCATGACTGATAGCTTTGTTTTCCCCGTCAACTGACATGGAAGCTGCTTCAGCTACGCTTGAGGGAAGTCACCCGCTCATCAAACAAATCACAGAGTAGACTTGATGGAAATCCTTCCGCCCGTTGCATGCCCACATACCATAGCTAAAATACTTCAACTTATCAAAAGCAGAGACTCCAAACATCAACAACACGCACGTGCGCCCCCCTCACCCACCCACACACACAAACACACACACACACACCACTTCTGCGCATTGACGTTTTGTGAGTTGTACATGAACGTCCCCATCCCCTATGTGTCCGTTGTGCTACCAGCCATTTCTTACTCGCAGACTTGACCAGTTACCTTGAGATAATGTTACGCCATTATTACCTAGTTTTACCTTCAAGCCAGTTTCATTTAACTTCGGCGTAGAATTACGCGAGAAATACCTACTAATATCACAGCGTGCACTCAGACTTATGTGTATTAAAATCAGTTATTGTCAGCACTCTAAGCCAGTTTTCACAGCGGTTATTCGGAAGACGCCCAGTCAGAGGTATATAGAACTGGAGTTCTCTCTTTCGCTCTCCACATTGCATATAACTCCCTCCTTCAGTAAAAACTGGTCATCATATATATTTACGCTCCTCACTATACTTATAATTTAAAACAACAGAACACAAGTTACAAATATGCCAAATTTGAAAATTAGGCTACTTGTGGAGGGCGTACATATAAATTCGTCTCTATATAAGATTGTACTCAAGATGTTTTCACTTATATAACTCCATTCCTCTTATTCTTTGAGCGAGACTACTAGTCTAACGTCTTGCGTACATTGTTTGTTTGTTTGGTTTTTTTTTTTTCCTCCCTGCATGTAGCTGTGCACAATGTGTTACGTTTGCGACGCGCACGATGGTACGTGTGAGACGCGAACGATAGATTCGACCGTTTTATTTTGCAAAGCATTCAATAACACTAACAGACTGTATTTACCTTTGATTTGATTTTGCGTAGTTGTTAGAAGAAGCTTGTTATAATGTTGATAATTTTCGTTGGTCGATATTATTGGAGAATCATCTAGGGTTGCTTGTTTACCATCGATCGAAGCATCTAGATAGATCCAATAGAAGCTGAGAGATTCTTTTATGATGAAGAAAGTTGTATGACGTAAGACAGTGATGACGAAGTTTATTTTAATTGGTTGTAACGCGTCACGCTGGAACGTTCTAACGTTATCTCGAGTATAGAGAAAAACTATCATTGAGTGTAGAGAAAGGAGAGAGAAAGTGCAAAAAGCGATTGTATGCAGTTGTTGAAGTACGCTGAATAAAATTGGAAAACTTCATACGACGACTCCTGCCATGTTGGTGAGTGAACAGGTTGCGTGGATAAACGAATCGGAGTTACACTTATCAGGATTCAAGCATTGGGGCTGAATCAACTACTGATAAAAACCAGCAAAAAGTGTAACACAATGCTAATGTTGAAAAAGGGAACAGAGTTACCTCCCATATTTTCCGGGGTAGATGTCAGTGTAAAGGGTTGTTGGTATCTGGGTGCTTCAAGCTATAGTCGTAAATACGATTAAAAAAATTTAAAAAAAGAAAGGGGAAGATGCAGCCCTTGCTGAAAATGCGAAAGATGGGAAAGTGATTACGCATTGGCATTACCTGTGTGATCTTCTTTGCTTATTTTCTTTCTTTGTTCCTTTTCTTTTTCTGTCTAGCTTTTTCTTTATGTTCTTGTTCTTGTTCTTCTTGTTCTTGTTCTTCCTATTCTTCTTGTTCTTGTTCTTCCTATTCTTCTTGTTCTTCTTGTTCTTGTTCTTCTTGTCCATCTTGTTCTTCTTGTTCTTGTCCTTCTTGTTCTTGTCCTTCTTGTTCTTCTTGTTCTTGTCCTTCTTGTTCTTGTTCTTCTTGTTCTTGTCCTTCTTGTTCTTGTCCTTCTTGTTCTTCTTGTTCTTGTCCTTCTTGTTCTTGTCCTTATTGTTCTTCTTGTTATTGTCCTTCTTGTTCTTGTCCTTATTGTTCTTCTTGTTCTTGTCCTTCTTGTTCTTCTTGTTCTTGTCCTTCTTGTTTTTGTCCTTATTGTTCTTGTTGTTGTTGTCCTTCTTGTTCTTCTTGTTCTTGTCCTTCTTGTTCTTGTCCTTATTGTTCTTCTTGTTCTTGTCCTTCTTGTTCTTCTTGTTCTTGTCCTTCTTGTTCTTGTCCTTATTGTTCTTCTTGTTCTTGTTGTTCTTGTTCTTGTTCTTCTTATTCTTGTTGTTGTTGTTCTTCTTCTTCTTCTTCTTGTTCTTCTTGTTCTTCTTGTTCTTGTTCTTGTTCTTCTTCTTCTTCTTCTTCTTCTTCTTCTTCGTCGTCGTCTTCTTTTTCGTCTTTTTATTCTTTCTAAAGGATGGAACAGTTTGGAAAAGTCATTGCAAAAATTACCTGTCTCACCTTCTTTGTACATTTTTCTTTGTTGTTGTTTTTCTTCTTGTCTTTTTTTCTTCCTTTGTTTCTAACTTTGTGTTCAATGCATCCATATTTTCTACATTCCTTTCTTCTTTTTATTATTTCTTTCTTCGTTGCTTATGTTCTCTTCCTTGAAAGATGGAATTCATTAAACGTTAGCATTACATGTCTTTCTTTCTTCTTCTTCATCTTCTTTCTTTCTTTGTTTCTTAATTTGTGTTCCTTGCATCTAAACAAAGACATTATTTTGTAACGTAGACAAACGCAAAATAACCTTTAAAATCTGTCAGCTGTCTTTATACTCACTCCCTTAGCGTTCCACGCACCCATAAAACAGGTTTTGCCACGCGCCCAAAAGTTCTTTCTTTCTGTCTTTCTGTTTTCTTCTTCTTGTTCTTCTTGTTTTTGTTCTTGTTCTTCTACTTCTTGTTCTTCTTCTTCTTGTTCTTCTTCTTCTTGTTCTTCTTCTTCTTGTTCTTCTTCTTCTTCTTTTTGTTCTTTTTGTTCGTGTTCTTTTTCTTGTTCTTCTTCTTCTTGTTCTTCTTCTTGTTCTTGTTCTTCTTGTTCTTGTTCTTCTTATTCTTCTTCTTGTTCTTCTTCTTGTTCTTGTTCTTCTTGCTCTTGTTCTTCTTCTTCTTCTTGTTCTCCTTGTTCTTCTTGTTCTTCTTGTTCTTCTTCTTGTTTTTCTTCTTCTTCTGCTTTAGCTTCTTCTTCTTCTTCTTCTTCTTCTTCTTCTTCTTCTTCTTCTTCTTCTTCTTCTTCTGCTTCTTCTTCTTCTTCTTCTCTCGTTGTAAAACCGACACTGTTAATATTAGCTTTTTGTGCAGCGAAGAGGAAAGAGGAAACAG
>CM072524.1:3411781-3424281 GCA_036898135.1 Oncomelania hupensis | reverse complement strand
AATGAAGACTCGGTAAGAGAAGGTAATATAAGATAAGGTACAATAAGATTAGATAACAATTTTATTTCTCAAGGATAAAAGAGTAAGCCCTGGAGAGAGAGAGAGAGAGAGAGAGAGAGAGAGAGAGAGAGAGAGAGAGAGAGAGAATGAGAGAGAGAGGTACTAGAGAGAGAGAGAGAGAGAGAGAGAGAATGAGAGAGAGAGAGAATGAGAGAGAGAGAGGTACTAACACGCAGTCACATACACACTCACACACTCACACACATACTCATAGAGTGAGACGCAGACATGACAATCAAAGTAGACTTATGTGGAACTTTCTTTCCCTTTGACTTTTTACCTGTGCTTTTTTCTGTGAGTGTCTTTCCTGTTTCGCAAGCAGAATGACTCCAATACCATTCACTCACGCAACGACCAATAATAAATAAGCTGTCCTTTTCACACTGTTACACATGGGCCTTGCATTACTCTTCCCAGGATCTTCCGACGTTTCACGGGTGCGTAAACACACGCATACGCACACACACTCACACACATAAATACACACCCGCATATGCACACACACACACATACACACATAACCCGTCGAGAAAATGTAAGTTTTCATTTGTGAAATTGTCGTTAAAGCATTTGAGAATTATTTGGTAAGCAAAAATCGTCTGTTTTGCATTTGTGCTAACCTTTCAGCAACAATTAGGTACAGATACGTGTATGCAGACAGCAATTACTCATCCAACAGTCACGGAAAACAATTTTGTTTTGGGGAGTTTGCTAAACTTATATATGCCTGCCTACTAGCGCCAAAACCTAGTGTTACCATTATAACGAGATAATTGAAATGAACACGTGTTCGGTGTAATTTCCAGAGGTACCGGTAATCAGCAGTGTTAATTAATAATTATAAGTATTTGTCATGCCGTCATAGCACCAAACCCTGATAATTACAGATATCATATGAAAATTACAACTATCAAGGGATATTTACAATATATTATCATTTAAAAATTGCAAATATCTTCGCGTAATCATGTTTATTTTTATTAGTCTTGACTCTAGTAAGCTAATCCGTCTGGAAATGGACCGAAACCGAAAATTGTAATTTTTAATAGATAATTACAAGTTTTACGTTTTAATTGTAAATATGTCGTTGAAATGTGTAATTATCACATGCACAAGTATATCAACTAACAAGTTAGTATCTCGTATTGCCCCCAGTCGACGTGCGGTGGTCCTGTTTAGCCACAAGCTGAGACGGGAATATCCCAAACCTAAAAATAGAATAGAGAATTCTGGGAAATCTGTTCTCGCGAAGATGTGCTCGTTGAAATGAAACGAAAGTTGGGAGAGGAACTGCATATTTCTGGTAGTGAACAAAGGCAGAAACTTGTCAGCAGTATTATCAGCGATGGAGTTATAATGGACGAAGTGCTCCATACCTATGAGGTTGCCTTTTCTCGAGCAAAGAAACTAAAGGATTTAGCCGACGTTATTTCAGAAAAGGATTTCTCTACCCATAATTCCCCTGGGTTTTGAAGTTTCTAAAAAGTTATTTCAGGCGGACGACGCTCTATGGGGCAAAGCATGTAAAGGGAAGCAATCGGTTGTACGCGCACGTCGATAGAGACATAGAAGAGAGATACTAACTTGTTAGTTGATATACTTGTGTCACATGCTATTTGTTATTATTAGGTTTTGGCGCTAGTAGGCCGTCATAATGTGAAAATAATGACAGAGAACACGTGTTAATTACTATTATCACTGATACCTCAAAATGCACGTTTTGGCACTAGTAAGCCGCCTTAGTCAGAATTAAGAATGATCACGTTACAATTGTAATTATGAGTAAAAATTGTAGTTATTATGTAATAAATACAATTTTCGGTTTTGGCGCATTTCCAGGCGAATTGCTAGAGCCAGAACTGAACATTTAACATGTTCACGCGAAGATATTAATAATTTTTAAATCATAATTGTAATTATCTCTTGATAATTGTAATTATCCCATCTCCATCTTCCTATACGCTTGCGAAACATGGACCCTAACAAAATATCTACAACGAAGAATACAAAGCATGGAGATGAGGTGCTGCAGAAGACTTCTAGACATTTCCTATACCCAGCACATCACCAACGACGAAGTCCGACATACCATCACACAAGCCATTGGACAACACGATGACATGCTCACAGTGGTGAAGAAACGGAAACTCCGATGGTGTGGCCACGTCATGTCACCAGAGCATCGCAAAGACCATCCTGCAAGGCACGGTCCAAGGAGGCAGAAGAAGATGGAGACAGAAAAAGAGGTGGGAGGACAACATTCGAGAATGGCTTGGCTTGACACTGGGAGAAGCCATCAGGGTTGCCGAGGACAGGGGAAGATAGAGTACGCTGGTTAAACGATCGTCGGTGGTGTCCCAACGACCTTCGAGTTACGAGATAGGATAGGATAGGACCCATCACCTTTGTAATTATATCATGATATTTGTAATTATCAGGTTTTGGCGCTAGTAGGCCGTCTAACTTACAGACTGAGATTTGGTGACCAATGTAACAGTAATAGAGTGGACGAGAAAGCAGCACGTTCAGAATTTGTTAAGGGAGAGAGGGGGGAAGGGGGCTATGGGGTGAGCGGGGAGGGGGGCTATGGGGTGAGCGGGGAGGGGGGCTATGGGCAGGGAAACTGAGTACGAAGCCAAGGAGTTAGTTTTCGTTTCATCACCACTGTGACCATGTCATCGTGTTGTCCAATGGCTTGTGTGACGGTCTGTCGGACTTCATCGTTGTTGATGTGCTGGGTATAGCAAGTCTTCTGCAGCACCTAACCTCACAACGGCAGTTAAGTGAAACGTATATTGAAATACAGTTTCTCAAATCTTGAACACTCTTGAAAACAGAGAGAGAGAGATAGAGAGAGAGAGGGGGGGGGAGGGAGAGAGAGAGAAGGGTGTGGGGGGAGTAAGTGAAATGGGGAAGGGGAATAATGGTGGGCGACCGCAATAATATTTTTCCTTCAGTCAATGAGTGTTTAAAAATGCAAATTAAAATTACAAGCATTAATTCATTGCATTATGTGATTCAAAATTCAAGCGAGCGTTGCGGCCAAGTGATCTAAGGCGGGACTAACTTGCCTTGTCAACAGACCAGAAACAATGGCGGCTGATAGGTGTGGGATCTAACCAGCATCTGGGCGTTATGTTTCTCCAAATATTATTTACTTTCGACTCGGGCAACGTCTCGGGGGTTTTCTCCGGGTACTCCGGTTTGCTCCGCCAGCAAAATTTCAAAAACACAACTAGGTAGATTGGGTTTGGGCGCGTCACAGGCTGCGACTACACCTTCCCCAGTGGAGGCGGTCCAGAATTTTCCAATAAAAAGAGACAATAAAGCGCTAAAAAGTCATAATATGACTAAAATTAAGGCATCGTTTATTATTAAGCATTACATACAGAGTTGGAGAACGGAGTTCTGTGAAATATAAGGGTTGAAAGTTATGGGGGGGAGAGGGGGAGCTGGCATGCAGGGTGAATGGAACGGGGGGGGGGGGGGGGGGGGTATTGGTAAGGAAATGACGTCGGATGGGACGGAGTGAGGGTGAGGGTGATGGTGGTGGTGGGACTAAAAGAGAATTGTCAGACGCAGGTGATAAGAAAGAGAAGTGAGTTTGTTGCAGACACTCTTATTTCCGATGTCCTAGTTATCTTCTTTTCTTTCTTTTTGAACTCTTTGCTGTTGCTTCTATTCTACAGTGAAAAAAAGGTTTAACCCTAACGGCTAAACTTCTGGTAGACGGATCAGTCATCCGGCTATCGTTAATCTTTGAAAGGAGCCCTGGCCAACTGCCCTACCGACTTGCATATTGGGAGAAACTTTATATAGTCAGGCATCGGGATTAGGGCTCATGCTTCTTGTGTGAAAGTGCAAAATAGTTCAAATAGTTCGGACCCATCCACAACTTTAAAAACATTTTAAAATACTTCTTTTTAAATAATTTATTGATGGAGAGAGAGAGAGAGAGAGAGAGAGAGAGAGAGAGAGAGAGAGAGAGAGAGAGAGAGATGTTTTTTTCTGACAGTAGTTATTCCACGGTGACTCTCTCCAAGAAGAAAGTTTGTCTCGCGAGAAATTAAAGAAGAGTCGTTTAAGTCTCGCTGTACCGATTAATTCATGTTGGTGAAACATTCATACGATGACTAGGACGAAGACAGTGACGACGACGGGAGGAAATGACGACGGCGGGGACAACGACCCTCCCTGCTCTCATCTGCGCCCTCGTGGAACTGATTTGCTTGGTTCACTCCGTGTTGTGACATTAACACTGTGACAACAGTGGCGTCGTGGTGGGACTAAAGCAGTGTGGGAACAGTGTACATGCAGCCAGTGTTGTTAAACATCACACGAAGGGAATGGTAAACGTGGCTAGCGTGAGACGGCAAAGACCCCCTCACTAATTCACAGGCAGCAGTACAAATCCATCACCTTTATCCCTTAAAGGGTTCCGTCCTCACACATTTCAGATTGCATAGCTTTTTCCAAGTCACAGTCAGTGTTGCCCCATCAAAAAGCAATGTAAGCCAAAACCGTCTAATAGCCTGTTACGGTTGAGACGCGCATGATAGATCCGATCAGTTTGTTTTGCCAAGCGTGAAATAATAGAGTGTATTTATCTTTGATTTGATTTTGCGTTGTTGATAGAAGAAGCTTTTTATAATGTTGATAATTTTTGTCGGTTGATATTGTTGCGAATTTTCTGGAATTACTTGTTTGTTTTCGATGGAAGCTTTTGGACCTTGCGGGGTAAAAGCTGGTCGAATCTAGAAATCATATGACGTAAGGCAGTGCATAGTTCAGTTGACGAGTTTTATTTTAATTGGGTGTTAATGTGTCATGTTGGAATGTTCGAACGTTTTCTCCATGGCAGAGAGGCTATATAACTAATGCACTGTCTGTTTGTGGGGATGATCTTTGTAGTGATTTTGGGAAAGTGATCTTGTATGCAGTTGTTGATGTTTGCTGAATAAAGTTGGAAACCTTTATATGACGACTCCTGCCTTGTTGCTGAGTGAGCACGCTGCGTGGATAAACGAATTCGGATTACACTTACCAAGTTTCAAGCATAGGGGCTGAATCAACTATTAGTAAAAACTGTGTAACATAGCCACAGTTCATGTTTTAAAATGTGTTTTTCTCCATGTGTTCTTTTATCAGGAGCTTGGCCTCCCGAAATGACAAAGTTTGTCACTGGCCTTTTGATCTTGCTGATTCTTTTGTAAGGTCATCTGCCTTCTCATTGCCGGTGATTCCACTGTGGGCTGGGATCCACTGGAGCACGACGGTGTATTTCGCGTTGAGTTTGCACAACTGATGAGGATAAAAGCCCAATAATAACCACTTTTAAATGTACGGTTTTATTGTAAAACAATACATTTTTTTGTGGCCTGTCATGACATATGATATTGTTTTGTCATGACATGTCACATGGTTCTGTGACTATTAATAGCATCAAAGTGGATTCCTTAAAAAAAGGCCTTGTTGCGAAAGCGTGTATTGCGGGCACAGCTGTTTGTTTACACACCAAAGAAGAGATTCTAACATTCAAAGGTTATCTGTTTGAGGAAAGACTACTCATTAAGGTGACAACCATGCCATTCCCCAAGGTAACGCATTGGCACAAAACAATCCTTGATATTTATTTATGTAGCTATTTACAGTGAGTCGATTGGCGGTTTTTTGTTGTTATTTGTTTTGTTTGATATTTACACCATATTGAGTGATCATAGGATAGAGATCAATAATCGCCATTACACCATATTGAGTGATCATAGGAGAGGGATCAGTAATCGCCATTACACCGTGTGGAGTGATCATAGGAGGGGGATCAATAATCGCCATTACACCGTATGGAGTGATCATAGGAGAGGGATCAATAATCGCCATTACACCGTATGGAGTGATCATAGGAGGGGGATCAATAATCGCCATTACACCGTATGGAGTGATCATAGGAGGGGGATCAATAATCGCCATTACACCGTATGGAGTGATCATGGTAGGGGGATCAATAATCGCCATTACACCATATGGAGTGATCATAGGAGAGGGATCAATAATCGCCATTACACCGTACCGAATGGAGCGATCATAGGCCATTACACCGTATGGAGTGATCATAGGCCATTACACCGTATGGAGTGATCATAGGCCATTACACGGTATGGAGTGATCATAGGCCATGTCACGAACTGGCTAGTTTTACTCTGCCTATTCGCTATTTAGCCTTGTGTAGTCATTGTAACATTAGAGAGTTAGGGTATTACACAGCACGCAATTACAAGTACACATAGGTCCACACACGGCGAGGCTGACCCACGCTGCGTAGTTAGTCAGCACTGTGGGCGAGAGTCGTAAATTTATAACCAACCAGAGCTCAGGCAAAGCGGTTAGAGCCAGTTTGACTGGGTCAAAACCTAGCACAGTTTTAGTCAGTCGTGTGTGAGACGAGGAAGAGTTAACATCTACATAGCTAGAGAAATATCTTCACTCAGAGACCAGGAAGCAGTACTTAAGAATCTTAGAATTCTATCAAGTCACCACGGGCCTGAACTTGTCAAACAGGTAAATGAACATCCTTCTGTTTCATCGTGATATATTTATATTATTGTTGAAATTATGTTTGTGGAATTTGCTATGCATAAATGTGAATTGTTAATCCGAATTTGCCGTACCACGTGGAAGAGCCGACCACGAGGCGAAACACGACCGGTTGCGCCGCCATGTTGTATACCGTACGGAACCACTGTTGTTTAACTTATGTGTATGTTTGCAGACCAGTGTTTGTACCACGGAATGTTTATAATATTATTAATTCTGTATGTGTATAGTTAGCCACGATTTATATTTATATATCTATAGGAATTTAGAGTGAGATTCCAGTGGACCCCGGAAGTAGCAGAATGTTCGTCGCTTATGTATAGAGATGTGGAGCTATCACTGAGGGCTACTTTGGCTTTCAGTGAGACGCTCTGCACAAACCGATTATTCAGGGTTGTGCAGAATTTCGTCTCTTATATTACAGACGAGCAGGCGAGCTATCCCGTGCGCCCAACTCCAAAGAAACGACGAGTTGTCTGCGTAGCCTCTACCGCACAAGTCGGAGAGAGTTAACCTGGGAACAACACCCTGCAAGACCCCACAGCGTGGCAAGGGACCCAACTACACGACGACACAACGTGTACCAGAAGCTACCTCACAGAAGGACTTCGAACAGACCACACGGAAGCTAAGTGCATAAGTAAACGTGCACCCAAACTGATAGGAAAAGGACCACAGTAGTCCACTCTTCAGAAACTGTAAAACGGACCACAGTAGTCCAATCTACATGAAACCTAATAGCAAGTGCCCGATGAAGAAATAACAGCTGCATAGACTATCAGCGATCGAATTATTCACAGTGACATTTAACGTTTAAGGTAGATTAGTACTTAGAAAACCTTGTATAGAGTAGAAGAAATAAATGTGTGATTTTAACTGTTATCAAGTGGCTGGACTACATATGATTCATAGCCGTGTGAAAGCTAGTGTGACAGTAATCTTTTACCATTTTTCTATCTATCTCTGTACCCCAACCTTAACACAGAACGAGCTAAACAAATAAATTTATTAAAGTAATTCATAGGGTGACTAACTAGCAGTTCCCACCGAATAAACGTGAGGTTCCATAAGTCCATTGTGCAGAGCCCATAAACCCCACGTGACAGGCCATTACACTGTATGGAATGATCATAGGCCATTACACTGTATGGCGTGATCATAGGCCATTACACCGTATGGAGTGATCATAGGCCATTACACTGTATGGAATGATCATAGGCCATTACACCGTATGTAGTGATCATAGGCCATTACACCATATGGAGTGATCATAGGAGAGAAATCAGTCATCGCCATTACACCATATGGGCTGATCACATAGGAGAGAGATCAATCATCGCCATTACACCATTATGGAGTGATAACAGGAGAGAGATCAATCATCGCCATTACATCTTATGGGCTGATCACATAGGAGAGAAATTAAGTATGTCCCTTACGTCATACATAGTGATCATAGGAGAGAGATCAATAATCGCCATTACATCATGGTCATAAGAGAGATATCAATAATCGCCATTACAACATATGGAGTGATCATAGGAGTGAGATCAATAATCGCCATTCCCCCTATGGAGTGATCATATAGGAGAGAGATCAATGATCGCCATTAAACCATATGGGATGATCATATAGGAGTGAGATCAATAATCGCCATTCCCCCTATGGAGTGATCATATAGGAGAGAGATCAATGATCGCCATTAAACCATATGGGATGGTCATATAGGAGAGAGATCAATAATCGCCATTAAACCATATGGGATGATCATATAGGAGTGAGATCAATAATCGCCATTCCCCCTATGGAGTGATCATATAGGAGAGAGATCAATGATCGCCATTAAACCATATGGGATGGTCATATAGGAGAGAGATCAATAATCGCCATTAAACCATATGGGATGGTCATATAGGAGAGAGATTAATAATCGCCATTAAACCATATGGGATGGTCATAAGAGAGAGATCGATAATCGCCATTATTGATCCAAAATCTCTCTGACAAGAGTATACTTTTTTTTAATGGATAGCTTTTTTTTCTGAGTTCAGAAACAATCAGTTTCAAGTGATATGACACAATGATAGTATGGTAAGAATACCAACCATTGAGCTTAGCGGGAAAACAAACAACCTCCTGGGTGAACAGGATTTATAATAATAATAATAATAATAATAATAATAATAATAATAATAATAATAATAATAATAATAATAATACTAATAATAATAATAATAATAGTTATTATTATAATTATAATTATTAATTAATAGTAGTAGTAGTAGTAGTAGTAGTAGTAGTAGTAGTAGTAGTAGTAGTAGTAGTAGTAGTAGTAGTAGCAATAGTAGTAGTAAACTGGACTGTTTGAATAAGGCTACATATTTTGGCCAAATGTCAACGCTATGTACTGGCAACGCTTGGAAGCGTACGAGGAACCGGAGCCAATAGAGCCTGCATCTGACATCCTTGACGTTATCAGATTTACTCAGTCCAAACACCGCGGGCTTCGCCATTGTGATTTTCACAGGTTGAAGGCGCTTTGTTAGGTACGGACGTAATAATGCAAGCAAAGCAACACGTCGGTGCGTAGTTTGTAAGAGAATGTCGACGCCGCGGTTGGTACGATATAACATCGGCCTACTATTTGGACTTTTCCCCTGGAGGGTAGGGATGAAGAAATTGACCATCTGGACCCTTATCTGGGCCCCCGTTTTCATACACATAGTCGGAAAAATAAGAAGTTTGACATTTGGAACCAGATTAAAACATTTCATAAACAAAAATACGGATCGTAAAGCAACCGATGTTTCAAAACAGGGCTGCAGTCTTGCTGAATGAAATATAGAAGAAGAAAATAGAATAAAATAGAGAGAGGGAAAGCGAGAGGAGAGAGAGAGAAAGAGAGAAGAGAGATGTGAATAACTAAAATAATAAATAAATAAATACATAAGACCATCATTTTTTTTAAAATTCTTATGACTCAACAAACATGAAGAGTTGATATACAAATATTGTGCATAAATCCTCCACAAAAAAGCTTGCTCCCAGCCCCTCACCCCCCCCCCCCCCCCTTCCAAAAAAAAAGAGAGAAAAAAAGATTGTCCTAAAGGTCCAGCTTTTTAGCCTGGGCAATTTAGCTCAGCGCTGTCGTGGCGCAATTTTCTCTTTGATGACGATGTGACGGCCCTGCATTGCCGCCTCTGCAGACTACATTGATGTTCATTCAGAGCATCAGGTACCCAGGAGCTTCTTTCTACATAAAACGGTTGTTGTGTCGTGGCTTCAAACAAGATAGTCCCCATTCTGCCGACTTCACAGTTTTGGGCTCTGATGTCTGACCAGGGTCACAGGCCGCCGTCTGTGGATTTCAGAACAGAGGAGGTTTGGGAACAACTTGGCTAAGTGGTAATAGGCGCTTGGGTGCCTAGCTGGCTGATGTCTCTCTTCAGGGCTGCAACGGGCAGGCTGTTGGTTTTAATGCCCAGGTCTGGGATGGGAGCGACATGGCTGAGTGGTAAAAGAGCCGCCGGTTTGTGGATTTCAGAACAAGTGGAAATCATTCATTCAGACTTAAACTTCAAGTGTTTTCTTGTTGTTTTCTTCTTTCTTTTTTTTTGGTGGGGAAGGGGTTGACGCGTGAAACACGATCATCATGAAGCTGTTTGGCTGTGAGGTAAAATGTTGAGTTCTGTTGGTGGCTCCAATTTGGACAGTCCAACGGTTGGACATGGTTGAGTGGCCAATGGCATGAACATTCTAATAGGTGTCTTAGGTGTCTTTTTTTTCTCTCTTAAACACAAATACACAGACACCTACACGCTTTCTCTCTCTCTCTCTCTCTCTCTCTCTCTCCCTCTCTCTCTCCCTCTCTCTCTCTCTCCCTCTTTGTCTCATCAGCTCGCAAAGTTGACAAGTGCAGGTACATTCTACGAGGCAATGATAACCCAAACTAATAATTATTTTTTTTAATTTTTTTAGGGGGGTAAACCACAACCTACATTGCTTTTTACCTTCCCACCATCCCCTCATTTTCATCCTTCCCGAGCCTCATCTAATCCCCCTCTTGTGTTCTCGTCCACTGAAGTGTACGTAGATGGAGGTTATCTCCAGTCTCTCGCTCAAGGAAGAGTGGTAGGCTAATGTCATCTTCACACTTCGACAACCAATAGCTACAATGTAAGAAACTTTGTTAAGAGGGGCCGGATATGTGTGTGAGTGTGTGTGCACGCGTGTTTGTATGTGTGTGTGAGAGAGGCGATTTAGAAACGCCATTATTGTTACACACTCTATATACTCTACCTACGTTCTTTTGACGGCCCCCTTATTTTGACGTCAAAACAGTGTTCCGTTAAGGTAATGCTGTGTTAGGTTTACGGTTAGGTTAAAGGTTAGGGTTTGGATTAGGGTTTGGATTAGGGTTATCTTCAAAAATTTGACAAATTTTTAAAAAAAGGTCAAGAGAACGTATGTGACGTTTCATGAAAGTCATAACAACGACGTTTTTACATGGTTGTGTGTGTGCGCGCGTGTGTGTGTGTGTGTGGATGGGTGGGTGGGAGAGAGAGAGAGATAGTGAGAGAGAACGTCTGTGGGGGATGGAGGATTGAGAGGTGGGGCGAGTTAATGGTAAAAGGTTAGGCGGTGTGTTCGGTGTTAGGGAGGTGGGAGGTACAAGGGTTGCCAGAGAGTGAGAGAGAGAGTGAGAGAGAGAGTTAGAGAGAGAGAAAGAGTGAGAGAAAAAGAGAGAGAGTAAGAGAGAGAGAGTGAGAGAGAGAGAGAGAGAGACAGAGAGAGACTAAGAGGCAGAGAGACAGAGACAATCCACATATAGATATTAGTGTTCTGACCGACCCTAATTCGTGGCGAGGAGCTGGGGATGCATTTTATTGAAGATGCCGCTTGCATCAAGTTCCGGGGACAGGGACATAAGCTTTTTCCTCTCGTCGTCTTGTATAATTTGCCTAATTAAAGCCCCTCTCTCTTCTTCCCTCCTTTGAAGCGTTTGTTAAAGCTTTCTTTCTTTCTTTCTTCCTTTGGCAGTTCGTGCAGTGGGTTTGTTTTGGATTTTG
Source organism: Oncomelania hupensis (assembly GCA_036898135.1). Taxonomy (NCBI): domain Eukaryota; kingdom Metazoa; phylum Mollusca; class Gastropoda; order Littorinimorpha; family Pomatiopsidae; genus Oncomelania; species Oncomelania hupensis. The sequence continues at coordinate 3,412,561 of CM072524.1, read as the reverse complement.
TTATCTATTTTAATCCCATTTCCTTGCTCTTGGTTCAGTCCTTTTCTTCCTCCATATTCTGTTAATTACCATGAGTTGACTTTGTTTTGATATGTATTGATTGACGAGCTGTGAGTGTATGCGTGTGAGTGTTTGCGTGTGTGTGTGTGTTTGTGTGGGTGTGGGTGCGTGAGTACGTTGTTTGTACGAGTTGTGTGTATGTATGTGTGTGTGTGTGTTAGAAAGAGAGGTCGTCTGCTCAGGCTAACAGCGAGAGAGTGCTGCATGGCGTGCGATGGAATTTAACTTCACAAAGTAAAGGAACGCTATTTCGTGCGTGCTGGACGTCAGCTTGCGCAGCTCTTTGAGCAGGAAAGGGCGTCATGAAAAGAACGTTCTCTCTCTCTCTCTCTCTGTATATATGTATGTATGTATGTATGTATGTATGTATATATGTGTGTGTGTGTGTGTGTGTGTGTGTGTGAGAGAGAGAGAGAGAGAGAGAGAGAGAGAGAGAGAGAGAGACAGAGAGAGAGACAGAGAGACAGACAGTTTACGGGACGTAATTGTGTTTCCTTGATTGATTAAAATAGCCTTGATGTTTTTTTAAACATGATTTTTTTTCTTCTTCCCCATTCGTTGTTATTGCGGTTGTTCTTTTTCCCTCCCTCCCGCTCCCATCCTTCTTTGTCTCTGCCTGTCATCCCCCAGCCCACCTCCCCCCTTCCCCCGTTGGGGTGCCGGGGGTTTCAGTATAAATAGTATCCCAACTTTCTGGAAATTTAGTGCTTTAAATTCTCA
>CM072524.1:3391781-3409281 GCA_036898135.1 Oncomelania hupensis | reverse complement strand
CAATGCGTGTTTGATTCTAATCTTTGCAGTTTCAATTCTGCACATTTATAAAGTTTGTCATCTCATCATTCCGCTTGTAGTGAAGTGTATTTCTTTCGTGACCGTGTTTTCCCATTGAGGTAGGCTGCTTGTCTATAAACGCGTTCACAAACTGCAGCTACTTCTGTTTTTTTTAAGGGTATGTTGGGTAGTTAAATAATAATATTTTATTTTTTTAATATCCATTCTTTTATTTGTTTTATTTATTTATTTGTATTTTAAACATATTTTTTCTTGACTCGAACAATTTCTTGGGTATGAATCTGTTATAGGTGTATACTGATCGTTCTTTAATCTTCAATTATAATCAGTTTTGAAGATGTTATACCCCCCAAAAAAAACTCTTAAGTGCGCTTGTATCTGTTAGAAGCGTTAGTAAACGTGTGTCCCTTTAAAGTATACTGTACCTGGATTTCGTTTAGCATATTGTTTTAAACTAAATGCTCGTTTTTATCTAACACATTACGATTTAGGGGTGAAAAAAGGATACAATTCTTTACAGTGCTGTCGAATTTGAATAATTCATAACTATTGTTTTGCGAAACGCTGACGGATTTGGATTAGTTTCTTGTTATCTTTTTATTTTATTTTATTGTACTGTATTATTTTTTTTATAACACAAAAAAACAACTTGGAAATGTATTCTCGCAACTTTACACTCTATAATAATCTTATAAGTACTAGACACTTAATAATAATTAAAACTAATATATACTATTTATAAGACGCCGATCTTTTGAATCTAGGCGCCGAATTGCAAGCGTTCTTTCGACAATGTGTGTGAACAAGTTTACCTTTGAACTGGTTTCACTAGTTTTAGCAATTTAAATGTCCGACCGGAAGTAATATTGTCTTAGCTGATACGTCATAATGAACTACGGCAGTGTTAGTTCCGTGCGACGAGTTGTAGCGACGCAATCATCTTAACAGCCACGAATGGTAAGTAACCGAACTAAGCCTGTTTCTTTGTTTGCTTTCAGGCTGCAGAAGCACTATGATTAGCATGGGGTTGCATAGAGGTACGCTTGTAATTGTTTGGTATTACACTTCGCTCCTTGGTGATCTGGCGCAGTAATTAGTGATTTATGTAAAGCTACATCGAGCGCGGTTGCTACTTGGATGGGTGGTCATACTTGGAAGGCAACCCCCCAAAATGACAAAGAATGAAACAAGAGCATGGCACACCCAGCTATTGGGTACTTGGCTCTGTGTAGAACCCGAGAAGGTAAAGAAGTGAAGATAGAGGAGATGAGCACCGCTCTAATTAAGCTGGTCCAGGGAAAAGTGATGCCCCAAACACCTCTCTCTCCAGCGGCCGAAATGAACCACCAAGAATAAGCCAATCAAACTGCAGGCTGTGATTATAACATAGTTGTTTTTATATAACGGACTTGTGAGCTTAAAGAGTTGATAAAGACGGGCAATCATTCATTTCAATCAAAGACGCTAACTGCGTCAGTTCAAACGCAACTCACTTCAAATTTAAGCCGCCTAGAATGTTGTATCAAAGAGCTTAATGATAGAAAGAGGGGGGAACTTGGTACAGAACCGCGAGACGAAAGGTACGAGTTATGCGCCCTTGTCAGCATGCTCAAAATGGCTCGTGGCGGAAAGTCAAAAAGGCGACCGAGTGAAACAGGGCGGTGACTTTTGCACAGCCATCAATTGCCGTAATGCCAGATACAAGAAAAGTTGTGTTGGCAAGTCCTTTTTCAAATTTCCAAGAGACAAAGAAAGGTAAATTGCAATTGAAAAACTTCATTTTTGTGTGTTTATTTAGGCCTAAACTAAGACCGCTGCAGTCCTGTTAGTGTTAAAACAATCGGAGAGCGGCTTGAATGATTCATGTTATACATAATTATGTGCTAAATCCAAAACAGGTCGCTCACTGTTTACGTTATTGCTAGGTTGTTTGACTATATTTGTGCTTATATTTCAAAAGTAGATGTCAGATGATAATAATAATAATAATAATAATAATAATAATAATAATAATAATAATAATAATACATCCAAGTGTAACGGCATGAATGCAGTATTATAACAGAAATATGTCACCTCGTCAGAAAGATTTCACTTCTCCTGGAGAATCTGTAACTGAGATGTGAGAGAAAAGAAACCGTTGATCCTGAAGTGACTGATGTTATTAGGCCAGTGATGTGGGAGGTGAGAGGGTTGGGGGGTAGGGGGACACCTGATATAAATTAAATTCACATTATTAGTGAAACATTTTGTTATTGTGCTTTATTGTGATTAATTGATTGAATGACAGAGCTCTCTCTTCCCAAAACCTCTCTCTCTCTCTCTCTCTCTCTCTCTCTCTCTCTCTCTCTCTCTCTCTCGATTACGGATTTACACAGTTTCGGATAAATGAAACAGTCTGTCATGCATATTTTAATTTTAAAATATCTGACGTTGATTAAAAACTAATAAATTCCAGGGCAGAAAACGAACCTATGACATACACACATAAGCAGCATAAAAGCACCTAATAAATGCCAATAAGTAAACATAAACAAAAACAAACAAAAAAAAGACAGCAGTAGCGGAATGTTAATAATAATGATGGTTAAAAGTTTGGTTTTTGCAAACGTTGCCATAAAAATGTTCTTTTGCAATGGCATAGGCTCAATAAGTTACCACGCACAGATCATTCATATAGCAGATGATGAAATATAGCCAGCCCGAGCAAAGGGAAATAATCCGTGAGAGCGTCTCGCATTTTTGTATAAGACGTACTGGAAGTTCCCCCTCTTTCCGTAATAACCTCTTTGGTTGTATATATTCGTATATATATATATATATATATATATATATATATATATATATATATATATATATATTATATATATATATATATATATATATATATATATATATATATATATATATATATATATATATATATATATAACGTGTAGCAAATGAGTCACACTATATTATTAAATACTCAGTGGATCTCGCAATCAATAAATGTTAATGAGTACTGTGTTGTTGCTGTTTTTCTGTACACATAATTTCGGCATTTTAGATTTTACTGAAGGAAAGCAAGTTTAATCAGTCACTCAACTGACCCAATAAGAAATCAAATAGTTAACTGACGAACCAATCGACCGGTCATATCACTTAGCAGTTAGCCATATCAGTAGTAATCAGTCACTTTGAAATATTAAGTATTAGCTAATTCATCATGTTCCCGCTGTGGGCATTCCTATTCAAAAAGGCGAGTTTGTTCAGACGGGCCATTGGCTACATCATATGTAAATGTGTCTGGCTGTGTAAAGAACGGCCAAGTTTCTTTTTTCCTATACTCTTTGCTTTGGCAACCCGGCGGTAGACTTGGAGTGTGTGACATTTTCTCTTCGTCAACACACATTGTCCGAAACACGAGTTTTATTATTTATTTGTTTGCCTTCCCTTAATAGGGTTGGCCTGTTGCGGGTGAGGTAGTGGTATTGGTCCGTGGAGTTTTGCAATGCGCCAGCTTGCCGTAAGTGTGCACTCTCCTTCCTCTTTAGGAATAAAACTCGGATTATGTTTGTTTGTTTTTTTTAAATTGGGGTGAAGAAGCTGTAAGGCGGGTGGTCATGTCGAAAGAACCTGTCTGGGTAGCAGAGGTGTCCATGGGGTGCACACAGAGCGCCCACATGCACACAGTTGCCGTCTTTGGCTAAGTTAGGATAGTTATCGTTACATGAAACTATTTAAACCTACTTACCATCATACGCTGCAAAGGCTGTATCCTATCCTATCCTATCCTATCCTATCCTATCCTATCCTATCCTATCCTATCCTATCCTATCCTATCCTATCCTATCCTATCCTATCCCGTAATTCGGAGGTCGTAGGGGCACCACAGATGATCGTTTCACTAGCGTACTCCATCTTTCCCTGTCCTCAGCAACCATGATTGTTGCAAACCAGTCCATTCTCGAATGTTGTCCTCCCATCTCTTTTTCGGTCTACCTCTTCTTCTACCTTCATGATGAAAGGCTGTATAGTGCTAAATAATATTGGTTGATTTTTTTCTTTCATTTTGGACATTTTATAGTCTCTTTTTATCGGGAAATTCTGGGCCGTCTCCCCGAGGAAGGCGTAGTGGCAGCCTGTGGATGATACTACTAATGTACTGTACACTAAGGTAGTACTAGACAAACATCCTATCCTATCCTGTCCCATAACCCGAAGGTCGTAGGGGCACCACAGATGATCGTTTAACCAGCATACTCCATCTTTCTCTGTCCTCAGCAGCCCTCATGGCTTCGCTCAGTGTCAAACCAGTCCATTCTCGAATGTTGTTCTCCAACCTCTTTTTCGGTCTCCCCCTTCTTCTACCTCCTTGCACTGTGCCTTGCAGAATGGTCTTTGCAAGGCCTGATGATCTGGTGACGTGGCCATACCATCGGAGTTTCCGTTTCTTCACCACTGTGAGCAGGTCATCGTGTTGTCCAATGGCTTGTGTGATGGTCTGTCGGACTTCGTCGTTGGTGATGTGTTGGGTATAGGAAATGCACAGAAGTCTTCTGTAGCACCTCATCTCCATGCTTTGTATTCTTCGTTGGAGATCTGCTGTGAGGGTCCATGCTTCGCAAGCATATAGGAAGATGGAGATGACCAGAGAGCGCAGCAGTCTTACTTTAGAATGTAGACTGATGGTTCTGTCTTTCCAAATGGGCTTCAACCTTGTCAGGGCAGCAGTTGTTTGTGCGATCCTGGAGAGGACTTCCTGTCGAGACCCATTGTCTGACACAATGGCTCCTAAAGACAAACATAGTCCACATTAAATATCTCCAGTACTGACATTTGAAACGTTTTGTTTTCAATATAGATTACTGTGTGTATTTGTGTATCTGTATGTGGGAGAATGGGCATATGTGAATGTCTAAAAGTCATTGTATTTAAATAATAGACGTTAAATAAAACAACTGACCTGAAATATTTAAGGCACGCTAGAAATCGTTGTCCAGTCCCAGTCATTATTTAAAAAAATACAGTTCTTTCTTTTTTGTCATCTATGTAATATTGTTTAGATTCAATCAATATTTTAATTTACCATAATTCATGAACATTTTAAATTTTTTAACCCTCACCCCAACCCTTCTTTTTATATCTCTTTCATATAATATATTTCACCAGCCAAACTGCTTGCGCCACACAATCACAAGTCTTCGGTATCAAAGAAGAATTAAGGATAAAATAAAATAAAAACACTATAAAAAGCGAGTGTTATCCACTCAATTTTGTATTGCCAAATGTTGGATTGTCCCCCACCCCCCACCCCCCTTCATCAGGGCATTCATTCTAGATGTCAACAAGAATCTTGTGGTTTTGTATTTCCCCACTTATCTGGAAACACTTTGAAATAGTCGGGGGAATCAGCATGAGCCAAAATGTAGGTCTGTCGGACCTTTTGAATCCATATCTCAAGGACCACTGAACGGATTTTTTAACCAAACATCATAGGTACATTACCTTGGTTGGTGGCCTGCTTCCAGCTTCCGTGCCATCAAATTTGCTCTACCAGAAAGATCAAGGAGGTCAATTGAGTCAGTTTGTTGCTAAACACGTTTTACTGAATACCTCAACAACAACAACAACGACAACACAAAATAAATTTAAAAAATAAAAACACGCACGCACAGTATAAAAAAACGACTGCAGCGATGTGGTTGAGTTTTGGTATACAGCTAGTTCAAATCATGAGCCATTCTTTCAGTGGGAGTGCGGTTGTCAGTCAGTCGGTGAGCTATCATTCCATGTTTTCTTGTTTCGTTAGGGTAAAGCTCAGCCACCACACTACCAAGAAAAGTAACACTTTGGAAAAAAATTCGTATTTTTTCGGTTATGTGTTTGAATGTTTGGAAATATATTTGGATGTCTTGCCATCTTGTTACTTCCTTGTCTCTTATTGTGGGCTATCTCTTCTTTCTTTTTCTTTCTCTTTCTGTCGTTCTTTTATTCCATTCTTTTGTTTTCTCTTTATCGCGATCTCTCGTTCTTTGTTTACTTGCCTGGTTGTTTCTTTCTTTCTCTCATTCTTTCATTACTTCCTTCCTTCCTGCCGTTAATTTCTTTATCTCTTTCTTCCTTTCCAACATTTCTTTCCGTTTCCTGTTCTTTATTGAGGGCGGAGTAAGGAACAGGCGTAACACGTTCAATTAAAACACTTTTGTAGTCTTTCTAATACTCACATTGTCTGGCGTCGGTTTAAGACTTGAACTTCCTTGATTACGTCAGTTGAAAATAAAATTTTAAAAAAGCAAAGAAGTGTGGCATCTGCTGTCGTGATGAGGCAATTTGAGCTGCTTTTGTCGACCGCAGCAATTCACGCTGTGTTTGGGAGTGTGTTTGTTTGTGTGTGTGTGTGTGTGTGTGTGTGTGTGTGTGTGTGTGTGGGTGTGTGTGTTCGTGTGCGTTTGTGTTGACTCCGTTAGGCTGCCAATCGTATGGTTACACACTCACGTTATGCTGCCTCGCTCTTTATGCTGCCGACCGCATAATGCACAATTACGATTTTTGAACTCCCTAACCTCTAAAATATGCATAAATTATAATCCGAGCTGTGATTGGTTTAGGCAGCATAACGTGGGAAATTCATTGATGGTCACACACGACCCTTAACACACGTGTGTGTATCACGGCAACATTTGTGCTGTAAAAAGTAGACGTGAAATCACACACTAAGGAGAGAGAGGGAACTAGTTTTTGAAAACAAGTGTGCACAAGTCGCCATCTTGAATTGGAAAGAGCCACTGGTAAGTTGCTGTGCTTTAGTTGATTTTTCGTTTGTTAATTATTTACTTTGAGTGCTTATGTATTTGTGCCATTATTATGAGAAAACCATGGATGCTGTCTGTGAAAATTCAACATTTTTTCTTCCCTTTTTCTGTGGAGAGTCCATTGAAGCTAGATCTAGTGCCACTTCCATGGCATGCTGTGTCACCATCCCTCTTCTACTGACAGCACTGTTCTAATTCTACTTTGTTTCCTTACATTGTTGATTCAGAATCACGTTGGTTAATTCAAATTAATTATCAGTTCTGATGTTTGTTTTTTCTTTACATGAATGTCGGAAGGAAAAGTTTTTATTCAGCATTCCAATACTAAAAAAGGAAGTTTTTGATTCTAACAGACTTTGTTACTAACTGGACTAATCTAGCTATTTCACTTAAGAATGCACCAAGCATAAATAACTTTAAACACCTGTTAGATATACTTCCACAGTTTAAAAATATATTTTATTGCTATGAGTATGATAATGAAATGTGTAGGAAAATCACATGCTCATTTTGCTCCTATACGACTACTAGTACTAGTACTAGTAGTAGTAGTACTACTACTACTACTTCAAACTAGTATCTTCTTTTCCTTTTAAATTCACCTCTTTTAATTTAATTCTTTTTCTTGATCTTACTTTTTTACATGTACACTTTCAAGTTTGCATGGTTGCTGTACATAATTATCTACCAGTGACAGTGTAAGGGCGCGTCCACATGACGAGCTGCGCTTTGAGCTAGCGGTGGCGTAGCGTTGGACGAGCTTTGAGCTTTGAGCGGTGGGTGGCCACACCAAAAGCGTCAAAAAGCTAGCAGCTCCCTAGCTGTACAGCTGGCTGTAAGCTCGGCGACAGCTTGGGTGGCCACATGACAAGCTGTTACAGCTAGCTGCCTGCGAGCGTGATGCTAGCTGTCGTTCAGAAGTTTATTATCTGTGGTTTTGCAAGGCATCGCAGACCCGCAACTAAAATTTATTTCTGTTGAAGTTGGAGCCTACGGGAAAGAGAGTGATGGAATATTTTCCAGGTTTCAGATGAAACTCTGCCTTGAAGGGAATACAGTAAATATGTCCCACTACCAAATTCCAACATTCACCTTTCCTATTTTTTGGGTAGGTAACCCAGCCTATCGCCCAAGCCATACCTAATAACATGCATCAACACAGTCGATATCATCTTGAATTATCGCCATGGCAAGCCGTTGTGTAGAATGCGGGTTTGTAGTGCTTGCTGAAAAATGGTAAGTGCTGAAAACAGCAATCTGCACAACGTGACCACTGCTGACCACATTGTGCTAGCACTGTTGCCTTGCACAATGCAGTCATCCATCATGAAAGCGCTGATATAAAAAAAAGGACACGGAGATCTGGGATGATACTCAAGTCCGTGGCGAACAGGACAGACGGATGGGGTGTTACTCAGGTCGTCCTGGAAAATACTTAGCATGGGTGAGAGAACAGCTGGTTGAGTATTTTGTCAGGGTTGGTGCAGTGAACTGGCAGGAAAGCTACAGTTAATATAACTTTGCTGAACTAACTGACGGCAGTGATACCCCTTGGGGTCATGAGCAATCTTGCCACTGTAGATTGTTCTAACCTATAAAGGGTACAGTGAAAGCCCCAGTTGAAAACCTGTCTTGCCTTTGTAGGCATGACAAATTAACTGCGGCAACAGTTCCCCCCGTTGGAGTGCCGGGGGTTTCAGTATAAATAGTATCCCCACTTTCTGGAAATTTAGTGCTTTAAATTCCCACTGTCGCTGTCTTCCTCATTTGCTCTTTCCCATTCCCGATCTGTCCTACCACTCTGCTATACTATATTCTTCTTCGCTAGATCAATGACCTACCTTTTTTCTTGAAAACTCTTCCTGGACAAGACTCCTTGTTTGTGTATGAGGTCTGTTGGATCAGCTTGGGAATGTTGGACGCTTTCTGCCGGGTGGTCACTAGGGCTTCCTATGAATGTACTATTTAGCACTATAGGCATTTTATATGTATGTTTTTTTGTTGATGATTTATAATGATGTTTGTATTCTATTTTGTTTTTGTAATCGGGGAGTTATTGTAAAGTGACTGGCCGGTGGAGGGCATTCAATTTTCCCACTGGGGTTGTTTCAACAGATCTTTTATGCGGATCGGGGGTTGTCCGGTCCTGATTTGGCTCGGAAGAGTCCGCTGGACCTAAAGCAATAATAAATCAATCAACGACGGCAGTGATAATGAAGGATGAGACTCTCGTGACTTTAGTTTTTCCATGTTCATATACGTCACAAAGCTTGTGATTTTAAATCTAAAGTTGGTCACTTTTAAGATCAACATGGAATGTACTATTTAAAAAAAATAAAACAAAGAGTGCAGATTTAAAAAAGATGGACCTGCAATCATGCACTCCACCCAAATGTTGGTCATTTACTGTTCAGCCTTCCCCTTTTCTCTCTCTTGTTTTTCCCCCACCCCCCACCCCTACAAAGAAATAAACCCAAGTTAAAACGTTAACTATATATTTTTGTAAACTTTTATTGGCTGGCATCGAACACACAATACCTACATCATAAGTATTCATTGATAATTTACCATCATAGCCCTTTTATTTATTTTTTATTTATAAAATCCAGATCTAAATCTAGGTTGAATTTGGGACTGTAAGCACGGTTCTAAATCTGAGTGAAAACATCAAATGTGAATTCGCTTAATAGATCTAGATCTGTATTTTATTTGCAACAAATTGTGTTAAAACATAATAAAAGAAAAAAAAGCACTTACTGGGTACTATTATTTTTCAATGGCGACTGCACAAATGATAAAGCTGCAATTTTGTCAATTAGGCCTATACTATACGAAAAGAGCAATTGGTCATTTTATTATAAAATTTATAACCATCTTCACTCAATCACTAACTTGAGTGCCTTGCCATTTTAGGCACCTCCTGAAACAGCTTTGCTCGAACCTCCCTGTTCGAAAATCTTTTTGTTTTTTCTGCCACAATCTCTTATTTTGTAGTTCTTTGATTCCGTAAGCGAAGGGTGGTAAGAAGACTGATTCAAGGCCAAGGACACAAAACCAATCAAGGTCAAGGACCCAAAACCACCGCTTGAGCTTCGAGCGTCGATAAATGCCGAGAATATTACCGCTGCTCGAAGCTAGCAATAGCCGCGCGGCTCGTGGTGTGGACGCTTCTACAGTAATTCTAGTTAGACTTTTCGCAGCGCAGCTCAAAGCTTCGCTCGAAGCTTGTCATGTGGACGCGCCCTAAGCAACAAGTAATGAAGTATGATGGGCACCAACAGAAATTTGAGAAAGAAGACAAATTAAAATTATTTATCAAATACTACAGTATAGTATAGTGAGGCCTATAATTAGGACTTCTGTGACTGCACACTAGCTGGTCCTACTGTGTTAGCACATGGACCCTCACAGACACATTTTGACCTGGCTGTTGTAAGCATAAGCTCTCGACCGTGTGCACAAATTCTACGAATGTATAAATTTGTTTGATGGATTTTTAATTATTTGTTTTTGGAGCCTTGTTTAAGTTGTTAAAAGCATTTTAATCATGATCATTGATTCTTGTTGAAATCATGTAATTTGAATGAACATAATTAGATGAACACAGAAACATGTGATGAATAATGGTGTATTGAGTGCATACACAATTAGGGCATAATGGTCAGTTGAGTAAAATTGACACAATGTTTTAATTTGTTTTCTTTTGTATTATTTAAGCAATTTGAATTGTGCTTCACCAGGACATGAAAATGAGAGTTGAAATTTACACATTTGGACTAATAAAATAAAATAATGTATCTTTGCCATGCGCCTGGTGTACAAATTGAATTCTTAAAATTATTTGTTTTGATATCAATTGCAGACGCAGCAGAGTACCCAAACACTGCCAATGGCTTCTTGGCATGGAAGGCCTCAGAAGGCATCGGAATTTGTAAGACCCCAGACTGCTGCAGAATATTTCCGGTTGTTAAAGGAAATGTGAGTTTATGTTTTAGTTTCCTTAAATTTCTTCATCATTAGTTTCCTCATTTTTATTTTGTCACAATGAAGAGAGCAGCACAAATTCGTTCTTTTGAACACATGTATTGTTGATTCGGGAAATGACTTGGCCACGTTAATTTTTGTAAATACAACTATACTTTGGTAAGATTTTTATTTATTTTTTTTTTTTCAACTGGAAAACCCCATACAGAGTACTGTTTGACCTTTACAACCATACACCAAATGGAGACCCATCAGTTCTAGCATGTCCCGAGAACAGATAAGAAGAAGAAATCCTCCCAATTCTCCGGGAAGAAGTTGAGGCAGCAGTGCAATCGCTGAAGAAATGGAAGTCAGCGGGTGTGGACAACATACCGGAGGAACTGCTACAAGCTGGAGGAGAAGTGATGATTGATGCCCTCACCATTATCTGTAACAAGATCTGGCAGAGTGGGGAGTGGCCAATACCATGGACCCAGTCACTTGTCATCACTCTTCCCAAAAAAGGTAACCTTCAGGAGTGTGAAAATTACCGCACCATCAGCCTCATCAGCCATCCCAGCAAGGTCCTCCTGAAAATAATACTCAACAGGTTGAAACCCCAAGCTGAACAAATCATAGCTGAAGAACAAGCAGGATTCAGGTCAGGGCGAAGTACCACTGAACAGATTTTCAACCTCAGAATAATCTGTGAGAAATACCTACAGCACCAACAACATCTATATCATGTGTTCATAGACTTCAAGAAGGCGTTTGACCGAGTCTGGCATGCAGCTCTATGGGCAACAATGAAAGTGTACAACATCAGCCCTAAAATTATTGAAGTCATCAAAAGCCTGTATGACAAGGCTACCAGTGCAGTCCTCCACAACAGCGCCATCGGGAACTGGTTCAGAACAACAATCGGTGTGCGTCAATGATGCCTACTCTTTCCAACACTCTTCAACATCTTCCTAGAGCGCATCATGTCAGATGCTCTTGCAGATCATGAAGGCACAGTCAGCATAGGGGGTAGAGCAATCTCCAATCTTCGTTTTGCGGATGACATTGATGGATTGCCTGGAGAGGAACAAGAACTTGAACAGCTGGTACAGAGGCTTGACACCACCTCCAGAGCTTATTGAATGGAAATAAGTGCAGAGAAGACCAAAATGATGACCAACAACACCAATGGCATCAACACGGACATCAAAGTCCAAGGCCAATCCCTCAACACAGTGCATAGCTTCAAATATTTAGGAGCCATTGTATTAGACAATGGGTCCCGACAGGAAGTCCTCTCCAGGATCGCACAAACAACTGCTGCCCTGACAGGGTTGAAGCCCATTTGGAAAGACAGGACCATTAGTCTACATTCCAAAGTAAGACTGCTGCGCTCCCTTGTCATCTCCATCTTCCTATATGCTTGCGAAGCATGGACCCTCACAGTAGATCTCCAACGAAGAATATAAAGCATGGAGATGAGGTGCTACAGAAGACTTCTGGGCATTTCCTATACCCAACACATCACCAACGACGAAGTCCGACAGACCATCACACAAGCAATTGAATTGGACAACACGATGACCTGCTCACAAGCGGTGAAGAAACGGAAACTCCGATGGTATGGCCACGTCACCAGATCATCAGGCCTTGCAAAGACTATTCTGCAAGGCACAGTGCAAGGAGGTAGAAGAAGAGGAAGACCGAAAAAGAGGTGGGAGGACAACATTTAGAGTAATTTAGACATAACGATTCATTATGTGCTTATCAAGAGTAACAATAGACAACAGATAACAGATTTGAGCAGAATATATTTTTTTGTGCTGTGTAGGAATGTAATAAAGGCTGCTCCAGTCCAAGCATCATCTACAACACCAGCTGAAGCAACTACATCTGTCGTGTCCACAGTAGCTACTACAGCAGCAGAACTGGAGAAGTCGGCATCGCTGCCATCACCATCCCCTGCAGAAATAACGCCGTCTTCTGAAATGGATTGTAATATGGTAAGTCTGTTAACAACCATTGTTCTGTATTTAAAAAAAACCTAATAATTATGTTGTATTGTATAGTTCGGGAGGGAAGTAAACAATAATATTTGCCTTGTTCTCTTTCAAAGGTAAATTATATATATATGTGCAGCTTAAATAAAAACACTTGCTCAGGATTCCCCACCACCACCACCTCCACCGCCACCACCACCACCACCCCCCTCCCACCCCCAAAACAAAAAAACAAAAAAAACACAAAAAACCAAAAAAAAAACTGTTTCCATCAGATACATGACTCATGAGTGATATGAACAGAGCCAGGGAAGTGGTTCATTAACTCTAGATTAAGCTTTGTTTCAAATGGTAGATCACAATAGTACAAGATCAGCAGTTAATTTGAAACACTTTCTTACAATTATTTTAATTTTGATGTATATTTTTTTCTTCATAAAACAATGTACAACTAATGGAACAAAAGGCTTAAAACAGTCTGTTATTCATAGTTTACATCATTACATGTAATGAATGCAGGCATATTACAATAATATTATATTTTGTTGTTTTCCAGTTGCCAAACACAGTTGATACAGACATCCATGGAGTACAGAGGAAGTAGCAGCTTGTTATCGACAGTTGGGTCGCTACATTCACCTCCACACCTTACCTGGTAAAGCTGTCATAGAAGACTGCCTCCAAAAAGAACCTGTTCTCAGGCACAGAACTTGGAAAAACATCAAAGATTTTGTAAGAAATCGGGCCACGGCAACAGCTAACGCAGCTAGATAAAAACACTGTGTACATACAAACTCTGTGTATGAGGGACTGTCACGCCTGCCTCGATTCTTTTCAGGCACAACTGCACTGCTTCAGAAACTTCTAGATGCCAAACTCTGGACTTTTGAGACTGATGGTCCACTAGTGCACCATTGCAGCTCTCCAAAAATAGTGTGATGTTGTGATTCCTCATGTTTTAAGTACACCAAACCTTTTCACTGGTAAAGACTTCATGCACTAAATGGCTGCGTGTATGCACTGTGTAGACCACCTTTGTTGACAGCGTGGTTTTGTGAAACAATTTGTAATATAATGTAGAACGTCGTTTGAAACCAATTACTGAAAATTCTGTGACCAAGGCAATTGCCTGTATATGAATGGCACCAAAAATGACCCATGTAGCATCATCATGCTTACGGTTGTATTTGTTACATTCATACTGGACAGTTATGCATGAAAACTATGACCATTGATTCATGAAGTATTAATCATGAGACATAAGTATTGCGGATACCCCCGTTGGAGTGCCGGGGGTTTCAGTATAAATAGTATCCCCACTTTCTGGAAATTTAGTGCTTTAAATTCCCACTGTCGCTGTCTTCCTCATTTGCACTTTCCCATTCCTGCTCTGTCCTATCACTCTGCTATACTATCTTCTTCTTCGCTAGATCAATGACCTACCTTTTTCTTGAAAACTCTTCCTGGACAAGACTCCTTGTTTGTGTATTGGGTCTGTTGGATAAGCTTGGGAGTATTGGACGCTTTCTGCCGGGTGGTCACTAGGGCTTCCTATGATGTTATTATTTAGCAACATAGGCATTTTATATGTATGTGTTTTGTTGATAATTTATAATGATGTTTGTATTCTATTTTGTTTTTGTAACCGGGGGTTCGAGTAGTTGGGGTAAAGCCTCAGCCGTCCCCTGCGTGGGATGTCTTTATTGTAAAGTGACTGGCCGGTGGAGGGCATTCAGTTTTCCCACTAGGGTTGTTTCAGCAGATCTTTTATGCAGATCGGGGGTTGTCCGGTCCTGATTTGGCTCAGGGGAGTCCGCTGGACCTAAAGCAACAATCAATCAATCAAGTATTGCGGAAGAACAAAATTTAGGGAGGAAACAATTTATACTCAACATATCATTTGATAGCTATCTTTTATCAACAGAAAACAAAACAGAACACCACAAGCTGGGATTTTTGTTGTTGATAAGAAGAATCTATGATCTAAAACGTTAAGTGTTCTTTCCTTCTGTAATTCTACAGTATTTCCGTCTCGTTGTACAGGACAGTATGTGACTGAAAGCATGAATCGTTGGGGACACAAATTGTGCTGGTACTGCTTTCTCTAGTCTGTGAATAAATTGTTGCTAAAAAAATTCTGACAATCTAACTTGTTGAAATTGAATAGTGTGCTGAGTCATGTTTAGAGGGAGCAGTGACCAAACAAATGGAAATGGCGAAATGGACTATTCATGATCTTTATTGATGAGGTGTAATCAATATTTTGATGCGTCCACTGTCAGTTTTCATGAGATGTAAGAATCGTTAAAGATCAAAATTAAATGTATGCTTGTCTTAGGGTGAGTGCCAAATATGATTGGTAATAGAGATTTCGTGTGAGCTGGATGGGTCAAGGGCACATGTACAATGCCATGAACATAATTAAGACAGTTGGGTGCGCGTGAAAAAAATCGATTATATTTTGAAGTGTTTAGTTTAGGTAAGCATGCAGTGGGCAATTGGAAAGGATAACATTTCTTTTAGTATTTCAGATGAGAGTATAAACTGAGATCAAGTCTGCATGCATGCATTCCATTGCACGGACTTTAAAGATCTTGACGCTCATGTTCTAGCTGGGCGAGTGCCAGCTACCCAATACACTTTGCACTGAACTAGGTCCAATACCTCATCGTCCAGGATTGTGCTCAGTCGTTTGAGAGTCAGACTATATGTCCAGAGGTTGCAGGTTGAGCATCAGACTATGCGCCCAGAGGTTGCAGGTTGGCGCCTTGGGCCGCTTTGGCTAGATCCTGTATCGGCCAGCACTTTGAGCAGCTCTGTCCTGTTGTCTGCAAATATGCATCCCGAACAGTGCCCTAAATACTTATAGTATCATGGTTCAGTGTTTGAATGATCTTTCTATTTTATTTTAGAGCATCCTTTAGCAATCATAGTAGATACCATGCACAGCTCTGTGTGACTGCAGCACTTTGAAACAATGGTTTGTATGTTGCCCTGTTTACTAAGTAGACTGCTACAGGTTTTCAGGAAATTGATAAGACATTGATGTACTTATTTATTATTTATTATTATTTAATAGTTCTTATATAGCGCTTTTCCAGCTCAAGCGCTGCTCAAGGCGCTGGCCGATACAGGATCTAACTTAAGCCGCCCGAGATGCCCACCCGCAGCCTTTGGGCGCATGGTCTGACGCCCGGACAACTGAGCACAATCCTGGGCAGCCAGGGATGGGGGAGAAGGACCTAGGTGCATGCTGGGTGTTTTCTTGTCACCGGCACTCACCCGTCTAGGACATGAGCGTCAGGATCTTTAAAGTCCGTTATGATGGAATGTATGCGACACAGACTAGACCTCGGTTTATACTCTCATCCGAAGGAGTAAGAAAACAGGAGTAAAGTGTCTTTCCCAGGGACACAACACAATGGCCCGGCCAGGGCTCGAACCCGGGACCTTCCGATCCGCAAGCCGAAGCACTACCATTATCATTCATTCAATTAAACCACCATTCGTTATTGACACAGCCCAAGCACCCATATTAATTTTATGTTACACGAAGTTATGCAAATTAATAGCCGAATCTCTTATGTCGATGTTGTGCTTGGGCAGTGTAAATAAAAATATCGAAGCTCGAATATCAAATATCAAGGGATGAACTTGTGCGACTTGTAGGTACGAGGCTTTTCAGGTCACTGTTGGTTTTCTCTGGGTACTCTGGTTTCCTCGCTCCCTTCAATAAAAATATTGGATGCAGTCAATCTAAACATTTCAAAATTAAAATTAGATTCCCTTTTCATCTTCTAATAATAGTGACTTTGCATGTCTGAGTGATGAATGTGCGTTCCGTGCGTATGTAAAGATGTCTGCAAAATGTGCAATTTATTGACTTTTATGTTTTTTAATTAGTGTTGTTGTAGGTTTTTTTCCCCACTATTTTTTTTTGTTTTTTTTTGTTAAATATGTGCTTTTTTAAATTTAAAAAACACATTTTTTTGGTTACATTTGGATGATTTTCTTGTTAGTTGACTGATTATTTTTTATTTTTGTGTGTGTTGGAAGTAACACCACCGTGGAGTTGCCGGGGGTTTCTGTATGAATAGCATCCTCACTTTCTGAAAATTTAGTGCTGTAGTTTAAATTCCCACTGTAGCAGTCTTTCTTCTTTGTTCTTTCGTATTCATACTCTGTTCTATAGCTCTACTATCTTCTTCGCTAGACTAGTCATCTACCTTTTTTCTTGAAAACTCTCCCAAAACTCCTCTTTTGTGTATTGGGTCAGCTTGGGGATATTGGACGCTCTCTGCCAAATGGACACTAGGGCTTTCTATGATATTATTTAGCAATGTAGGCATTTAATATGTATGTGTTTTGTTTTAATATTTAATCATGTTTTTATTCCAATTTTTTAAACGGGGGTTCGATAAATTAAGAGTATAGCCTCAGCGTCCCCTGCATGGGATGCCTTTATTGTAAAAGTGACCGGCTGGTGGAGTGCCTTCAGTGTTACCGTTAGGGTTGTTTCCGCAGATCTTTTATATGGATTGGGAGTGAGCCCTCTTTCAACTGAGTTGTGGTCCTGATTCGGCTTTTATCAGTCCGCTAGACCCTATAAACAATGACTAACTAACTAATTGATTTGTTATAATATTGATAAATATGAAACCAAACAAAACCAGTGTGATTTTCTATCTTTGAGATGCCAGCTCACCCATTGCCACTGTC
>CM072524.1:3349281-3386781 GCA_036898135.1 Oncomelania hupensis | reverse complement strand
GAAGTACAATTTCATAAACTTCTTGGTATAACTTTAGACAATAATTTGTCCTGGATCAATCATATTTTAAATGTTAGTAAAACCATTTCGAAAAGGACTTATCAGTTATCAAGAATTAAACATTTATTAAATTTACATTCTCGTAAACTTTTTTATTCTGATCATATTCAACCATTTATTGATTATTCCTCTACTATTTGGGATTCTGCTAGTGGCAATGCAATGAAGCCTTTAATTAGAGTTCACAAACGTGCAATTAAACAAATTATTCTTAAACAAAAAATATCTCCAGATGATTATAAACGGATTAATATTCTACCTCTTGCCAACAGACTAAAATTTAATAAAGGGGTTTTCATGCACAAGATCCTTTCTTGCAATACACCTTCCTATCTTTGTTCTCTTTTTTCCCAAAAAAACAGATCGTCCACAAAATTAAATGTTCCACTTCCAAGAATTGATCTTTTCAAAACTAGTCTAGCTTATTCTGGTTCAACTCTGTGGAATAACTTTCCTGACGATCTTCGCACTCCAGAATATAAAATTACATCATTTAGAACACGTCTCTTAAAACACATTAAAAATTAAATAAACGTTATTTGTTGTTAAAATTAACAACAATAATATGATTTAATTTTTTTTAAATTTAAAATATTTATTCCATGATGATAGTGTTTATTTGCTATTGTTCCATGATGTTAATGTTATAACATTCATTTGTTGTATTTAATAGTTCTTGTTACAAGCCCCAAGGGCAAGATGTAAAAAAGCGCATCCAGCGCTTACTCTTTTACCCTTGCAAAATAAAATTGTTATCTTATCTTATCTTATCTTATCTTATCTTATCTTATCTTATCTTATCTTATCTCTCTCTCTCTCTCTCTCTCTCTCTGTACTGTTGTTTCAGGCGTCTTCTCATGCTTTGGAAAATCAGTCCCTTGATTTTCACCAAGCCCACATTGAATTTGACAAGCTAGCTGAGAACACAGAGAAATGACCACCTGTATCTTGGCACACCATCTGTATCTATGGCACACCATCTATATCTATGGCACACCATCTATATCTATGGCAGACCATCTGTATCTATGGCATACCATCTGTATCTACGGCACACCATCTGTATCTATGGCACACAATCTGTATCTACGGCACACCATCTGTATCTATGGCACACCATCTGTATCTATGGCACACCATCTGTATCTATGGCACACCATCTGTACACCATCTGTATCTACGGCACACCATCTGTATCTATGGCACACCATCTGTATCTATGGCACACCATCTGTATCTATGGCACACCATCTGTATCTATAGCACACCATCTGTATCTATGGCACACCATCTGTATCTATGGCACACCATCTGTATCTACGGCACAAATCCACAAATGAAAACCACTGGCAGCAGAGAAATTGGAGATGAACTGTCCTATCATCCCCTCAGTCCTTGGAGGATGGCGTCTTATAAGGTTTATATCCAACATACTATCAATAAACTGTCCGAGCCATTGCGTTGTGTCCCTAGGAAAGACACTTTATTCCCGTTTCCTACTCCTTCGGGTGAGAGTATAAACCGAGGTCTAGTCTGTGTGTCGCATTCATTCCATCATAACGGACATTAAAGATCCTGACGCTCATGTCCTAAACGGGTGAGTGCCGGTAACAAGAACACACCCAGCATGCACTTGGTCCTTCTCCCCCATCCCTGGCTGGCCAGGATAGTGCGCAGTTGCCCGGGCGTCAGACCATGCGCCCAAAGGCTGCGGGTGGGCGTCTCGGGCGGTTTGAGTTAGATCATGTATCGGCCAGCGCCTAGAGTCTGGTCAAGTACGGCGAGATAAGTGCGCTATATAAATCCTCAATAATAATAATAATAATAATAATAATAATAATAATAATAATAATAATAATAATAATAATAATAATAATAATAATAATAATAATAATAATAATAAACTCCAGTAGGGGGTCACTTCAGGTCATGGAAATAGATTCATCATCACAACCTGGCTCCTGGAAAAGGTGCGATTTTTTGTTTTGATGTAGAACGAAACAGACTTAGGTTTAGTTAGTTAGTTAGTTAGTTATTGCTCACAGGGTTCATCGGACTGCAAAGAGCCGAATCAGGATCACAAAATCAAGACCACAACTTCGCTGAAAGGGACTCACCCCTGATCCGTATAAAACATCTTTTACATAAGTTAAAACCAATAACAACATTCCCTTATATGGGTGTAGTAGGAAGTGTGTTAAACGTCAAAACATAACACTCCGGTGACTTGTTTGTGAAGTGTGTTTCCCAAAATCAACAAAACAAACTTCTATTATTAACGAATCTAGGAGGCACTATTGTTTTTAATGTTATACTCCTACTGTCAAAACTGAAGGAATTCTGTTTCATCGAATTGAGCCAAAAGATTTGAAAAAACAACAAAGATATAACATTACATGGTTATTGCTTTAGGTCCAGCGGACTCTTCCGAACCAAATCAGGACCAGAACAAAGATATAATAAAGTTCCCTTTTTAAGACCATAAGAGAAAAGAACCAATAGAAGAACCGATAAACGTTTTAAATAAACGGAAATGAAAAATGGATATCAGCTATCCCAAAGTCCAAAATCATCATAGGGATAGAAAGTTTATTTTTGTGCGCCTGTATGCTACATTACAAAAATTAGAGAGTTTAGATAGTAAAGCTAAAAAATTGGCGCTTGCTTACATGTGTCCGGGGACGTTAATTTACCTACAAACATACAAAAGTAAAATATGCTTATGAAGCATCAGAAGTTATCCCATTAGATGACTGGAGGAAACTGCTTTGTGCTAAATATGTTATTAGAGCAACAGCAGTTACCAATGAGGAGTTGCAATTAAGATCGGACCTCATTTTCCAAATCAAGCGCAAAGAATTAAATATTTACATATACGAAAGAATTAGGTCAGAAACACATTGAAAATTGACAAAGAGCAGCTGCTTGGGGATGCGTTCATCTGGCATCCTTGCAACCTTGGATATAATTCTTATTAGATTCTGCTCTCCGGGGAATAAAGGAATTATAATATGTTGGGTTAAATTGTATGGCATCGAGTTCAAGACTGTTAAGGCTTGCTTTGTCTACGTTTGTGTATTTGCCTTTGTGCTTTAAAATCGTGTCTGTCAAATACCGTGAAGGCAGTCCAACTATCTATGGCATAGTGTTCGTACTGACTTAGGCTGAATAACCTAGGACTGTCTAGTTTTGTCTAGGATTGTCTAGGAAATGTACCCAGACTTTCCTGTACTTTGTGGAGTTCAGTAGCCGACAGGGGTATGTCAGAAGTCCAAGGCCTGGCACTGCGCGGCAAGTGTGTACTTTGTGAGGCTTGGATCCGATTTTGACTGAAGCAACTACTTTATCAGTGTTCCGCGCCTTCCAACAGCTCTCTGAACAGGTGAACGCACAAGCTATTTTTCCTGCTATAGAACAAGACCAGATTTAGCCTACCAGACTGTAGAGGCAACGCATCAGACTGTATAAATCCGGTTCAAAATAAAGTCTAATCTATATATATATAACTTGCTTAGCCAAAAGTCCTTCTTCGCCTCTACTATAAAGTTTGTCCGGTATGGACGCTGATCTGGGCAGGTGCTGGGCGCTGCGGATCAGCCTGCTGTGTGCTCAAAACCAGCGAAATCGTTATAGCCGACATTTCCTTACCGAACGTTTAACCGTTTCTGAGATAAATAAATAAACAAAATGTCCACACACTGCAATAGCCTCATTCCGCGCGCTTCCATTAAAAATCAAATTGAGGTTTCAGCATGTTTTCCCATATAGACCAAAAAATTGATGGTGTTTATAGAAAGCCTTGGTAGCTTACTTAGTAAAACATTCGCCTACCGTGCATGGCGACCCAAGTTCAAATCTCACGCGGGCCTTTTTTTTTTACACTACAATAATAGGATATTTTTCTTTTTAATTTAGTCTTTTTACCTTTAATTTATTATTATTATTATTATTATTATTATTATTATTATTATTATTATTATTATTATTATTATTATTATTATTATTAATTTTTATTTATAAACTAATAATAATAATATAAATAAATTATTATTATTATTATTATTATTATTATTATTATTATTATTATTATTATATCTTATATCAAATTTTCTTTTAAACCTTGGTGTTTTTTATTATTTCTATTTGTATTATTCTATATTCAATATTATTATTATTATTATTATTATTATTATTATTATTATTATTATTATTATTATCAAGGATCGGGATGGGGTGGTACGTGTAGGTAAAAGGGGGCTACGGGTAGGTTTAAAGGGGCATGGGTAGGCATAACGGGGATACGGGTATATATAAGGGGGTATGGTGATCAAAAAAAGCAGAAGATCCGTTGGATCTCATTTTTGATATGATGATGATGGTCATTGTTGTCAGGGTGGCGACGTGGTGATCGTCCTTAACGCTCATGCAATAGGACGTTAAGCATCGTTTTCCTCCTCGATTCCTTTAATTACGAAAGTAGATCAGTTGGATCTCATTTTTGATATGATGATGATGGTCATTGTTGTCAGGGTGGCGACGTGGTGATCGTCCTTAACGCTCATGCAATAGGACGTTAAGCATCGTTTTCCTCCTCGATTCCTTTAATTACGAAAGTAGATCCGTTGGATCTCATTTTTGATATGATGATGATGGTCATTGTTGTCAGGGTGGCGACGTGGTGATCGTCCTTAACGCTCATGCAATAGGACGTTAAGCATCGTTTTCCGTCCGTCCGTCGATTCCTTTCATCCATACCTGCGAAACGATCAACAGGGAAGTATCAAGGAGGGTACAGGTAGGTTACAAGGGGGGTACGGAAGATATGCATGGGGTATGGGGAGGTATCAAGTGGGTTCGGGGAGGTATCAAGGGGGTATGGTGAGGCGTCATGGGGGGGGGGACGGGGAGATATCAGGGGGGGTATGGGGAGGTATCAAGGGGGATATGGGGAGGTATCATCGTCCAAAGGAAACTCGCAGACAACGGTTGTCTCTCTGTCTACATTTTAAACAGCCACCTGTGTACCCTGGCATATATGTTTACAATAACCGTTGCATACTCCTGAAGATGGATAGGTGTTCGGACCAACATGATAAATAGGTTAAGATCAGTATATCCCGAAAGTGGCGATCTGTTTGAAACAAGATAAATGTCCCAACGCTGCCAGAACTGAGCTCACAAGACCTCGGGCCTTTCCGGTGTAACTGCCGTTTAACGAAAACTAACGATTATTTACGACAGTCTGCAGTACCAGTTTCCAGAGCCTGCCGATGTTTGGCGTAAAGTAAATATTTATCACGACTACCATTATTATTCCAGGTGTTTCCGATGTTAGACGGAAAATAACGATCCTACACGAGACTGACCAGTGCCAGTGTCCGGAGTCTGCCGATGTTTGTCGGAAACTAACGATTTTCCATGAGAGTCGCCAGAGACAAAACGAGACTAGACTTCGTACCTCTACAAGCCCCAAATCTTAGTCGTAGACACGACCGGAGAGCGTCATTAAGCGTGAATACAGAGGCGGACGCAGGGTGTTTGTGGTGTGTAGCACAGCGGTTTGATACAACGATGGCGGGTACAGTGCCACAGAACTATATATGTAAAGCGAAGCTGACCTCTCCTGGGATAACGATCGGTTTTTTTCCCGGACGTTACCGATGTTTGGCGGAAATCAACGACGTTTCAAGGAGCCTGACCAGAGGAGAGGTCATTAGTGGGCGAATTAGGCTTCGCTTGGACAAGGGCCTAGGGATCTAGGAAGCTCTCCCCTGGGATAGGGGGCGGGGGCGGGTACGTAAGCAGTGGTGTGAGTGGAGAGCGATCCAGTGAAGGGTATTAAGCGATATTCGATCCAAGATGTAGACAACCCAGAGGGCCTAAGACTGCCGTTCAGCGCCTAGAACATTCTGCTGGAAGTGAACGGAATGGTAGGACTCTCTTACCCTAGCGGTCTTTGGCCATTGTCCAGCGCAGCCTCGCTACGTCCCTAGTAGTCATTGCCATTGCAGACGTACCTATTGACGTGTAAGAAGGAAGCTTCCTTTCTAAGGCTGCCAATGTGTAGGCCTGATGAAGAGAGCGCTGAAAGGCAACCCTCACAGTGGCCAGTACACTGGAAAATCGGTACAGGAAAGAACAAAAAAAGGGTGTGGGGGGAAGTGGAGAGAAGAGAGAAAGGAGTGGGAGGGTGAAAGAGAGAGGGAGAGGGGAGGGGGAGAGACGATTGGAGTGGGGGTAGAAAGAAAAATTAAGATTTTAATTATCCTGGTTGAGACTATTCTGGGAGTGTCTTTCGTGAGTCTTTTGTCTGTACTTCTTCGTCCTAACCTATGGTCACTTCAACATGCTATGGTCACTACAGTAGGCTACGGTCACTACAGCATGCTGTGGTCACTACTACAGCATACTATGGTCACTACAGCACGCTATGGTCACTACAGCACGCTATGGTCACTACAGCACGCTATGGTCACTAGGGTGGTCCAGCAGGAGATGAATGATTCTCGCCTATTCGAAGTTCTTGTTGCCCCCTGGTAGCGTGGTTCGTCGACTGCATTCTCTTTCACTCCCTTGGGATAGGTTCCCTTCCTGTGTAAGAGTAGGTGGGAGTGCAGGGATCCTTCCATTATTTATTTATTCATGTAATTGTTTGTATAGAGCGCTTTCAACTCAACAGCTGCTCAAGGCGCTACTCAAGCCACCGAGCTGACGCTGAATTCTGGTTTACTGAGTCACTTTTTCGCGAGACCATGAATGGCAGGACCGCTGTGTCATGGGACCTCTGTTCGCTGACTGATGTTCCGCGATTTCGCCATAAAGAGCACAGCTGAGTAAAGATGGCGGCGTCAGTAAGTTTCGATTCTTGAAGAATTGTCTATCAAGCAAGTTCAATTTCTATTAAACACTCTTAGGGGACATACTAGTTTCATATTAAAAGAATTAAACGCAAATTAGCCCAATTAGTACTCTAATTCCGCAACCACTGAACTTGGTTTGTTCTATAAGGACGTACTGCTTTAACCTGCAATACCAACGTTTTACTGCTGTTGTGTGCATGCTGAATGTGTGGACGAAGCCTCGCTTTAGATAAAATTTTTAATTTAGATGGTAGTTCTGCTCATAACTATATCAACTATATAGGGCGAAACAGATTTACTTTCGCTGAGAACCCGAATTTTACGCGAATGAATGAACAAATTAAAAAAAAATATGATCAATGTTACACTCCTTTCCCTGAGCCCCACCCCTACAAAATGATGAAAAAAATAAATACATGCATTAATTAATTAAATAAATAACATTTTAAAAAAAGAAAAAAAAATAATAACAATAAGAAATGTTAACAAAGAAAGAAATAAAAAAAATCTCAGAGAATTCCGTGAACAAGTCCAGACCGAAAGGCGATACATGATGACCCCAGGCAAGTGTTGTTGTACACTTTCTCAGGACTAGCCATTATTAAATTGCTCATGCAAGTCTTCTTGTTGAACTCACACGCTGACACACAGCAGCTGAGAGCCCTGTTCTATGAGACATGTTCGGTAGGACATCAGGCACACTAGGTCTAATAGTTCATGTGAGGAGCTGACCTCGCAGCTTCACTAAATTGCTTCATTTACGGCCGCAAAATTGTTAAGATGTAAGGTCGGAAAAGGGTGAAGTTGGGTTACGGAATAACATATCGTATATATGGCAATGGACCAAACTTTTCCCACTATTGTATGCTTAATATTGGTTTAGGAACGGTCGTCAAAAGCCAGTGCATAAATCTCCTGAAACCTTAAGATAATAATTTGAAGAAAAAAAGTAAGAGAAATTATGCTGATGAATAATATTATATTTGTCGTAAGTGGCGTTAAACCATGGCTGTTTTGCTTTTTAATGAATGGTCTTTATATTCTACTGTCCCCGCCTAGCACCCTTGAACCTGGTCACATTCGGTGAAAGGCTATCAATGCTCGAGTCGTGGCAATTGTGCCTTAATGACTAGTTTCGTGTTGACTCGAGGTTTTTTCCTGACAAATTGAGAGATTTTTCCGGATATATGGACCTCATAACAGGCTTTTAAACTTGGCCGTTAAACTCCAAGTTGGCTTACAACTTCTGACCAATATCTGATCACGCTTTTCTTTGGTGGCGATGTTCACACTTTAGACAATCTCACTGAGAGAGAGAGGGGGAGTGGAGATAGAGAGAGAGAGAGAGAGAGAGAGAGAGAGAGAGAGAGAGAGAGAGAGAGAGAGAGAGAGAGAGTAAATAATATTCATTAAATGTACTATTAGCCTAGTGCATTATTTCTTATTCGAACTATTTCTTCCCGCTGTTGTAATGTAGTGTTTTACCGTTCGTGCCTGTTTTCTCTTAACAGTGGAGAGATTTCGTTTACGACGTAAAGTTTAACGAGTACAGAACCGAGAGCGAAATTCAAGCGATACGCTTAGTAGTACGAATGCCTCGATTTTGTTATTTGTCGGCCTGTTTCTGTTTGTTTTTGTTGTTGTTGTTGTTGTTTTTCCATTCCCTTTGTTAATGCGTGCCGTTTAAATGAAAACTCAGTACTAAAAGTGTGTATTGAACATTGTGGTAACGAGAATGGGCGACCTTTTGAATGGGGGATATTGCTGTCAAAGTTTCGCCCTAAGGTAGCGAGCTGCTAAGGCGACCATTCATTGCATTTCAATGTTACTACTCAAGCTCGTGGAGTACGGTAACAAGTACGGCATAACGGTTCGGGCGATGGACGCGTACGTGACACTTTACGCGTAGAATGTTTCGCGCAGTACCGGTGGTCATACGTTGCCATTGTACGCGTTAGTGTAGAAGTTAGCTTATCTCGATCGTTCGCTGTCTGGCACGTGCAAAGGAAAACCTCTGTTCTTAGCGGTGGCGTTTATCTTGGTGCGGACGTGACGTGAAGGAGAAGAGTGCAAACATAGAAACGGAGAACATCGCTCGGATACACACACTCAGCCAGCAACAGGTGGCGCCCCTTGCCTGTCACGTGATTAAACAAATGTCACGTGACAAAGTGCGCGCGACATCTGTGAATGCAATTTTTAAAGTGCGAGTCGTCACTAGTCAAGGCTAATTTGTTTTAAAAGGACTGTTTTCTGTACCATATGTTGCTGACGGTTGAAACACAGGAAGAAGAGACGAAGGTTGGGGAGGGTGGGAGGGGGTGGAGAGAAGAAGAGAGAAAGAGAGACAGAGAGAGAGAGACAGAGACGGAGACAGAGAAACAGATAGACAGAGACAGAATAACCCCTGGGACAGAAAGGGCGGTCAGTCTGGCGTTACAGCTGACAACGCTAATTGAATTTGACAACTTTCAAAGCCATTCATTTGTTGGAACTATTATTACTTGAACACGCCGCGCACGCTTGTGGCAAGCAGCAGATTTGGAGAATTGAACAATCTGGGTTATTTTACCCGTCAAGCTCATTCAAAACTAGGTGATTATTACTGTCAGACCGCTGTGGTCTGGAATGGCTAAACTTAAGAAAGCTACATTGCAGTACGGACACACTCTGCACATACTTATTCAACAGCTTTTTGCTTCGATGTTATAAACCACTGCTCTATGCGTGTGTGTGTGTGAATGTGTGTGTGTGTCTGTGTCTGTGTATGTGAATCAGAATGTACAACAGAGTACAATATAATATAATATAATATAATATAATATAATATAATATAATACAATTTAAAAAAAAATTACTGGGCGATTATAAAAACAACCTTAATTGTATTGTTTTGTTCTTTTTAAAAATATTTTTCTGGCTTATAGAGCACTTTTCCAGCTCAAGAACGGCTCAATGCGCTGACCGAAACAAGATCTATCCGAAAAAAGATCTAACCGAAGCAAGATCTATCCGAAAAAAGATCTAACCGAAACAAGATCTATCCGAAAAAAGATCTAACTGAAACAAGATCTAACCGAAAAAAGATCTAACCGAAACAAGATCTATCCGAAAAAAGATCTAACCGAAACAAGATCTATCCAAAAAAGATCTATCCGAAACACGATCTAAAGGAAACAAGATCTATCCGAGAAAAGATCTAACCGAAACACGATCGATCCGAAAAAAGATCTAACTGAAACACGATCTAACCGAAAAAAGATCTAACCGAAACAAGATCTATCAGAAAAAAGATCTAACCGAAACACGATCTAACCGAAACAAGATCTATCTGAAAAAAGATCTAACCGAAACACGATCTAACCGAAACAAGATCTATCCGAAACAAGATCTAACCGAAACACGATCTAACTGAAAGAAGATCTATCCGAAAAAAGATCTAACTGAAACACGATCTAACCGAAACAACATCTATCCGAAAAAAAATCTAACCGAAACAAGATCTATCCAAAAAAAGATCTAACCGAAACATGATCTAACCGAAACAAGATCTATCCAAAAAAAAGATCTAACCGAAACACGATCTAACCGAAACAAGATCTATCCAAACAAAGATCTAACTGAAAAAAAAACTATCCGAAAAAAGATCTAACCGAAACACGATCTAACCGAAACAAGATCTATACGAAAAAAGATCTAACCGAAACATGATCTAACCGAAACAAAATCTATCCGAAAAAGATCTAACCAAAACAAGATCTATCCGAAAAAATATCTGACCAAAACACCATCTAACCGAAACAAGATCTATCCGAAAAAAGATCTAACCGAAACACGATCTAACCGAAACAAGATCTAACCGAAACAAGATCTAACCGAAACACGATCTAACCGAAACAAGATCTAACCGGAACACGATCTAACCCAAACAAGACCTAACCGAAACAAGATCTAACCGAAACAAGATCTAACTGAAACACGATCTAACCGAAACAAGATCTAACTGAAACAAGATCTAACCAAAACAAGATCTAACCGAAACAAGATCTAAGTCTAGCAGCACGAAGCGCCCACTTGCAGTCTTTGGGCGCATAGCCTGACTACCAGATGGGTAGAGGGGACCAAGTGCGTGCTGGGTGTATTTGTAAAGTCGATGCAGTCACCCGCCTTAGACATGAGTGTGCTGGGTGTATTTGTAAAGCTGACACAGTCACCCGCCTAGGACATGAGTGTGCTGGCTGTATTTGTAAAGCCGACACAGTCACCCGCCTAGGACATGAGTGTGCTGGGTGCATTTGTAAAGCCGACACAGTCACCCGCCTAGGACATGAGTGTGCTGGCTGTATTTGTAAAGCTGACACAGTCACCCGCCTAGGACATGAGTGTGCTGGCTGTATTTGTAAAGCTGACACAGTCACCCGCCTAGGACATGAGTGTGCTGGGTGTATTTGTAAAGCTGACACAGTCACCCGCCTAGGACATGAGTGTGCTGGCTGTATTTGTAAAGCTGACACAGTCACCCGCCTAGGACATGAGTGTGCTGGGTGTATTTGTAAAGCTGACACAGTCACCCGCCTAGGACATGAGTGTGCTGGGTGTATTTGTAAAGCCGACACAGTCACCCGCCTAGGACATGAGTGTGCTGGCTGTATTTGTAAAGCTGACACAGTCACCCGCCTAGGACATGAGTGTGCTGGCTGTATTTGTAAAGCCGACACAGTCACCCGCCTAGGACATGAGTGTGCTGGGTGTATTTGTAAAGCCGACACAGTCACCCGCCTAGGACATGAGTGTGCTGGCTGTATTTGTAAAGCCGACACAGTCACCCGCCTAGGACATGAGTGTGCTGGCTGTATTTGTAAAGCTGACACAGTCACCCGCCTAGGACATGAGTGTGCTGGGTGTATTTGTAAAGCTGACACAGTCACCGGCCTAGGACATGAGTGTGCTGGCTGTATTTGTAAAGCTGATACAGTCACCCGCCTAGGACATGAGTGTGCTGGGTGTGTTTGTAAAGCTGACACAGTCACCCGCCTAGGACATGAGTGTGCTGGGTGTATTTGTAAAGCTGACACAGTCACCCGCCTAGGACATGAGTGTGCTGGGTGTATTTGTAAAGCTGACACAGTCACCCGCCTAGGACATGAGTGTGCTGGGTGTATTTGTAAAGCCGACACAGCCACCCGCCTAGGACATGCGCGTGCGTGCGAGTTTATACTCTCATCCGAAGAATCATCTTATTTTTGAATGCTGGTGACGTAACTATTATATTACAGTCCCAGTTTAACTCCCAATAGTTTTCATATAGGTATCGGGGGAGGTAGGGGAGGGGTGGTTGGAAGGGGGAGGGGGCTGTTCAGTACTTGCCCCATTTTAACTCCCCTTTAGTGTTTTATAGATTTATGTATTTGGAGCTTTTCTCAATCTGTCACAGTTTAACTCGCCTGTAATATTTTAACGATGTGTGAGGCTGTTCTGTTCCTGTCCCATTTAAACTCCCGTTTTCTAAGAAAGTCAGGGGTTGTTCTGGACTTGTCCCAGTATAACTCCACTATTTAGCTTTTGTGTATTTAGTGTGCTTTGGGCTGGCCCGGACCTGTCCCAGTTTAACTCCCCTGTCATGCTTTATAGGGGCTGTGGACCTATGGCAGCTTAACTATCTGTGTTATAGATGTTTGGGGTACGTTGTGCACTTGGCCCAGTTTTACTCCCCTTTAGTGCTTTATAGATGTGTGGGGGAGAAGGTTATTCTAGACTGTTCCAGTTTAATTCCCCTGTAATGTTTCATGGAGATGAGTGTGTATAGTATGTGGAGTGGGGGTGGGGGGGGGGTGTTCTTGCCCTGTGCCAGTTAATCTTCCTTTCGTCCCAGTTTAATTCCCTTTTAGTGTGGGGGAGGAGGTTATTCTAAACCTGTCCCAATTTTACTCCTGTGTATTGTTTTATATAGCTGTGTATGAGGGGGGAGGAGGAGGGAGGAATGTTCTTGACCTGCCCCAGTTTAACTCCCCTGCTCCCCTTAGAGTTCATAGTGGTATCGGGGAAATGGTATGGGGTGGGGGTGGGGGGAAGCCGTTTAGTGACTGCCCCAGTTTAACTCCCCGTATGTTCTGGACTTGTCCCAGTTTTGCTTCTTTCTAGTGCTTTAGAGGTGTGTTTGGAGTGGGAGGTTTTCTGTCCCTGCCCCAGTTAAACTCCCATGTGGCTTGTTTTGTATTAGTACCAGTTTAACACTCATGTTTTGTGGGGATGGGATTGTTCTGGAACTGTTCTGTTTTAACTCCCGAATGATTAATTGTTTTCAGTAGAGGCTTATTGATTATACTGGTGGGGGCTGATTTGGGATACAAGGGCCATAACCACACTAACTCCCGGGGAGTTTGTCATGAATTGGCTAGTTTTAACTCTGCCCAGTGACTATTTAGCCATGTGTAGTACTTGTAACTTTAGAAGTTAGACTATAACACAGCAGCAATTAAGATTACACAGCAGGCCACACACGGCGAGCGAACCACCCACGCCGTGCAGTGACTCAACACTTGAGCTTTGAATCGGACCGTTTTAACCAATCAGAGCAGGCTCAGTGGGTAGAGCAGTTTGACTGTGTCAGATCTTAGCGCAGTTTGAATCAGTCGTGTGTGAGACGAGGTAGAGTCAACATCTCCACAGCTAGAGAAATCTCTACACTCATAGACCAGGAAGCAGGACTTTGAAATCTTAGAATTCTCTCAAGTCATCACGGGCCTGAACTTGTCAAACAGGTAAATGAACACCCTTCTGTTTCATCGTGATATATTTATATTATTGTTGAAATTATGTTTGAAGAATTTGCTATGCATAAATGTGAATTATTACTCCGAATTTGCGTGACCACGTGGAAGAGCCGACCACGAGGCGAAACACGACCGGTTGCGCCGCCATGTTGTATCCCGTACGGAACCACTGTTGTTTAACTTATGTGTATGTTTGCAGACCAGTGGCTGTACCACTGAATGTTTATAATATTATTAATTCTGTATGTGTATAGTTAGCCACGATTTATATTTATGTATGTATAGGAATTTAGAGTTGAGATTCCAGTGGAACCCGGAAGTAGCAGAATGTTCGTCGCTTATGTATAGAGATGTGGAGCTATCACTGAGGGCTACTTGGCTTTCAGTGAGACGCTCTGCACAAACCGATTATTCAGGGTTGTGCAGAATTTTGTCTCTTATATTACAGACGAGCAGGCGAGCTATCCCGAGCTATCCCGAGCTATCCTGTGTGCCCCACTTCACAGAAACGACTAGTTGGTTGAGGAGACTCTGCCGCACAAGCCGGAAAGAGCTACCTTGCAAAACCCCCTACAAGACCCCACAGCGTGGCAAGGGAACCCAACTACACAACTACCCAGGTGGACCAGAAGCTACCTCACAGAAGGACTTCGCACGCTCCATCTAGCAGTTAAGTGAACACGCCAAGGTGCACTTAAACTGATCATAACAGGACCACAATAGTCCAACTCTTCAGAAACTGTAAAACGGACCACAGTAGTCCAAATCTACATGAGATATACTAGCAAAGTGCCCGAGGAAGATAAAACAGCTGCCTAGACTATCAGCGATCGAACTATTAGCAGTGACTGAGACATTTTAAGTTAGATTAGTACTTAGAGAATCTTGTATAGAGTATAAGAAATAAATGTGTGATTTTAACTGTTATCAAGTGGCTGGTCTACATATGATTCATAGCCGTGTGAAAGCTAGTGTGACAGTAATCTCTTACCATTTTTCTATCTATTTCTGTACCCCAACCTTAACACAGAACGAGCTAAACAAATAAATTTATTAAAGTAATTCATAGGGTGACTTACTAGCAGTTCCCACCGAATAAACGTGAGGGTCCATAATTCCATTGTGCAGAGCCCATAAACCCCACGTGACAGAGTTAATCTGAGCATGGACTGAAATTACTCCTGGGATTAAAAGTGGTAAGGGAGTCATTTCAGCACGCTACACCGGAAATTACATCAGACCGGATAATGGACCAGAGATTTTGTGTTCTATGCAATGACTGTATAATATTTCATTGCACCTTTGCAGTTGATGATGAAATGGGCCATCGGCCTTTGCTCTCATTTTAGGATGGGGAACATATAGAGGGAATGACGTAATGAATGTCGAACAGTGTGTCGCCAATAGTTGTATCATGGTGAAAATATTGAGGTGAGATAGAGAGAGAGAGAGAGAGAGAGAGAGAGAGAGAGAGAGAGAGAGAGAGAGAGAGAGAGAGAGAGAGAGGGGGGGGGGGACAGGCAGACAGACAGACAGAGACATACAAATAGTTACATTCAAAATGGCGTAAGAAAAAGCTAGCGAGAAGATGCTAATTTAAAATAAGAAGATTAGAAAAAAGAAAACTGTTGAAAGCTGGTGATTTGACGGAACAGTAATTTAGGAAATTGGAAAGAAGGAAATGGAAAGGAACTATCAAATAAGAACACTTCGCTGGAAATGTGAAACGGAACAGAGGCAACACGTCTCACAAGCAACAAGAAGAACAAGAACGAGAAGAAGTAAGAATAAAAGGAGAAAAAACAGGAGGGGGGGAGGGGGAATGGGAGAAGATGGAGGGTGAGAAGAAAATAATGAGTAAAACAAGAACAAGAAAGAGAAAGAGGAAGAGGATGAGAAGAAGAAGGAGAAGAAGAA
The DNA here is from genome assembly GCA_036898135.1 of Oncomelania hupensis. NCBI lineage: Eukaryota > Metazoa > Mollusca > Gastropoda > Littorinimorpha > Pomatiopsidae > Oncomelania > Oncomelania hupensis. The sequence continues at coordinate 3,371,171 of CM072524.1, read as the reverse complement.
GAAGACGAAGAAGAAGAAGAAGAAGAAGAAGAAGAAGAAGAAGAAGAAGAAGAAGAAGAAGAAGAAGAAGATGAAGAAGAAGAAGAAGAAGAAAAAGAAGAAGAAGAAGAAGGAGAAGAAGAAGAAGAAGAAGAAGAAGAAGAAGAAGAAGAAGAAGAAGAAGAAGAAGAAGAAGAAGAAAACTTTGAAAGGAAAAAAGAAAAAGAATAACAAGAAAGAAAAGACAGAGGAGAAGGAAACAAGGAAAGAAGGAGAAGAAGAAGAAGGTTGAGAAGGGAAAAGAAGGAGAACCGGAAAACAAATTAGGACAGGAAGAAGAAGAAAGACGGAGAAGAAAAACACTAAGAGAAACAAATTAAGAATAAGGAAGAGGAAGAAATTAAGAATAAGGAAGAGAAGGAAATTAAGAATAAGGAAGAGAAGGAAATTAAGAATAAGGAAGAGAAGGAAATTAGGAATAAGGAAGGAAAGGAAATTAAGAATAAGGAAGAAAAGGAAATTAAGAATAAGGAAGAGAAGGAAATTAAAAATAAGGAAGAGAAGGAAATTAAGAATAAGGAAGGGAAGGAAATTAAGAATAAGGAAGAGAAGGAAATTAAGAATAAGGAAGGGAAGGAAATTAAGAATAAGGAAGGGAAGGAAATTAAGAATAAGGAAGGGAAGGAAACAGTAAGATGAAGACTAGGAGTAGAAGAAGAAGAAGCCAGGCCAGAAAAAGTCATTTAAAACAGAAATGAGAGTAATACCAACTTTGAAAAAAAACACCACCTGTTTGATTTTCCTTTTTTGTCTTTTCTGTCTTTTCTTCTTTATTTCAATATTTTCTTTTCTGTTCCAGGTTTTCTGCAGTTATTTTTCGTGTTAACATTTTCTCCTTATCACATTTTTTGTGTTAGCAAATATGTCCCACATTCTGTGCTTTGACGTCGTTGGTTTTCATAGCTATAGTGTTGCTACTTAGTTCTGTTCCATTTTAATTCCTGACCGTCCCTTTTTCATTTTTACCATGAGGGAAGGAGAGAGAGAGAGAGAGAGAGAGAGAGAGAGAGAGAGAGAGAGAAAGAGAGAGACAGACAGAGACAGACAGAGTTAGAGACAGCCAAAAAATAGAGACAGGAGAGAGAGAGAGAGAGAGAGAGAGAGAGAGAGAGAGAGAGAGAGAGAGAGAGAGAGTCCCTTTAGGTTCCACGTCGTCGTCGTCGTCATCATCATCATCATCATCATCATCATCATCATCATCATCATCATCATGTCTTCTTCTTTTCCCCTGTGCAGGCGACCCGAAATTAGTCCGCATGGCTGACGAATAAAATGAAAAGTCTACCTCCAAATGATCCCGAACTTACTCCTTCGGATGAGAGTATAAACCGAGGTCTAGTCTGTGTCGCATGCATTCCATCATAACGGACCTTAAAGATCCTGACGCTCATGTCCTAGACGGGTGAGTGCCGGTGACAAGAACACACCCAGCATGTACCTTGGGTAAAGCGCTTCACCTGGGGCTGCTGTACTTTCAAAAATAAAAGTGCCCGAATTTCACCTCGGTGATAATAAAGTTGTTAAAATAAAAAAAAAAAAAACTTCTTCTTCTAGTCTACCCCCTGTTTTTTTTTACAGCTCTTCTTTCCTCCTCCCTTTGCCTCTGCTTCTGGCTGTGCTCGTTCTCCTCCATCTGTTCACCACAGCCTCCTTCTTCTCTCCTCATCGTCTGGTGCGTCTTCCTTCCTCCTTCTCCTCCTCCCTTCTCCTTCTTTACGTTCTTCTAAAGAGACGTATAGCCCCCCAGAACGTTGCTGTGGCGTCAAAGAGCTACAGGGAATAACGAAGAGTAACGACGCGTTAATCCTTGGGCAGAAGGAGAAAAGCATCTTGGCAAAGGGACGCCACTGTTTTCCCGAACGGAAGGGAGGCTATTCTAGGGAAGAGAGTCAACTGCAGAGGTTTCACTCTATTTATGTCCATCTGCAAATAAAAAGAGATTATACGGTCATGCATTATCAATGATGTTGATGATGATGATGATGATGATGATGATGATGATGATGATGATGATGATGATGATATGGTGATGAATATATGATGATGATGATTTTTATTATTATTATTATTATTATTATTATTATTATTATTATTATTATTATTATTATTATTATTGTTTTTATTATAGCTGCTGTATTAATTTGTCAATTTGCCGTGACCTATCTTTGTGTATTATTAATTACTATTCTTCGTTTTTTCTGATCAAAACAGATTTGGAACCGAGAAACACAGCTATCGTGAAACATTACATGCAGCGTGCTTTTGGCTGGAACATCTGCCAGTGAGTCTCGGTGAAATTAATTTCCCATGATCTGTCACCTGGGCCTAGGCCATGTGCCTGTTTCGTACGTCAATAATCTGACATCATCGTCCCGTTGCTTACGTCATGCGCCTGTAGCTGTCGCCACACGCATCTAGAAGACATTGTATACAAAAAGTGATGGAACCATTTTATGGGAACGACAAACAAATGCTTGTATCTGTTGAGAGGTTTTGCTAGCATGCAGTAGCACTTGGCACATCCGATGTGCTGCTTCAGCGCGCTAAAGTCTCACTTGCGTAGCATTATAGTAATTCACTTATTTCAAACCTCCTGCTTCTGTGATTCTGGGTAAGCGTTTCAAATATATATCCCTATGTCTTAATATGTGTACCTTTTTACGCTAATTTAGTCTCCTTTTTTCCCTGGCAATATTTCATCGACCTGTTTTGTGGTCAGTGTTTAACTGTCCTATGTCAGTTCATTTCAATATTTTATGTTAAAGTCTCTTCACGTAAATGTGATTTTATACCACTTTCGCATTACAGTAAGATTAAATCATTTACGGTTAAAGCTGAACTGTGAATAAGGTGACTCAGAACTATGTTTTGTTGAGTAGCAGTTCGATATATTTCCTTTCTCCAAAGAGCATAGCATAAATGGTATGTCATTGGCTAAAGGGATACAAAGTCTCCTCACGAAGAGACAATTTTTTAAAACAATCTTCTGTCTAAAGGGACACAATCTTTGTAACAAAAAGGGAGATAATTTGGTTACCTAGGAAGAGGTTACCTAGGTTACGTAGCTATTCAAAGAGAAACAATCTTGCTGGTTTGAGATGAAGCACCTTGTGTTTGGAGCTGAAATACCTCTGTAAAAGATTGTTATCTATAGACCTCGTTCCTGTCATTATTTTAAATGCGTACAACAAAGAACAATCTTCAGAGAAAAGAAGGCGTCGATGCGACGTTGCGGATTTTGATATCATCTATCAACAAGGGAGGTAATTTGCCGGTAAACGAGGGAAACCATTTGCCTATCAACAAGGGACCCTGTGTACCTATGAACGAAACGCATAATTCGCTTTGAAGGAGATAATTCCTCAGACGATGTAAAGAGCTTTAGTATTATTATTCCCAGCGACCAAACCTTGTACAATCTGCAATCAAAGGCGTTATGAACTTTGGGTCTGCTCTGCTATTATAAGACATGTGGATGTCCATGAGGCGGCACGTGTGATGAACTGAACAGCACATCACATTGTTCATAGTGGTTGCTGTGATACAATACAAGAAAAGAACAGTTAAGCGTGAACATTGTGCTAATAACTAGACTCAGATACAGCTTTCACTAGTTTTCCTACTAAGATGACAATGCATGCTCAAAAATGGAAGACATTGTCCACCATTGTGGTTTAAAACTAGCTGTCTTAGGTGACCGTGGCGAATAAAAAAACTGCAATTATTTTGTGGTCATTCGCCTCTATTTCTGTAACCTGTCGACATCTTAGCTCATTGCTGGAGTATTTTTTTTCTCCGAAGGCCAGTTTTTTTTTTTTTTTAAATCTACATTCGTTAAGCTCTTTTACTTCATCAAAATCTTTTGGTTTTACAACTACCAGTTGTATTCAGTAATTATTTTCTCTGTGATTGGTTACCTAATTTAAACTGGACTGGACACTTTGGTAGTAAAAAAATCACAACTCTATTGTGCATCGAATGACTTACAACGCTTCAATTCGCGTTTACCGTGAACAGTACTGCTCATTGTTTGAAGGATGTTTTCTTCACTCTGTCCTTAGTTCTAGATTAACGAGGACACTGTACAAAACTATAACCTCTGTATGCACCTAGTAAGCACTGTTACCATTACTTCAAAACTGCGGCTATATTTTGCTCTCTGACCTCAGGTGCAGAACGTTGTGCTTTGTTCACTGCGCCCATAGGGATTACAGTTTGGATTAATGACAATAACAAAAAAGAAATAATTATGAATAACAATACGGTTTGTAGTGCGAATCTCAGTTCAAATGAAGTGACTTTCTTGGTGAAAAACGTACTCGACATCAGCGTGAATTTCGACTGATCACCTCGTTTTCAAAGCAGTCGCAGTGCCCAGGAAATATATTTCTACCTAATAATACGAGTATGATAGAATAGAATTATAGGCCTGTGTTTGGTTTATAGAAGAGAAGCTGTTTTTAATCTGACTACTGTGGAGATCTGTCACACATCATAGCAGCAATTGAATTAACGTACTGCTTGTGTCTTCTTAACCCAATAAAAAGGTCTGAGGGTGGACGCGCTTTAAATACAGGCGTAACAATGGCAGCAAGCCTTTTAGAATAGCATGAATTCGTCCCTTCACGAGACGTGTGGGTTGTATAAAGAACTTGTTTGACATTTATTGATTTGACCCGGTCAACATAACGCAGAAAAGCTATAGTGTTAACTGAATACATGTAGGCATGTTTGCATTGTCATAGATTTAAGCAGGCGTTTAAATGCCGAGACGGCTTTCCTATACTATTCGAACAAATCAGGAACAAATGGATCTTTAATTGTGCAACCCAGAACTGAATTAACTGATTAACATTGAACACATTAAAGTCCAACTGTAATACTGACACTTTTTTTCCCCAATACCTTTTACGTACTTGGTGGTCAATAATTTACCTGTTCAGGCTCAGACCTAGGGCAGCGCATTTGATCTTAACTGGCGTCATCGACATTGCACATCGTTGAAAGATAAAACTGTTACTACATCTCCAAATCCAAATGTGTTCACTTTAGATAGCCTGATGTGTTTGATGTAACAGTCTCATTAAGTGAGATTTAGTAGTAGCAGATCTGCACGTCTTGAAATAGATTTCGTACGCTGTGCCCATAATTTTAGACGCTCCGTTTTTTGTATGATTTAATAAACCGTGTTTCCTATCTGACAGCTGTATCTCCTCCTTTTGCAACAAACAGTACATTTTGATTTAATCCCTTGTTTTTTACTTGAACTTACAAGTTATCATCAGACAGGGAACATGTCTTATACTATTCTGTTTTAAGACTGGAAGCAGCTGCAGCAATTATCCATGTGGACCTCTGAGTTCTAATGTGGACCTTTGTTTGTTAATAATGTCAACGTATTTAATCGTTGGATTCGTTGATGCAACGAGCAGTTCTAGTTTTGTACACGATTGACAGTGCTCCAGTTATTACTACAGAGGAAGTTTTATTGCTTGGCTTTGTCATCTTCTAAATCTGATTCCAGTACTGTAAGGGGTTGAATCGTCACGGGCACATACATTTGAACCAAATATGTAAGACATCGTTACCTCTTCAGCAGTGGTCTCCACATTATAATTATGCTGGATTAGCTCCATAACACATTTTTTGTGCGCGTGTGCCGTGTACAATATGCGTGTCAGTACCACGTATATTGTAGTTAACACCTTAAGACTTTATTACATTCACAGCAGTTCGTCAACCTAATTTTTGGAGCTCTTAGCAACAGACATTGTTGTACCAAGAGGTTTTCGGCTGATTAAGTGGACATTGACCTTGCTGATCCTGCAGAAGATGAGTAGTGACCTGTGGCCGGTGTGAAAGATGTTGCTGTTGGGACACTAACACAGGTACGTATTGCACGTGCGTGTATCCATACTCTGTCTGTACATGATGGAATGTTTGTGTATTGCTGTAGTTTTGTTTTGTGCTGGCTCGTCTGTTGTCAACATAAGTTCTATTGTTTTCCGTCCGGCCTTGGTTCTCTCCCCTCCCTTTCGGTACATAATTGTTGGTATATTTTATTGTTAGGTCTCCAGCCATAATGTCAATGTTTATTTTTTTCCTTCTCTGCCTTTTCGTCCTTCTTTCAATCTTCGTCCTTTTACGTTCGGTTTTATCATCATCATCATCATCATCATCATCATCATCATCATCATCATCATCATCATCATCATCATCATGACCTTGATGATGATGATGATGATGATGATGATGATGATGATATCATCATTGTCATCATCATCATCATCATGATCATCATCATCATCGTCATCATCATATTTGTTTTCTTCTCCTTCTTCTTCTTCTTCTCTCCTACTCGATGGAGTCGCTGCATTCAAAAAAGTCTGGTGCATAGTTTTAGTTACCATCTTTGCTGTTTTTCATGGTGGTGAACAAAGTAATGGTAATGGTAGGTGGTTGTGTTATTTTTAATGGTAGTGGTGCAATAGTTACGATGATGATGATGATGATGATGATGATGATGATGATGATGATGATGATGATGATGATGATGATGATGATGATGGTGGTGGTGGTGGTGGTGGTGGTGACAGAGGTAGAGGTGTATCGGGGTTGTTGTTCTGAGCTGGATGGACATTGGACATACATCTGAAAGATTTGCAGAATTAGCGTTGTCGGGGCGAGTGGGACACAACAACATCGGTTGTTTACTTAAATATAATATCGCACGGGCTGTCATTATTCTTTCTCAGCAACAAAAGAAGTTCCACAAGACTAGAAATGAGAGTTAATCCAGAATTGGTCGATGAAGATATTTATCGATTCGTTCACTTCACAACCCGGCCTACAGCAGGCCATGTGTACATCTCTGTCAACATGCACTGACAACATAGACTGACACACACACACACACACACACACTCTCTCTCTCTCTCTCTCTCTCTCTCTCTCTCTCTCTCTCTCTTTCTTTCTTTCTTTCTTTCTTTCTTTCTTTCAGACTGTGTAGTACCGCAGCCGAACATCCGAACAGACAGCACCAACATCCTGAATAGTATAATCTGTGTGCAGAAACGTATGTGCCTGCTCTTTCAGATCTTGTTCAGGCCTGCCGTTCTTATTATTATTACTTATTATTATTATGACTGCGTAACCCAAGAAGGCGAAAGGAAAACGACGCATATTACCTCCCTGTCCGCACACCTCGGTGATTTACCGTCCTCTATACAATCGCTAGTCGATCTAAGTCGTGCCGTCGATGGATCACAGTCGTTTAACATGTAATACCATGAAGCTGTTTCCCTCTCCTTGTTGACTATGACACAGCCTGGGTCGATCAAGATCTTATTTATTCACCCCATCGATCTATGCTATCTGTAGTTGATCTTAATAACGAGTCACCCACTCCATCAAAGTCGCCTGGCACGTCACGCCATGGACTGTTTTCCTTGTCATAATTGCTTTCATTGTTCTCAAAATAAGCACTTTGGTGACTCCTTCCTTCCCGGATTAAGTCTAGGTTAGCAGTGCTAATAATGATGATGATGTGATGATTATGATGATGATGATGCTGATGATGATGATGATGTGATGATGATGATGATGATGATGATGATGATGATGATGATGATGATGATGATGATGATGATGATGATGATAATAATAATAATAATAATAATAATAATAATAATAATAATAATAATAATTGTCACGAGAGGCTAGTTAGACCCTGCACTAAGGCTTCACGCCTTAAATATTTCAGCCTGCTGTAGCCTTTGTAAACTAAAGTCGCTGCCTAGAAGACGGCTGAAATCAGGTTTGTGCTAAGTATGTGTAAGCTAACTCTTCGCTAGGGTAGGCAGTGACCTCATCGTGCTGATGTATAGCCACCACCACCCTGCTAGGTCTCACGAGACTTTCGCGGGCTTTACCTTAACGACACGGTTAGGTAATCAGTCTTTGTCTGAATCTCAACCAAGTAGGACGCACGCTAAAAAATCTCTCTAGCTAAAGACTAAGCAGGTGATGGGTTAAATTCTATTCATCGCAGTATAGCCACAGCCTGACATTGTCAAAAAGGTAAATGATCAGTCTTTTGTTTCATCGCGCTTCATTGATAATATTGTTGTATTATGCGTGTGAAGTCTTGCCAAGTTTTATGATTGTGAGATTGTAAATGTAAAACTTAACTTGACCATGTGGCTGACCCGCGACCGGCTTTTTTACCTCTACTGTCCAACTGTTGTTTCTCCTATGTGTATTATTGCAGACCAGTGGCTGTACCGGAGGATGTGTATATTGTTAATTACTTCTCCATGTTTTTATTTTATTTTAGCCATGATGTGTATATGTATAGGAATTAGGTTGGAGATTGCAGTGGACCACTGACAAAGAAGACTGTTCGTTGCTTATATATATATATATATATATATATATATATATATATATATATATATATATATATATATATAGGCTTATAAACTATGGTTTCTGGGCACCTTAAAAGTCACCAACCGGTCATTTGGGTACCCGACTTTGGATCTGGGGACCCAGCTGGGTCCCCGGATCCAAGGCGGCTCCCAGAAAACGATCTTAGGGTAAGCGCAGTGCCTCGACGATTAGGGTAAGGCAGTGCCTCGACGATTAGGGTAAGGCAGTGCGCTCGAAACGGGTTAGGGTTAGGGTTAGCGGTCCGTCTACAAGTGATAATTTACATATAATTATAGTGGGGGTACCCAAAAGCAAGGGGGTATATCTATATATATATATATATATATATATATATATATATATATATATATATATATATATATATATATATATATATATATCATATAATATATTATATATATCATATAATATATTATATATATATCATATAATATTATATATATGAATATATATCTATTAGTGGAGCGATCACTGAGGGCTGTTTCGGCCAACAGTGAGATGCTCTGCACACCCTTTTTAAACTAGGCATTGCATAAACTCGTCTTATGTTTTGCAGACGAGCAGGCTTGTTGGTCCGATGCAGGAAATAGGCCACTAAGAGTAAACCTTGACATTCGACCTGCAAGGAAACATCGAGCACTGAGCTTCGATAGCCCAGTAGTCAACAACCAACTACTGTCTCATCATCGGGCTATTTGTTCTGGTTTGCCTAATGTTTGTTTTCAGGAGAGTGGACTACCGCACAGTCCTTCTAGATCAGTGTTAGTGCAATTCTTCTTGCACTTAGCTGATGTGTTGAGGTGTTGTAATGGTGTATCCTCCTTGGTTGTTGACTATTGGGCTATCGTAGCTCAGTGCTAGATGCTTCACTGCAGGCCGAATGTCAGGGTTGACTCTTAGTGGTCTATCCCTGCCTCTGACCAAGTAGCCTGCTCGTCTGCAAAACATAAGACGAGTGTCTGCAACGCTTTGTATACAAAGGAGCATCTCACTGATGGCAGAAACAGCCCATAGTTGAGATCGCATCCACTTACAGAATGCAAGGGACGATCATTCTTCTAAGTCCGTAATCCACGGGAAGCTCCAACATAATTTCTATACATATACAATACATCGTGGCTAAACTAAACACATGGAGAAATAATTAACAACATACACTTTCTCCGATACAGCCACTGGTCTGCAATAATACACATAGGAGAAACAACAGTGGGTCCGTAGAGCCTACCTCGTGGTGCCGAAACCGGTCGCGTGTCCGCCACGTGCTCATGCTAAGTTTTACAAACATTCACATTGATAAAACATGGCAAGACTTTACAAGCATAATACAGCAATAATATCAATAAATCGCGATGAAACAAAAGATCGACCATTTACCTTTTAGATCTTTCAGAGCGTTGCTCCTTCTCGTGTGAGAGTTAAGGTGCGGTCTGACGGGAAGTGAAACAGAAAGCAAAACAGCCAGTAAAACACGAAACACGAAACATCGTAGTTTTGACTATGTTTATCGTGTGACTAGACCTAAAGCATAACAGCAGCTAAGCGCCGAAGTGAAGCAAAGCCAATGCTTTCAGTTTAGAGCGTGCTCTAAAATTTTGGGTTGCTTCGCTGAAGCATTTGATTGCCAGCCAATCAGAAGAGCCAACGTACGAAAACGAGGTTGTTATCATTTCAGCGATCAAGACGGCATCAAAACCTACTGGGCCATTAGCAAATCTGAAACAAGACGATACGTGTATTCTCCTCGATCTAATTCAAAGCCACGAGGCACTATGGAATGTTAGAAGTCAAAATTATAGAAACCACACCCTGAAAAAGGCCTCATAGACTTCTTCTGTGAGGGTCAATCTGACGGAAAGGGAGGTAACTGATTTACAACTTATTGCGTATTGCTTCCACGCAGACTGCTTATGCAAAACTTCTCATCGTGTGACCGCGTCACAAAGCAAAGCATTATAAACGCACTTGCTTCTAGCAGCAGATGCTTTGCTTTGTTTACTGTTTTGCTTTTGTTTCACTTCACGTCAGACCGCACCTTTAGGCACAGAATGACTATCTAGTCTTGCGGTCAGTCAAAGCTCGCGAAAATCTCGTGAGATCTGAACGCCGTCTATCGGGCAGAGGGGTGGCTATACGTCAGTGGGATGAGGTCACTGCCTACCTGAGCGGGCGTTAGCTTACACATGCCTACCACACAACTGACGTGTGTCGTCTACTAGGCAGCGACTTTACGTTACCCAGGCCAAAGCAGGCTGAACTATTTAAGGCGTGAAGCCGTAGTGCAGGGTCTAAGTAACCTCTTGTGACAATCACCATCATTGTCATCCCTAGCTCGACTTTCCGGTTATGATACGTACTACAGATAGTGACCTCACATTAGCAAAAATGTTTAAACCGAGCGTTGTCTGGCCGATCTAGTCAACGTGGGAGTTATACATTAAAAAAAAATTACCAAGACGCGGCCTCACGAAAGTTTTGCCAATAGGATTGCCATGGCTCATATTAATAAAGGCTGTTATATATTGTGTTTTCTTTTGTTTTTGACGCCATATAATATTATTACAACAATCTGCTTTACAGACAAGGAGAGAGAGTCAGAGAGAGAGAGCGAGATAGAGAGAAACAAAGAGAGAGAGAGGGGAGGTATGAAAAGGGAGAGGAAGGAGAATATTTTAAACTAGTGGTTTTTGTACCCTGGCAAGCCAGGGTACACATGATGCTGTTTAAAATGTAGACAGAGAGAACTTTTGTCTGCGAGTTTCATTTGGACGATGATACCTCCCCATATCCCCCTTGATGCCTCACCATACCCCCCCCCCCAGATATCTCCCCATCCCCCCCATGATGCCTCATCATACCCCCTTGATACCTCCCCGAACCCACTTGATACCTCCTCATACCCCCTTGATACCTTCCATACCCCCTTGGTTCCTACCTGTACCCTCCTTGATACTTCCCCGTTGATCGTTTCGCAGGTATGGATGAAAGGAATCGACCATCACCATACCCCCTTATATATACCCGCATCCCCGTTATGCCTACCCATGCCCCTTTAAACCTACCCGTAGCCCACTTTTACCTACACGTACCACCCCATCCCGATCCTTGGTAGTAGTAATAATAATAGTAATAATAATAATAATAATAATAATAATAATAATAATAATAATATTGAATATAGAATAATACAAATAGAAATCATAAAAAACACCAAGGTTTTAAAAGAAAATTTGATATAAGATATTATAATTGTTATTATAATAATAATAATTATTATTATTAGTTTATAAGTAGTAATAATAATAATAATAATAATAATAATAATAATAATAATAATAATAATAATAATAATAATAATATTGAATATAGAATAATACAAATAGAAATCATAAAAAACACCAAGGTTTTAAAAGAAAATTTGATATAAGATATTATAATTGTTATTATAATAATAATAATTATTATTATTAGTTTATAAGTAATAAGTAATAATAATAATAATAATAATAATAATAATAAATAATAATAATAAATAATAATAATAATATTGAATATAGAATAATACAAATAGAAATCATAAAAAACACCAAGGTTTTAAAAGAAAATTTGATATAATAATAATAATAATAATAATAATAATAATAATAATAATAATAATAATAATAATAATAATAATAATAATAATAAATTAAAGGTAAAAAGTCGAAATTTTAAAAAAAAATCCATATTGTAGTGTTAAAAAAAAAAAAAAAAAAAAAAAAAAACTTAAAAAAATATGGCTTGCGTGAGTATCGATCTTGGGTCGCCCGAAACCGTAGGCGAAAGATTATCCCACTAAGCTATCAAGGCTTCGTAGAGAAACCATGAATTTTTTGGTCTATATGGGAAAACATGCTGAAACCTCAATTTGATTTTTAATGGAAGCGCGCGGAATGAGGCTATTGCAGTTTGTGGACATTTTGTTTATTTATTTATCTCAGAAACGGTTAAACGTTCGGTAAAGAAATGTCGGCTATAACGATTTCGTAGGTTTTGAGCACACAAAGGGCCGATTCACAGCACCCAGCACCTGCCCAGATCAGCGTCCATAGGAGACAAACTTTACAGTAGAGGCGAAGAAGGACTTCCGGCTAAGCAATTTATATATATAGATATTGAACATTAAACCGTTTAATTGGATACAGATTTTAGACTCGAACCTGACCTAATTGACACAATATAACATCTACCAATAGGCACCTAATGAAATGAGAAAGAGAGAGAGAGAGAGAGAGAGAGAGAGAGAGAGAGAGAGAGAGAGAGAGAGAGAGAGAGACTTTTGACCCTGTTTTATTACAGTAGGTCTCTGGCCCATACAGCTTGGGAAGTGGGGTTACTATGGGGAGAAAATAAACATAAACGAACACGCACGGCACACACACACACACACACACATCAGAATCAATTCAAATGCAGAATAAGCACAATGCACAATTACTTTCTCATTTCGGTGTCTGTAATTTAAACCGATTTGACAATGGTAATACCAGACAGTCGGACAGGCACAGAACACAAAGAGGGACAGATACTGTGTGTCTCTTTCTGCTTGTTTGTCTGTCTATGCAAGTGTCTGAGTTTTCCATTTCAATTTCCTCGCTCAAAAGGATTTTGTTTCAAATACGAGCAGAAAATACTGTACCAGTAGCATCCAATTAATGATTTTTGCATAGCATTTCTACAGAGCACAATGGAATGAAAATGAAAGTTGTGTCTTAAGCCTTGTGTAATCCTGGCCTCTCTGTTGCTCTGCACGGGTCAACCCAGTTAAAAGTTATCGATGAATCGATATTCTGTCCCAAAACGTAGCTTTCAGTGAGATGTACATAAATGGAGGTTCTCTGTTTGTTTTTCTGTCCGTCTGTCTACCTATCTGTCTGTCTACCTATCTGTCTACCTATCTGTATCTCTGTCGACCTGTCTTGATGTCAACCTATCGGTATGTATGTAATATGTGTTTGTATGTATATAAGAGTATGTATGTAATATGTATTTGTTTTACATAAGTTGTGTGTGTGTTTGTGTGTGTGTGGAACGGAAGAGAGGAGAGGATGCGCACGTGCGCATATCTTGATTATATTGTTACATTCTGATATTATTGTTATGAAGTTATTTTGTTGTACTAATTGATATTGTTACAAGCCCCAAGGGCAGGATGTAAAAAAGCACACCCAGTGCTTAATCTTTTACCCTTGTTAAATAAAATTTTTATCTTGTTATCTATCTGTCTGTCTGTATACCTATCTGTCTGTCTCCTTGTCTCTGTCTTATACAGCAAAGGGATCATGTGTGTGTCTCCATCATGTTTTTTTCATGTTGGTGTGAGAGAAGGTATGTGTATGTGTGTGTTTGTGTGTGTTGGTGTCTGTGTGAGTACGTGTGTGCGTGTGTGTTGGAGAGAGAGATTGTATATGTGCGCGTGTGTTAATATGTATATGTGAGTGTTGTGTGTGTGTGTGTGTGTATACAATAAACATGTTTATGAGATCAAGGTGGGAAGCAAATGCCATATCAAGTCTAGGGATTTTATTGAACTTTTTCTTCAGTGCGTAATCAACATTGCATAATCATGTGTTTGTATGCATATTGCTGGGTATAACAATCGCTGGGCGTCAATGATGCCTATTCTCCCCAACACTCTACAACATCTTTCTGGAGCGCATCATGTCAGATGCCCTTGCAGATCACGAAGTCATAGTCATAGGGGGTAGAGCAATCTCCAAACTCCGCTTTGCGGAAGACATTGATGGATTGGCTGGAGAGGAACAAAAACTTGAACAGCTGGTACAGAGGCTTGACACCACTTCCAGAGCTTTTAGGATACAAATAAGTGCAGAGAAGACCAAAATGATGACCAACAACATCAATGGCATAAACACGGACAGCATAGCCCAAGGCCTATCCATCAATACGGTGGACAGCTTCAAATATTTAAGAGAAATTGTATCAGACAGTGGGTCCCGACAGGAAGTCCTCTTCAGGATAGCACAAGCAACTGCTGTCCTGACCAGGTTGAAACCCATTTGGAAAGACAGGACCATCAGTTTACATTCTAAGGTAAGGCTGATGCGCTCTCTTTTCATCTCCATCTTCCTATATTCTTGTAAAACATGGGCCCTCACATCAGATCTACAAAGAAGAATTCAAAGCATGGAGATGAGGTGCTACAGAAGACTTCTGGACATTTCCTATACCCAGCACAACATCAATGACGAAGTCCGACAGACCATCACACAAGCCATTGGACAACACGATCACATGCTCACAAGGGTAAAGAAACGGAATCTCCGATGGTATGGCCACGTCACCAGATCATCAGGTCTTGCAAAGACCATCCTGCAAGGCACGTTGCAAAAAGGTAGAAGAAGAGGGAGACCGAAAAAGAGGTGAGATGACAACATTCGAGAATAGACTGGCTTGACCCTGAACGAATCCATGAGGGTTGCAGATGACAGAGAAAGATTAAGTTCGCTAGTTAAACGATCATCTGTGATGTTTTTCGAGTAACGGGATAGAGTATAGTGTACGTGCATGCGCACTTGTGTGTGTGTGTGTGTGTGTATGTGTTGTGCACGCGCGCGCTCGGTTTTGTGAGTGCGTTGTTATGTTGGTTGGCTTGGTTATGTTGTGTAATTATGTTGCTGTGTATCATTTTAATTTATTTTGCTTATACATTAATTTTATTTTATTATTGCTTTACCTTCCTTGATTTTGTAGTACAAGATAGCCTTTACACCAATATGCAAATCGCAATAAACGAGGTTCCACAGTTTGACGCAACAAACAGATCCTGATAGGAACAATATGACTATGCGTGAACTACCTCCATCCCACAGGATTACGTATTGCGAATGAAATAAAATTAACAGTACAAAGAAGAAAAATAAAAAAGGAAAGCAGCATGAGAGAGAGAGAGAGAGAGAGAGAGAGAGAGAGAGAGAGAGAGAGAGAGAGAGAGAGAGAGAGAGAGAGAGAGGGGGTCAGACAGACAGACAGACAGAGACAGAGAGACAGAGAATAATGAAAGGAAGAACACTCAAGCGTGGCTGCCCGATAGATGCCATTTTAATGGATGCACTGTTCAGTTTTACGGTTGCCAAACATTTTGCCCCAGTATCCGAGCCGATACACGAATCAGCAATCCGCATCAATAATAAAAGGGGGATATGGTTTGACATTTAACACAGCAATATTATGTTTTGAATTTAAATGTTGCAAGTTGATTCTTCTTTTTTTTTCTTCTTCTCTTCCTTCTTGTTGTTGTTGTTGTTGTTGTTCTTCTTCTTCTTCTTCTTCTTCTTCTTCTTCCTCCTCCTCCTCCTCCTCCTCCTCCTCCTCTTCTTCCTCCTCTTCTTTTTCTTCTTCTCCTCCTCTTCTTTTTCCTCCTCCTCTTCTTCTTCTTCTTCTTCTTCTTCTCCTCCTTCTCTTTCACCTCCTGATCAAGGGAAAGTCTATTATAATAACTGCTCCAGTATTCTTTTTCACTGAAACCCAGAAGTATGAGCATATAACCATTAAGGCAGCGTGAATATGTAACTGTTTATTCTTTAGGTCAATATGCGACTTGCCCCGTTGGAGTGCCGGGGGTTTCAGTATAAATAGTATCCCCACTTTCTGGAAATTTAGTGCTTTAAATTCCCACTGTCGCTGTCTTCCTCATTTGCTCTTTCCCATTCCTGTTCTGTCCTATCACTCTGCTATACTATCTTCTTCTTCGCTAGATCAATGACCTACCTTTTTTCTTGAAAACTCTTCCTGGACAAGACTCCTTGTTTGTGTATGAGGTCTGTTGGATCAGCTTGGGAGTATTGGACGCTTTCTGCCGGGTGGTCACTAGGGCTTCCTATGATGTTATTATTTAGCACTATAGGCATTTTATATGTATGTGTTTTGTTGATAATTTATAATGATGTTTGTATTCTATTTTGTTTTTATAACCGGGGGTTCGAGTAGTTGGGGTTTGTTTTTATAACCGGGGGTTCGAGTAGTTGGGGTAAAGCCTCAGCCGTCCCCTGCGTGGGATGTCTTTATTGTAAAGTGACTGGCCGGTGGAGGGCATTCGGTTTTCCCACTAGGGTTGTTTCAGCAGATCTTTTATGCGGATCGGGGGTTGTCCGGTCCTGATTTGGCTCGGAAGAGTCCGCTGGACCTAAAGCAACAATTAATCAATCAATCAATCAAACAGATTTCGCTAGGGGACGCTTTCTCAATTTGAATTTTAAAGATAGGAAAATGTTTGTACCCCAACACAGACAACTGTTTTGATTATAAAAAACACCGAGTTCGTTCTGGACGTACTGTTAGCAGCTTAACCCTATTCACCATTGTAATAATAATAATAATAATAATAATAATAATAATAATAATAATAATAATAATAATAATAATGGATGTTATACGCGCCTTATTCCTAAACCAGACCCAAAGCGCGGCAATCTGTAACCAATATAATCGCTCACATATCACTCTCTCTTTTCTCCCAACTGGCCTCGCTCACTTCTGTCCTTGCACGACAGCTATGTTGCGAAGCGCCAGGAAACGTAATATTTGTTGGTTAATTAAATGGTACATCATCCACTGACAGGTTGAACCTCACGTCAAGAGATTGGAGGAAGTGGGGAGGGATGGTGGGATGAAGGGATAAGGAGAGAGGGGGGAGGGGATGTAAGGAGAAAAAGAGAATGAAGGGGAAATAACCAACATTTGTGTGTAAGTGTGTGTGCGAACGAGCGAGAGAGAGAAAGAGAGAGCGAGAGAGAGAACACCCTTTCAGAACTTAGTGTTCTGTATTGAGCCATTCCAGTGCTAGTAGCCTACACTGTTCCCGGTAGTTAGTTATTCATTGCTTACAGGGTCCAGCGGACTTCAAAGAGCCGAATCCGGACCACAAAATCAAGGCCACAACTTGGTTGAAAGGGGACTTACTCCTGATCCGTATAAAAGATCTGCTGAAACAACCCTAGTGGTAACACTGAAGACACTCTACCAGCCGGTCACTTTACAATAAAGGCATCCCAGACAGGGCACGCTGGGGCTATAATCTACTTATCGAACCCACGTTTACAAAAACAAAATAGTATATAAACATCATTATAAAATGTCGAACAAAACACATTCATATAAAATGCCTATGTAAACTGGGTGTGTGGGTGTGGTGGTAGAAAGAGATGTCATTCACACACACACAAGTGGGTTACATATGTCGACGAAGACCAGGCGGGTGGTATGAAGTTCAGGCAAGGATTTTATTGCTTCTTAGATAGTGAAAGAGGCCAGATAGTGAAAGAGTCGACCCTGAAAACAAATAATGGGTCTCATAAATAAAGGTATCTATAATCTTTAAATGTTTATAAAAGTAGTAATCACAAAATTAAACAACATAATCAATTGTAAACAATATATGAGAACTATAAACACACATGATGTTTATATAATGTAGTACTCAAAACATCCGGTAGGTCACTTCCGGGGTTACTTCCGGTGACTCAAAATTAGAGTTCACAATTGCTAAATAATAATATCATAGGAAGCCCTACTGACCATTTGGCAGTTGTTGTTATCAGTACAACTTATGTTAATCTGATGAATAAAAATTGATGCAACAACAACAACAACATTTGGCAGAAAGCGTCCCATATTCCCAAGCTGACACAACAGACCTCATACACAAATGAGGAGTTTTCAAGAAAAACGG
Organism: Oncomelania hupensis; assembly: GCA_036898135.1. Classification (NCBI taxonomy): domain Eukaryota; kingdom Metazoa; phylum Mollusca; class Gastropoda; order Littorinimorpha; family Pomatiopsidae; genus Oncomelania; species Oncomelania hupensis. The sequence continues at coordinate 3,352,951 of CM072524.1, read as the reverse complement.
TAGATGACTGGTTCTAGCGAAGAAGAAGATACTTAAATAGTATAGTAGATTGATAGAACAGAATAGGAATAAGAAAGAACAAAGGAGAAAGACAACGACAGTGGGAATTTAAAGCACTACATTTCCAAAAAGTGGGGATACTATTTATACAGAAACCCCCGGTACCCCGACCGAGGATGTTCCCGGTAATTGGCCTGGAATTCGGCCTTTTTAATCAAGGCAATCACACGCCTGTGGTTTTCTCTCAGCAAAGCAAAGGAAAACAGGTCGCCCAAATGGATTAAGAGAAGTTGAAGCTGGAAGATGAGGAATGAGAAGACGAAGGAAGAAGAGGAGGAGAAGAGAGGATGGAGGATGACAGAGAGGAGGAACCGAATGATAGGAGAGACCAAAAGTGTGTGTACAACACACGTCATAAAGGTGTCTCGCCTAAGGCTGGAGTAATTGGCAGCATCCTGGCTATAATCCATATCAGATGCTGTTCTCTATGTAATGAGGGAACAATAAGAAAGAATGAGAGGGAGAATATTTGATCTTTTTTATAAAAAAAAAAACAACTCTTTATTGTCCTTTTTCATCGAGAAATTCTGGGCCGCTCCCCTGGGAAGGCGAAGCCGGAGCCTGTGCCGCGCCCAAATCCAACCTACCTAATATGGTTTTGAAATAATAGGGGTGAGAGGACAACATTCAAGAATGGGCTGGCTTGACATTGAGCGAAGAAGCCATCAGGGTTGCTGAGGACAGAGAAAGATGGAGTATGCTGGTTAAACGATCATCTGTGGTGCACCAACGACCTCAGAGTTACGGGATAGGATAGGATAGGATAGGATAAGTAAGGTCTGTCTTTGCCGCAAAAATATGCAGTAGTAGTAATTGTTCCGCGGGTATGTTGTCCACTCCTGCTGACTTCCCTTTCTTTAGCGCTTGCACTGCTGCCTCAACTTCTTCCCGGAGAATTGGGAGGATTTCTTCTTCTCTGTTCTCTGGACATGCTAGAACTGATGGGTCTCCATTTGGTGTATGGTTGTAAAGGTCAGAGCAGTACTCTGTCCATCTGTCCAAGACTTCTTGTTCTTCTGTAAGGCATATGCCAGACTTGCTTTGGATAGTGGAGACTTTGGGCTGTTTGACACTTGTCAGTCGCTTCACAGTCTGGTAGGCCTTCTTGCTGTTGTTCTTGTTCAGACTGTTCTCTATTTCCTGGCATTGATCTTCTATCCAGTTCTCCTTTGCTGTGAGCATGCCTTTTCGGATGTCATTGTTGATTTTTCGGTAGACATCAGCTCCCTGTGAGGTGTTCTTTTTCTTTTTCATCTCTCTTCGTTTATCACACAGATCCAAAAGTTCAGGTGTGATCCACAGCTTCTTCTTTGGTCGGTGCTTGCCAAGGATCTCAGTGGCGGCATCTGTCACAGCTGAGTTGAAGGTGGTGGTCATGGTGTTGACATCTACTTCACCAGCCCCCAAAATGAGCAGTGGTGCAAATTTCCCTCCAATTGTGGCCTGAAATAGTTCTGCCACCTCCGGGTCTTGCAGTTTGTCCAGGTCGAACTTCAGTCTAGTGCACTTTGCTGTATTTTACTCTCTTCAAGTGGAGCCGGAAAGACATCATCACGAGATCGTGGTCACTTCCGATGTCTGCTCCTGGAAAAGTACGTGTCCTGCCAATGTTGATGCTTGATCTGAAGCGTTTCTTGACCATGATGTAGTCTATTTGGTTGTGATGCTCCCCGCCAGGACTGTGCCATGTCCATCGTCTGGAGTTTTTGTGGAGACCAAGCGTGTTTGCCAGTACCAGATTGTTGTATCTGGCAAACTCCAAGAGTCTCAGACCCCTGTCATTTGTCTCGTTGTTGCAGTGGGGTCCACATGTGTCTCCCCAGTTGCGGTGCGCATCTTGGCCAACCTTGGCATTCCAGTCGCCTTGCACTATGACTATGTCCTTCTTCGGCACTTGGTCAAGGACCGCCTGTAGATTTTCATAAAAATCCTCCACTTCGCTGTCGTCATAGTCTGATGTTGGGGCGTAGGCCTGGATGATGGTGATGTTGAAAGGGGCTGCTCTCAGGCGGATGGTAATGAGTCTACTGGAGACTGGGCGGCAACCCATGACAGTCGCTAGAATGTTCTTGTGGACCAAGAATCCAACGCCGTGTTCGTGCCTGTCATCCCTACCGCTGAAATAGAGCTTGTGGCCTTTGTCGGTCGTTGTTTCACCTAGGCCTTTCCATCGCAGTTCGCTGATACCTAGAACGTTCCATCGATAGTGGTCCAACTCGTGGGCCAGTTCTTCTAATTTTCCTTCCGCAGTTAGGGTCCTGATGTTCCAGGTTCCTATGACGATGTTGTTTCTCGTGCGGATCTTGCTAAATTGTCCATCAGTAGCATACTTAACACCTCCGTCCTGGTGGCCAACGGAAGGCGCGGTCCTTGTGCCGGGTGACGGCCCGGGCGACGACCGATCCGGTATGGAATTGGTGGATTGTGTCATCATGTAGTGTGTCTTGGGCAAAAAAGACCTGGCGGTGCCCAATCCTCTCCAGGCTGTTGGCCACAGCCGAAATCCACGAATACAGTGTGGCTCGCCTTGGCCCTGAGCACATGGTCGTTGAACCTGTAGTAACGTGAGGTTCCTCCGCCCTGGCCGGTGACTTCTGTGTAGAAGACTTTCGCCCAGTGATGCCGTGCTAACATCACCCCTGTTAGTCGCCTCTTACGACACGCCGGGAAACGTTGGGTCTATTCTATTTAATGCCCGAACCCACAGGGAGGCAGGAGGAGAAGCGATGATTGATGCCCTCACCATTATCTGTAACAAGATCTGGCAGAGTGGGGAGTGGCCTATACCATGGACCCAGTCGCTTGTCATCACTCTTCCCAAAAAAGGTAACCTTCAGGAGTGTGAAAATTACCGCACCATCAGCCTCATCAGCCATCCCAGCAAGGTCCTCCTGAAAATAATACTCAACAGGTTGAAACCCCAAGCTGAACAAATCATAGCTGAAGAACAAGCAGGATTCAGGGCAGGGCGAAGTACCACTGAGCAGATTTTTAACCTCAGAATAATCTGTGAGAAATACCTACAGCACCAACAACATCTATATCATGTGTTCATAGACTTCAAGAAGGCGTTTGACCGAGTCTGGCATGCAGCTCTATGGGCAACAATGAAAGTGTACAACATCAGCCCAAAAATTATTGAAGTCATCAAAAGCCTGTATGACAAGGCTACCAGTGCAGTCCTCCACAACAGAGCCATCGGGAATTGGTTCAGAACAACAATCGGTGTGCGTCAAGGATGCCTACTCTCTCCAACACTCTTCAACATCTTCCTAGAGCGCATCATGTCGGATGCTCTTGCAGACCATGAAGGCACAGTCAGCATAGGGGGTAGAGCAATCTCCAATCTTCGTTTTGCAGATGACATTGATGGATTGGCTGGAGAGGAACAAGAACTTGAACAGCTGGTACAGAGGCTTGACACCACCTCCAAAGCCTATGGAATGGAAATAAGTGCAGAGAAGACCAAAATGATGACCAACAACACCAATGGCATCAATACGGACATCAAAGTCCAAGGCCAATCCCTCGACACAGTGCATAGCTTCAAATATTTAGGAGCCATTGTATCAGACAATGGGTCCCGACAGGAAGTCCTCTCCAGGATCGC
>CM072524.1:3311781-3344281 GCA_036898135.1 Oncomelania hupensis | reverse complement strand
GAAATTTTTATATTGACTGCATCCTGCACCATTATTGAAGGGAGGGAGGAAACCGGAGTGCCCGAAGAAAACCCTCGGTGACCTCTTCTTCTTCTTCTTCTTCTTCTGCTTCTTCTTCTTCTTATTTATTCCATCCTCTTGTTCTTAGTTCTTCTTCTCCTTCGCTTCTTCTGTTTCATTCTTTCCTTTTTCTCCTTCTCCTACTTTTTGTTCTCCTGGAAAAGAAGACATACACACAACAGAAAAATGGAAGGCAGGAAGATTGAAAAAAATCGTTCTGTTGATTATGTAATGCCCTGTAACTAAAACTGAACCAAGCAGTGCGAAATTCTACGATACACTGTTCCATTAAAATAAATAAATAAATAAATAAATAAACATTTTAAAAGTACACACACACACACACACACACACACAGAGCGAGAGATAGAGAGGGAGAGAGAGAGAGTTGATATGTACTCTTTAAAGAGGGAGTGAGAGAAAGAAAGAAAGAAGGCAATACATAAAAATAAGAAAAGAGAAACATCAAAAGAAAGTGTGACGTGTTCCGAGCGTATTAAATAAGCTTATATAATAATAATAATCATAACGGATTTTTATATAGCGGGTACTCCAGCTTATGGCCAGACTCACCACGCTTTACATAGTCATTACATAAAAATGCATGCACTCGATCAAACATCGCTTTTGCTACGATACACCAAAAGACGGAACAGTAAAAGTAAAAACTATTTACAACTATATACACAAAATATAAATGTATATACATGTATGTACATATAAATGTAGCCGAGCGGAGCCTTTGACCCCCGTCTCTCGGTCACCACCTTGAGAACACGGCCCGATTCCAACTGTTATCTTTATTTATCCCTCGTAAGAGAGACATAAAAATTATTGCTTTGCAAGGCGGGAAAGCGTCTTGATATTAAACCGGATTGCCGGCTACTAGTGCCATGACACTCTCTGCAAAGTCACTGCCACTAGCTTGCATTAAATGCCTGCCGACAATGTAGTCCTGCTCACCACCAAAAGCAGAAGACGAATGGACAGCCGGGGAGAACAAATGTCGTGCCGCCTTGTCCTGCATAACCCAATGGCCACTCCAAGGGATTCTGCACAGCAGGAGCCACCCAAGGCTAGTCTAACCAACAAATGTAAGGTAGACAACCCCTCTCTCCCAAGCTTGAACCAGTGGTCCCCCATTCCGCCAAATAAAACACAAAGAAAAAAGTGAAAAGAGAAAGGAAGATGGTGCTGATCTTCGTTTACTCATGAACGTTGTGTAACTGTCTTTTGTCGAGATCTCGTCACGTGTTTTCCGGAAAGTACCATAATGACGTAATATATAGAGACATAATCTATATTGTATAGGCCTACATATCATGACGGAGAGAAAGAACACAAGGAAGCAGAAATTTGGGGGTTGGGATATAATTGTAGAGAAAAGAGGGTGATGGAGTTTAAGGACGCAATTTACAGAGTGTGGCAGCTGCAGTTGTTCTTTTGAAAGTGACGCCCGATGTCAATTAAGCGACTCAGACGGCCGAGCAGGACACAGAAATAAAAAGACAAGACAAAAACATTTTTTAAAAGAAGATCAGAGACGAAACAGACACCAGAGAATTAAAAAGAACGATTGAAGTACAAAAAACGTTTAAAACAGACAGATTAGAGAGTGAAAAACCCTTGGACAGGAAAAAAAAGGGGGGCTAGATGGAAGGAAAATAGAAATAAAACGAAGAAGAAAACAAGGAAAGGCAATGACGCAAGGGGAGGACAGGAATAAACTAAAGAATAACAAGATAGCAAGACATTCAAAGATATTTCTAGGCAGCTTCGATCGCTCACCTTCTAAAGTTTTGTTGTTGTTGTTGTTGTTGTTGTTGTTGTTGTTGCGGTGTTATATTTTGGCTTTAACTTAACGAAGAAAATGGGAACACCTGTAATGATATACTACTTTATCAACTTTCAGCAAACTACAAATTATACACATTGATCAGCCATTGTGTAGACACAGCGTAAAACCGTGTTACGAAAATGAAGCACAATGGCCATTGCGAAAGCACACATACCAAGGATCTAGTCCGCTTAGCAGTTATTTAAGTATCCACAAAGATAAGACGGAGTGTTTTGAGCAAACAAGAAGTGAAATTTGGAGCGATGGACCGACCCAAATGACCGACATCGTGACTGGTACTGAAGGACGGCCCGTGATTTGAAGTAAACGTATACCAAAACCTCAATAAAATCCCTTCAGTCGTTTTTCAGATATTGAACAAAACGTGCTTAGCAACAAAACGGCGAGGTGGAGCTAATTGTTACAGGAGGGAGGGGGGAACGATGAGGATAGGAAGGAGAGTGGGTGGGGGGGGCAGGTCATTAAACTAGGTAATGTTCCTATGAAATTTGATCAAAATCCGTTATGTGGTTCTTGAGGTATGACGTCCGACAGACCGACGCAAAGATCGACCGGCAGACCGACATTATTTTGGTTCGTTCTGATTTCTCCTCCAACCCCACTCCGACAATGTTAAAGTATTTCTGAACATTCAAAACATGAACATATAAATAAAGCAAAAAAGGAAGGAAGGAATGAGAAGAAGAAGAAGATGACGGCGATGATGACGCTGACGACGACGACGACGATAATGATGATGATGATGAGGAGGAGGAGGAGGAGGAGGAGGACGATAATAATGATGATAAATGTGAAGAAGACGACGAAGAACCAGGACGAGAAAAGAAAGAGCAGGAGAAACAGAAAAAGACCCACAAGAAGACGAGGAAGAAGAAAGAAGAACAAGAAGGACGGAAAAAAAAAGGAAGGAAAGAAAGAAATTAAGAAATAAAAGAAATACATAACAAAGACGCAACGTAAAGGGGTGGGGGTGGGGGTTGGGATCATGTGAACTCAAAAAAGAATAAGAAAAAATACAAACAAACGAAGATTAGAAACATCGAGAAGAAAAGAAAGAAGAAAAAAAACACCACAGTAGGAAAGCGAAGGATGATTGACAGAAAGAAGAAAAAAAAAGGGTCAACGCAAACTGGCGGGATTGTAAAATTCCACAGGCAGTCTCCAAATTGAGTAAGGAAGAAAGAAGTAGAAAAGACGCATACTGGAGTGGCAGCCAAGAATTACAAGAAAAGAGCAGGCACATGACGAACAAAGAATGGGCGATTTGCGCAATAATTTAAAGTCAGAAAGCTGAGATCATGCTTGTGTCCCCAAACTTTTACAATAGCTAGTATTATCATAGAAAACGTGGCTAATCCACGTTGTTGAAGTAAAAGCTCTGAAATAAGCGTGAAAGTGGCTTTAAAAAAAAAGACATCCGATTCTTCGACAACGCTACACCTCGCGGGTCTAGCAAAGAGGTCTTTTCGATGAAGTTTATCAATCGTCACCCGACACCACAGGTACAGAGCCTTCTCTCCTTTCTAATCCACAGCAACGTGCTGAAACATGGTGAAGGTCACGTTTGGATTGCGGACTATGTCTATGTTTGTGTGACTACACACGTACTCCCTTGTGTGTTTTCTAAGGGAGATAAGACGTGTACTGCTTCTAGCAGAAGACTTCCAGAACGCTCAAGCGCAGCCTTTAGATTACAATTTCGCAAAATAGCAGACACAAATTGTGTGTGTGTGTGCGTGTGTGTGTAGAGAGAGAGAGCGAGAGAGATAATGTATCAATTCAAAAAGACCCAAGCAACAAAATTACCAAATCACCCATAATATGTAATATGGGTAATTTGGTAAGTTTGCGGTTTGGAGCTTTTAAAATGCTGCATCATGTTACTTCAAACTTTGCCCAGTTACAGATTTCAGTGTCCAGTTTCTTTTATCATTACCTACTTTGGTTCAAATGTTCACAATTACATTCATTTCTGAAACAAATATTTCAAATGGCGGAGTTCAATCGCCGTCATCTCCGTTTCATCTAAAGCACTGTCACACGCCAGCTATATCACAGCTAGTTCAGCGCAGACAAGCAACGTACTGTTTATTGCTAATGCTAGAGAGCGTTCGTGTAGCCACGTCGTGTGGACATTACATTACATGGTTATTGCTTTAGGTCCAGCGGGCCGTGTGGACAGAGAAAGAGAGAGAGAGAGAGAGAGAGAGAGAGAGAGAGAGAGAGAGAGAGAGAGAGAGAGAGAGAGAGAGAGTGGAGAGAGAGAGGAAGAGAGAGAGAGAGTCCGTCTCTTATCCAACGTCCTTTCCCATTTTTTTTGTTTTCGGTTAGTCAATTTGCATTGAGATAAGGTGCTACAGAAGACTTCTGGGCATTTCCTATACCCAGCACATCATCAACGGCGAAGTCCGACCGACCATCACGCATGCCATTGAACAACACGATGACATGCTCCCAGAGGTGAAGAAACGGAAACTCCGATGGTATGGCCACGTCACCAGAGCATCAGGCCTTGCAAAGACTATCCCGCCAGGCTCGATGCAAAGAGGCAGAAGACGATGGAGACAGAAAACGATTTGGGATTACAACATTCGAGAATAAACTGGCTTGACACTGAGCGAAGCCATGAGGATTGCTGAGGACAGATAAAGATGGAGTACGCTGGTTAAACGATCATCTGTGGTGACCCAGCGACTTTTGAGTTACGGGATAGGATAGGATAGGATAGGATAGTCAAGTTGCGCATACTGTTTTGGCGCATGAACACAAATTCCAGCGGACTCCTCTTTTCGTATTTTCAATGCATAAACTATGTGACTCGAGAAAAATAAAAAGTTATAAAAACTACAGTGTGAGGGAGAAAAGAGAATTAACTAAACGGTAATCAATACCTGAACTTAACTAAGTCAATATGTAAGCAAGTAGTCACCCCTTAGCATGAATTAGAGACTTTTTCCTTCGCAGTTTCGATCTCAGCCTCAGCCGCACGTTGTCAACCAGGCAATCAAGGATGTGTACTTTTTGTGACAATGAGTTGACTTGGCAAACAGCTCTTATGTTACAATAAAAGAGTATATACTTGGCAATCGTTGATCAAACCGACCGCTACGCTTTGAATTTTAATCGTCTCTTCCGTTTTATGTCAACAAATAACTGTGCCCACGGCATACACGCTCGCTGCGGTGCCAAAGTATTAATAGGCGTATAAAGGAATTAACTTATCGATTTATATTAATTAACACAGTATCTTTTGAGTTTGGAATTTATGAAATATTGCCTTCATCTTACTTTTAGGAAAATTAATTATACGCATTGCAAAGAGGACACGGGATGAATGTTTTCCGGAACCGACGAGTTTATTAACACTGGCGTTGTCGAGCAGGAAATGTCGTTCGGAAAATGTAATCGTAATGAGTATACCGGTCGAAGTCGGTTGCGAATTGCAAATACAGGGAAACGTGTGCGAAATAAGAGCACCATGGATGGATAGCGTGGTGCTAACATTGGTCCAACCGCTGGCATGTTGATTCGCTTCTCAACAATGACTGTCTATCGTCGTCTTTCACGATGAGAGCCGTTCTGCAATGCAGATGCGTCAAAGCCGGGCATCAAACAAACGTTATGCCGATGCTACACAACCCTAGGAAAATGGGTCGACCTTCTCTCCTCCAGGCTTTACAATGCTAACTGGCATCGCTCTCTCGTAACCACACAGCTCAGATGACAAGGTCAAAAAAAGATCTAGACAAAACGTGTACGGCGCTGAACATGCCACGCCTCCTGGCAGCAGCTGTAGGCAGACCCAAGTGGCCAAAACCCTCTGCCTCAGTATCCCTCCTTTTTGACAAATGGCAAGATCGCCTGCGGAACTGATCCATGAGAGACCACACAAGCTTGTCAAAGCGAGAAACGGAAATGATCTTGACTTGCCTCCAATAAATGAGCATTCTGGGTTGAAGCTGCACTAGCTTTGAAGAGGATGGTCATGGAGACACCCATCACTACTATGTTCTACAACCCATGGTTGACTCATGTTTGTCCTCAGCAGCAGAAGTTCTGTGTCAGTGGGAAAACATCCGTTCAAAAAGATAGCATCATTAACAGTGAGAGGATAGCGGTCACTGCGTTGAACCTGGAAGCGGAGACAGACTCATTCTCTATGGACTTCAGGCCAGAAAGATTCAAGATATATTGATTGTCCCCATAAATTACAATGACATTTAGTGTGTGGCGTGACAATTTCCAGTCAGCAAAAACGAAGATGATAATACATGCAAAAATACAATAAAACATGTGCATAATTATACTACCTAAACACTAAATGTAGCACTGCAGGGCAATGAAATGTAACATTAACTTTCGCAGACACTCAGCACCACTCCCACTAGGCTGTACATAAGCAAGCTTCAAGCAATCATTCAGTAACTCTCACAAATCACATAGTACACATACTTCTAAAATTATATAATTTACTCGCACACACACACACACACACACACACACACACACACACACAAACACTGATACAGTAAGCTATAAAATAAAATGGTAATAAACGAAGGGAATGGAGTGCAATTAAAACACGTATTATCGCAGTTTTTAGCTATCCTATTCTATCATACCCCGTAACTCGAAAGTCGTTGGGGCAGCACAGCTTATGGTTTAACCACCGTACTCCATCTTTCTGTCCTCAGCAACCCTCATGGCTTCACTCAGTGTCAAGCCAGTCCATTCTGGAATGTTGTCCTACCACCTCTTTTTCTGTCTTCCTATTCTTCTGCCTCTTTGCACCGTGCCTTGCAAGATGGTCTTTGCCAAACCTGATGCTTTGGTGACGTGAGAAAACTAAAATGATGACCAACAACACCAATGGCATCAACACGGACATCAAAGTCCAAGGCCAATCCCTCAACACAGTGCATAGCTTCAAATATTTAGGAGCCATTGTATCAGACAATGGGTCCCGACAGGAAGTCCTCTCCAGGATCGCACAAACAACTGCTGCCCTGGCGAGTTTGAAGCCCATTTGGAAAGACAGGACCATCAGTCTACATTCCAAAGTAAGACTGCTGCGCTCCCTTGTCATCTCCATCTTCCTATATGCTTGCGAAGCATGGACCCTCACAGCAGATCTCCAACGAAGAATACAAAGCCTGGAGATGAGGTGCTACAGAAGACTTCTGGGCATTTCCTATACCCAACACATCACCAACGACGAAGTCCGACAGAGAATCACACAAGCCATTGGACAACACGATGACCTGCTCACGGTGGTGAAGAAGTGGAAACTCCGATGGTATGGCCACGTCACCAGATCATTAGGCCTTGCAAAGACTATTCTGCAAGGCACAGTGCAAGGAGGTAGAAGAAGAGGGAGACCGAAAAAGAGGTGGGAGGACAACATTCGAGAATGGACTGGTTTGACACTGAGCGAAGCCATCAGGGCTGCTGAGGACAAAGAAAGATGGAGTATGCTGGTTAAACAATCATCTGTGGTGCCCCTATGACCTTCGGGTTACGGGACAGGATAGGATAGGATAGGATTATTATTATTATTATTATTATTATTATTATTATTATTATTATTATTATTATTATTATTATTATTATTATTATCATCATCATCATCGGCATCATCATCATCATCATCATCATCATCATCATCATCATCATCATCATCATCATCATCATCATTACTTTGGTTTTTATTATCATTTAAACAAGTAAGCAAATGTGAATACACGTTAACTATGTGATACCATTAAAACTAAGAACAATTGTCATTAAAGATTAACCATGGACTTATGGTATTTGTTTTAAAAGCATTTTTTTTAAAAAGGACAAATGAGTTTGAAGTGATCATCATCTTCATGAACTTTGAATGTGTAAAAATTGAAATTAAATTTTTTAAATGTAAATGTCGCGTAAATCTGTACAAGTTTTAAGTATCATAATGTGACAAGTTTGAACAAAAACATTGTACACAATTAAACACGTTGCTCGTGTTCAACAGCTCTCGTTCAGTGAAGAATATTTTATATAAGCAAAACAGAAAATAAATCAAACTAAACGTTGCACCTGTTTTTTCTCCGCGTACGTGTAAACAGATTTATGAAGATGTGTCGCTAAGTATCTCCTATAGTTAATTACACATGAACAGCGTGCTTTCAGGCTGTTATTCTGATGATTTTGACATCTTAGAATCTTTCCTTTGGGATAAAAAAACAGCAGAACTATAAACTTGAACACGGGCATGAAGAGATAAGCAATTGTGCGTTTTACGATGTCTTTGTTTTTTGTTCACAACTTTCTCTAGTTTACTTTTTTTTCTTCATCTGTTTTTGTTTTCTTTCGTCCGTTCTTTGTTCGATTGTATTTCTTTATTTTATTTTATTTTTAATGCATTATTTTCTCCTTTCTTTGTTTATTTCTTTGTGTCTTTCTTTCTCTATTTATGTATTTTATGTATTTACTAGTCATTACTATGGATTTTATTTTCGAACTTGCAAGTTCTTTGGATTGAATGTGGAATTAAGCTGTGGATTAGACTGCAGAGTCGTCGAGCTACATGCATTGTGTGCCACTTAACCAAGCCTAAATCCGGTGGTTACAATTGGGAATAAAGTTTATGACTTGACTTATTCGTTATTGCGTTTTTATTTAAATTCATTTTTTATGTGGCCCTTGCAAGATTATAACTAACTAATAGCGAGCGTTGTGGCCAAGTGGTCAATGGAAGGACTAACTTGCCTTGTCCACAGGCTAGAAACCAATGGCGCCTGAGAGGTGTGGGATCGATCCAGCATCTGGGCGTTATGTTTCTCCGAATATTATTTACTTTACCCTCGGGCGACGTCTAGGGGATTTTCTCCGGGTACTCCGGTTTGCTCCCCCAGCAAAATTTCAAAAAATAATTACAACTAATATTAGATATGTTGGGTTTGGGCGCGCCACAGGCTGCGACAATGCCTTACCCAAGGGAGGCGACCCAGAATTTCCCGATAAAAAGAAACAATAAAGCGTTACAAAAATAAATAAATAAATAAATTCAAAATAAAATTATAGGAAATTGCAATTCACACTAGGCATTGCAATAAAATCAAATGAAGAAGATGAAGGAGAAGAAGAAGAAAACGAAGAAGAACAAGTATTACTAAAATATTACATACAGCAACAACGACAACAACAACAATAACAAGGACAATATATTGCGCCTGAGTGAGTGTTGGCCATTGATCTGTGTTTTGTTCTGATCGGATTTTTCCAACAAATTTAATCACAAACATGCCAAAACGTGCGTTGTAATCAACCGTTTAAATTCCGTCATGTTAGCCCCTGGACCACAGTTTTCGCGTGGCAACAGCCCTATTTGACATTCACTTGGAAAAACAACAAATGTCAAGCAATGCGAAATGTAGTCTGCATGTACCATATACCCGCTGTTTGAACAATGAAAGTCCGCCTGCCCTGATGAGCATGCATTGATTTCAGCAATATTAGCGCTACATGAAACCCTGTTCAGTGTGTCAAGTCTACTCGCATGCACTGTTTTGTTTTGTTTGTTTGTTTGTTTTTTGCCCACAAAATGTTGAGGTGCCTGCTCTGTCTTTTTACAGAGGTCGAAAAAGTTCGACCACCGGATTTCGGTGCGTCCTCTTGTGACTCTGAGCGAGCGAGAGAGAGACAGACAGACAGACAGAGACAGACCATCACCAATAGAGGGGAGGGGGAAAAGAGAGAGAGAGAGAGAGTGAGAGAGACAGAGGGAGAGAGAGAGAGGTGCTCTCCTGAATCGTGCACACTCCTGCGTCTAAACACCAAAAAATAGTTCTCTTGCTTTTCGGAACGTCGGAAGTGCAGCAGACGACAAATACAGATGCTGCCCATGTGGGCAAATACTGTTGAACTATATCCAGATGTAAACTTATTGTGTCATTTGTTAAGGCATATTCACTTCATTATTGACGTCTGCTGCAGTGCTATGCAAATAACTCTCGCTGAAACATTAACTTTACGCCTATTACGCAGCCGTAAAGTGCCTCGGTCTTCGCAGCGACAATCTCTAACGAAAGCTTTGAACCCAGAGACTTAAATTGTGAGTCGAGCCCCCCCATGTAAAGAAAACAATTACCATAAAGTTATATATTGCTAGCCGCATTCCGTGAAAATCTGTCGCAGAAAAAATTGCGGTTGAATCTTGCGACACAAATTCACGCTTACGGTACAACTTGACTAGAATTATATATCTGCGAAATAATTTGACAAGAAGCAGGTCGAACGGGGAGTGGAAGAAAGCGGCGAGGGGAGGTAAAAAGATGGGGCTTAATTTCCCATGAAAATCCAGCACTTCGTCTTTATTTGTAAACTTTCTATGGACATTCGCCACAATCTGTGAATTGAACAAGGATTGCATGGAAATGTTCAATACCTTTAATGATGATTACCATAAATAATTGTCGCAATAACAATGACGTTTCCTGGGCATGGACGTGGCAAAGGTTCACAAGGTCCGAGGCTGCGTTGGATTTCACAAAAAAGGTTATAGTTCATACTACATTAGACGAGCTGGGAATTACACCAAATTATGGAAATGTAGACTAGTAACAAAATGAATGCCCTGCAGCTAGTCTGAAAAACAAATACGCTTTTAACATTAGGCGTAGCAGGTTGAACTTTGAGCAGATGATTACTCTTTCAAATTGCGACATCGATCATCCAAGTTTCTGGCAAGATCGGTGTTTTCTCGTGTTGATGTAAATGAGCTTCGTATGTGTGGCCAACGTAAATTGAACAGATCCACATAGTACACAAACATACAATTGAATGCTGCACATACACACACGCATATACCGACGCGCTCGCGTGCGCATACACACACATATTAGTTATAACTATACAATGGGTTCTTTTAGGACCAGTAGACGCACAAAACGTGAGTTTTAGGGTTTGCAGATGTTTTCAGATACGTAGGGCATTTTACATGTTTCTTTTAACAAGCAGCTTTTATGTATGTACTGTACTTTCCACAGATGAATACACGCACGCACGCGAATACACACACAATCAAATCAACCAATATTTCATTTATTGTCTATTCACACATTCAGGTGATATTAGACATTAATTAATAACAACAACAATATAAATCAAATCACAACTAAGAAATCTTATAACAAAATGGAATGAATGGGGGAAGAAGGATTTAACACCAAACTATAAAAGTCTACCAATAGGAGTCATTGCAATAATTTTCACAACTGCTGTTATCTGTGAATGATGTAATACATCATCTATAGAATGTCCATACTCAGTCAAATGATGTCCTTGGTTTTCGTACATTGCATTTAAAACTGGACATTCAAATAAAATATGGTAAACTGATATATTTTTGCCACACATACACTGTATATCTGCTGAATATTTAGTATTCCACGAGTTCATTCTTAACTTGTATATTAATTTTGACAACTGTCGTGAACAGTTCGGTATAGTAACCTTTTTAATGCTAGTATCTTGATATACTACTTTTTCTAATAAGGAATACATTTCAGAACAACACATACTCAAATTGTTGACAGAAATGGAATCTAATGATCTTAGTGCTCCCTCTTTGGCTAACGTGTCACACACTTCATTCCAATGAATTCCACAATGTGCTGGAACCCAACAGAAATCAACAACTATACCTCTAGAGAATATACAATGGATCATATGTTTAATTTCATATATGAATTCATTTCTTATTTTGGAATTACCCTGTTTTAAAGCATACAAAACCGCTTTTGAATCGACACAAATCAGTAAACCTAAGAGCTCTAACGGTAAAGTCATAATGTAATTTAGAGCCATTACAATAGCATAAAGCTCACTTGTAAAGATAGAAAACCCCTTTCCTAGATAATATGAGCGTCTTACATTTAATGCAGGAATAATAAAGGCCGATCCACTATCTAAAGAATCTAATACCGAACCATCTGTAAAAATCTTCAAATGGTGTAATAAGTATTTGCAATATGCTCTTTTACCTCAGTAACTAAGAGATTAGTGTTATCCTCTTTTTTAGTTACACTATAATCAATGTTAAAATTTGCATTTCTGTGCTCCCATGGTGGAATAGGTGATATTAATGGCATAACGGGAATTGCTGTGATATCAATGTTACACTTTTCAAAAAGATCTTTTGTGTAGTTCTTAATTGGCTGCAAATATTTAATATGTTTAGTTCTTTTGGGATAGTCCTCTGCATCTATAAAAATTTCGTCTTGTACTGAATTAGGGACAGATAAACATCTTAGGACATATTTTGAAGTTGCTAATTGACGTTGTTGGTTTAATGGTAATATACCAGCTTCTTGGTATGTTTTAATTGTATTAGCATGAAGTGGAACACCTAATGCAACTTTAATAGCTCTACTGTCGATGCTTTGTAATTTATTTAATAATGTATTGTTTGTTGAAAAGTACACCTCCTGACCATAAACAAGCTTTGAACGGACTAGTGATATTGCTAAATGTAAGAGGGATTTGGTATCCTGACCCCAATTTTGTACACTAATAATTTTTAATAAATTTAGGGATTTTCTTGCCTTTGTTATTAAATGTTCAATATGTAATTTCCAGTTTAATTTAGAAGTTAGCTGAACACCAAGAAATTTAACCTGTTTCTTGTATATAAGAATCTCATCATTTAATTTCAAAACAGGTAAACATTTAGGATTAATACCATTATTAAAAAGCATTAAAAACGTTTTTTCAGATGACAATTCCAGACCATTATTTTTCATAAATAAATTAAGGTTTTTCAGTTCTTCTTGAAACAGTTTCTGTACATGTGTTATTACTCTCTGTTTAGTATGTTTTCGAAGAGATGTATTAATCCACATGGCAATATCGTCAGCGTACTGAACAACATTTAATGGATTAGAAATAACAGTGGGAAGATCGTGAATAAGTATTGAAAACAATAATGGGGCAATTATAGAGCCCTGAGGAATTCCCATGTCAATGTTATGATAAGATGAATAAGTGTTTCCTACTCGTGTACATATAGATCTGCCATTTAAATAATTTTTTATATAATTATACATATGACCACTTATTCCAATATTTTTTAATTTATATAACAATCTTGCATGCCATACACTGTCATATGCTTTTTTGACATCGAAAAATGCAGCAAGAGTACTTTTTCTATGAGCAAACTGTTTTTTAATATGACTAGTTAATTTTACCAAGTGGTCGATTGTGCATCGACCTTTTCTAAATCCTGCCTGATTTTTAGGAATTACGTTGTTCTTTTCACAAAAATATGTTACTCTTTTCTGAATTATTTTTTCAAATACTTTTCCTACATGTGAGTTCAATGCAATTGGCCTATAATTATGAATTGAGGAACGAGATTTACCTTGCTTATGTACTGGAACAACTACTGACTTCTTCCAGATAATAGGGAGAGTTCCACTCTGCCAACACTGTTGGCATAATGAATGTAGTAATTTTTTTTCCATTTCAAAGGCAAATGCGTTAATAATTGATATGACATTCCATCAATCCCAACTGCAGTCTTGTTTGATGAAAATGATTGTAAACAGTCTAAGAACTCTTCAAATTCAATAGGGGCATTTATAAAATGAGAATTATTTGGTAAAGGATCTTCATATTCTTTTTCATTTTCTTTTTCTTTTCTGAATTGTTGCACTGATGGATCAAGACTAGATGATAAAGAATATTCTGCAAAATTCTTTACAAAAGCATCAGCCTTCTCTTTAGCACTTGGAAAATTATTATTGCTTAATTTAATTGGATACGACTGAAGTTTAAATCCATTTTTCATTTCTTTTACTTTTTTCCATACCTTTTGCATATCCTTTGCTTCTGAAACCTCTTTAACACAAAATTCAGACCAATACTGTTTTTTGGCCCGAGCTATAACCCTATTACATTGTATCTTAGCATATTTCATCTTTGTGAAATTTTCTTCAGTTTTATTTTTAATCCAATGCTTATATAAGTCTTTTTTTAAATTTACAGCTGTTTCACATTCACTATTCCACCGAGAATTTCCAGATTGGTTATTTAGTTTCTTAGATTTACATTTTGGAATATATTTTTCTGCTGCTGTTATTATATTATTTCTAAAATTTGAATAAAACACATCTATATCATCATGAATAATACTGTCAGTATCGATGGCATTGAGATGTGCTTGAAAATCATCCCACATTGCAAATTTATATTTAAATTTAGGAATGATGTCTTCTGTTTTATCATCATTATCATAATCAACATCCTTGAGCTTAATAATAATTGGTATATGATCACTTCCTAAACAATCGTCTAGCGGAGACCAAGTGCAAGTTATTGCTAAGTCAGGTGTTGTAAATGACAGATCAATTGCCGTGGGCCTGTGGTATGAAACATCAGGAATTCTTGTATACTGACCGTCATTTAAGAGGCAAAATTTAGAGTCCAAAATATTTTCAACTAAACGGCTACTTGTTACTACATTACAACCTGGCTCCCACCACGGCGAATGCGCATTGAAGTCCCCCATTATTAACCACTTAGCATTTGACTTTACTAATGTTTTTAGCCAATCTGTATTATCGTCTTTCGGACCTTCTGGTAAATATAAAGACAAAACATTTAAAACAATATGCTTGTTAATTTTCAACACTGCAGCAGTACTATAAATATTCTGTAACGACGACATACACATAAAATATTAATAATAAGATATCATTGTGACAATCGGAGACAATATCAATAATAAGATATAACATAAAGCATACACACACAAACACAGAGGTTAGCTCCCATTGTTTTCTCTCCCGGAAGACAGACAACATTGATTCTGTTTCACCTTCAGAGTACTGGCGTATAGTAAAACTTTATGACATAACCTTTTTTCATAGGTATTATTGTGGGGTATTAATCATACTCTTTCCTTTTTATTTTGGGGGTAAATAGGAGGGTTTTTTTTTCATGATGCAGAGTATTCTTTCCGGTTATACGATACCTAATAGCATGGGGTGATTTCTGTGCCCGATTCCAGCAACTGAAGACGTTCCCAGAGTAGAAACAACCGCCTTGTCACGATGGTTGAAAATTGACACATCATTTCAAAGCCACATTGCACGCTAATAGAGAAATATGTGTGGCGGAAAGGGAGGCTATTGGTCCAAGCTTGGGAGAGAGGTTGTCTACTTTACGTTTGTTGGTTAGACTAGCCTTGGGTGGCTCCTGCTGGGCAGACTCCCTTGGAGTGGCCATTAGGTTATGCAGGACAAGGCGACACGACATTTGTTCTCCCCGGCTGACCATTCGTCTTCTGCTTTGGGTGGTGAGCAGGACTACATTGTCGGCAGGCATTTTATGCAAGCCAGTGGCAGTGACTTTGCAGAGAGTGGCATGGCACTAGTAGCCGGCAACCCGGTTTACTTTCAACACGCTTCCCCGCTTTGCAAGGCAAATATTTTTATGTCCCTCTTACGAGGGATAAATGAAAATAACACCTCGGGTCGGGCCGTGTTCTCAAGGTGGTGTCCGCGAGGCGGGAGTCAAATACTCCGCTCAGCTACATATAGATCACATTTCGTTGGAGTTTCGCTTTGTTAACCTTTCGTTGCATGAAGTAGGCGCGCGCAGCCGTTCCAACTCAACAATTTTTGTATTTTAGCTGCATAGAGAAACGTGTCAGCGAACTTCCTCACTGAAATAAGGGACGCAACCTTTTGTTTTATTGATTCCCTTGGAGTAACTCTTCTGTGGTCAAACAAGAAAAATCGTGTTTTCAAGAGACAGTACTCGTATGTATTCTGCCAAACAGTATCCTACAACCAGGTCTACAATACTGATACTGCAGAAGAACTTGAAACGCCTAATTTACCCCTTTAAAAAAATAGTATATAGATCTATAAATCGTCCCATTAATAAAAACAACAAATAGTTACATAAAGCAACTAAGAACTGAATGTTTTGGCACCTTTAAGCAAACAAGCCGGAATAAAATGCCAATCGATGGGGTTCCCCTTGTCGCCATTTTGGATCTCTCAACTCCAAGGCTTTTGACACATGCATCACTTAACAAACGCCTACAATCTCATAACAGCATTTTGACTGGCCTAAGACGCGCGAATCAATAGTTCGAATGTCAATCTAAGTATTCCTTACCACAAGAAACCCCTTGGGGTCATGAGCAATCTTGTCACTGTAGATTGTTCTAACCTATAAAGGGAACAGTGAAAGCCCCAGTTGAAAACCTGTCTTGCCTTTGTAGGCATGACTAATTCACTGCGGCAACAGCCCCCCCCCCCCCCCCCTCCCCCGTTGGAGTGCCGGGGGTTTCAGTATAAATAGTATCCCCACTTTCTGGAAATTTAGTGCTTTATAATTCCCACTGTCGCTGTCTTCATCATTTGCTCTTTCCCATTCCTGATCTGTCCTATCACTCTGCTATACTTTCTTCTTCTTCGCTAGATCAATGACCTACCTTTTTTCTTGAAAACTCTTCCTGGACAAGACTCCTTGTTTGTGTATGAGGTCTGTTGGATCAGCTTGGGAGTGTTAGACGCTTTCTGCCGGGTGGTCACTAGGGCTTCCTATGATTGTATTATTTCGCACTATAGGCATTTTATATGTATGTGTTTTGTTGATGATTTATAATGATGGTTGTATTCTATTTTGTATTTGTAACCGGGGTGTTCGCGTAGTTGAGGTCAACCCTCAGCCGTCCCCCGCGTGGGATGTCTTTATTGTAAAGTGACTGGCCGGTGGAGGGCATTCAATTTTCCCACTAGGGTTGTTTCGGCAGATCTTTCCTTCGGATCGGGGGTTGTCCGGTCCTGATTTGGCTCGGAAGAGTCCGCTGGACCTAAAGCAACAATAAATCAATCAATCAATCAATACCACAAGATGCTGTTCATTGACCGAGATAACATTAAAAAATTAATGACGAAATGGTGTTTGTGTAATCTTGGATTTTCACGAAAGTGGCTTCGCTTATTGGAACGAAAGTCGTATCGCGTGAAGGAGGAAGTCACGTGACCTTCAAAAATGTGTGACGTAGTAGCCTACAACCGAAACTCCCAGCGAAAGTGATTTCCTTGTAGGATCTATGTAACTCTAATAGCAGAGCGACAATGTAAATGTCGGGTTTTGAGCGTTGGCGCGCAGCAGCTGCGGGAAATCTTCAACGTAGACTACAGTTTACATTGTCCATCACCTTATCATATTATACAGCAGGCTGTTTCATTCACTGGGTGACATTTTAACATGGATTGTTATCCTTTTACGCAAACTTTATGTTTTTAATATGCTTTTTGATTTAATTTCAATTTTAAATTTGGAGAATGTTTTGATTTGTAGATAGATCAGATAACTTCATTTTCTTTTTTCCGTCACATCGCCGCCAAGGAAATTAACACTTTTGAAAATGCTAACTTTTCGGCGGATGTGTGTGTGTGTGCACTTGAATAAACGCACAAATGGGTTTCAGACCTTGTCTTTCTTAGTAACAAATGGGTTTATTTGCTTAAAACCCACTTTTTTCCAGGACCCCACTTTTTCTAAGTGCGTTGGAGTGCTATTTTAGTGCATTGGAGTGCAGTTGTAGTGCATGAAAGTGTTTTAAGTACACAGGAGTGCTCTATCCAGGACGGAGAAAATACAGTCAATTTTCGGAGAAATTTTGAAGAAAATTCGACCTATCTCGTCGCATATAGGAGACGAACTAAGTCAATTTTTGAGACGGAAAGAGCCAATTTTGCATTAGATTCTTACATTTTTAGAAGAAGTTTGCGTTCTTTCCGTAAAAAAACACCACTTTCCGATTCCTACATTCTTAAATAAACCCAGTTGTAATTTATTGCAAATATGCGTGTGTGTGTGTGTGTGTGAGTGTAGTTGTGAAACGTCACATTTGGGGAACGAAATTTGCCATTTTTAGTACCAAATGAGGTAATTTTGTCGTTCCCCATTTGTCTGGCGTTGCTCATTTGTTCTAAGTACATGAAAGTGCAGTTGTAGTGCATGTGCACTACAACTTCACTTCACGAAGTGATGTTGTAGTGCATGTGCACTTAAAGTACACTTGGCCAAGTGCAGTTGTAGTGCATGTGCACTTAAAGTACACTTGCCCAAGTGTAGTTGTAGTGCATGTGCACTACAACTACACCAGGTCAAGTGTAGTTGTAGTGCACATGCACTACAAGTACACTTGACCTGGTGTAGTTGTAGTGCATCTTCCAGACGGGTAGGATAAGGAACTTTTCTCGACGATTAGGGTAAGGCAGTGCCTCGACGATTAGGGTAAGGCAGTGCCTCGACGATTAGGGTAAGGCACCCGTTCCAGAAAAGGGTTAGGGTCAGGGCTAGTTGCAGCGCTGCAACTAGCCCTGACCCTAACCCTTTTCGAGGCACTGCCTTACCCTAATCGTCGAGGCACTGCCTTACCCTAATCGTCGAGGCACTGCCTTACCCTAATCGTCGAGGAAAGTTCCTTATCCTAGCTGTGTTTTTGAACAAACTTGACCTACTTCGTCTCTAATAGGCGAGGAATTAGGTCAAACTTTTTGCGAAAAATGTGCTTTTTTTAAGAAACTTGACCTACTTCGTCTCTTAGGAGCGAGGAATTAGGTCAAACTTCTTGCGAAAAAGTGTCTTTTTTGAAGAAACTTGACCTAATTCGCCGCCTAAGGGCCGCGAAGTTGGTGAAATTACCCCATTTGTACCTCGTACACGCATGTGTGTGTGTGTGTGTGTGTGTGATGTGTGTGTGAGTGTAGAAATACATTTGAAGGGCTTGCCATCTTGTTTTATTTAATTTATAGTTTCTTTGATAAGACAAGTTTTGGCTGAATTCTCGCAATGAAAACGGAAGCTAACAAATTGTATATGCACACTACAGAAATAATCAGTACTGTTTATTACGACATTGCAATGCTCAATTGCGGCTTGGGACGTGAAATTATAGCGATTCCCATTAATCATTTTGCAACGTTCCATCTTCCAGAAATATACGTGTAAATAACCGAATAAAAAGCGACAGTTATGAACTTTTCCGTGCGAAAAAATATTACAGCAGATGGCGATATGGAAATTAAGATACGAAAATATGCGATGATAAATGTTGCAGTTAGGCTATTATCCTTCTGATCTTAAAACTGCCATTATGATCGCCAGCGTGAAATTGATAAGATACGGATATTAAGCACTTTACTCCCGTAAACACTTTACTCCCGTTTCCTACTCCTTCGGATGAGAGTATAAACCGAGGTCTAGTCTGTGTTGCATACATTCCATAATAACGGACTTTAAAGATCCTGACGCTCATATCCTAGACGGGTGAGTGCCGGTGACAAGAACACACCCAGCATGCACCTAGGTCCTTCTCCCCCATCCCTGGCTGCCCAGGATTGTGCTTAGTTGTCTGGAGCGTTATTACGATGCACCCAAAGGCTGCAAGTTGGTGCCTCTGGCAGCTTGAGTTAGCTCCTGTATCGGCCAGCGCCTTGAGCAGCTCTTGAGCAGGAAAAGCGCTATATAAGAACGATTCAATAAATAAAATAAATAAATCATTACTTAACGTCACTGCTGAATGCTTCCATTTCTCTGAGTACGTCAGTGTGCAGAGCTACATGTTGACTGGAGAGACGGCATGCTTTCTGTGCAAGGTATGCTTATAGTACATGGAAATCAAACTACGTCTTCAACTTGCGTGATAATTTGTGCCTGTTTCTTTCCTCCATTTTGTTTAAAATCTGCGCTTCCGTCCACGCGTTTCTCATTTACAAAATCTAGGCCGAGCTGTCAACCATCGTTGATCAGCTTACTGAAAAAAAAATTGGATGCAGAGCAGTTTGAGCCTTCAACAAATAAAACAGGAATCCACTTCCTTCTAGGTCCCTGGTCAGTGAATGCTAGGTACGCTTTCCTTGTCACTTGATATATTTTTCAGCGTATTTATTTATTTATCCATTTTGTGTGAAATTCTTGTTTCGCGTAAGAAGAATACGCAATCAATCGCAGTGTACCAAATGCCAAGATATGGGCCCTATATCCTATTCTATCCTATCCTGTCCCGTAACCAGGAGGTCGTAGGGACACCACAGATGATCGTTTATCCAGCATACTCCATCTTTCTGCGATATATAAATATATATATATTTTTTTTTTCTTCTTCTTCTTCTTCTTCTTCTTCTTCTTCTTCTTCTTCTTCTTCTTCTTCTTCTTCTTCTTCTTCTTCTTTTTCTTCTTCTTCTTCTTCTTCTTCTTCTTCTTCTTCTTCTTCTTCTTCTTATTATTATTATTATTATTATTATTGTTTACGATACGCAATCATTTTTAACTATACTATTTTCTCGATCTCCCTCAACTGTGGGATGGATTTGAATTACGTACTATAAGCACACATAGGCGAGAGAGTTCCTCATCACTGTTGGTTCAGAGAGTACAGGTGAACAGTGCAAACCTATAAAACCACAGAGTAAAAGAAAGAGAGATATAGGGGGGGAGAGAAAAGGTAAATAAAATTGTTAAAAACCTGTCGAGCACGACACAGACAAGGCCTTCCTAAGGGTCGGTTTAATGGGTTTGCCTCCTAGTGTTTGCGACGGAAGACAAGCAAAACAACCCGTTTTTACATCGGCGTTTGCCATCATGATGGTCTTAGCAGAAGTGTACATCATGTCAACAACATTGCTTACCTTGGTTCTTGGCCTCATGTTAGATTCTGTTTCTGTGTTGAAGTCCACGGGGGTGAGAAAAAAAAAGGGGGGTAGGGTGTCTGTTTGTGTGTTTGTTTGTGTGTGATATCTATCTATCTATCTATCTATCTATCTATCTATCTATCTATCTATCTATCTATCTATCTATCTATCTATCTATCTATCTATCTATCTATCTATCTATCTATCTATCTATCTATCTATCTATCTATCTATCTATCTATCTATCTATCTATCGAGAGAGAGAGAGAGAGAGAGAGAGAGCGAGCGTGCCATTGACGTGTTATTTTTTTCGCGCGTATTTGTGTATGTGTGTGTGTGTCTGTTTGTGTTTGTGTGTGTCTGTATTCAATACTGATGATGTTTACTTCTTATCATGCGTATAATTCTCTAAGTGCACATCTTCATTCGATGTTATGGAGAATAAAATCTCTCTCTCTCTCTCTCTCTCTCTCTCTCTCTCTCTCTCTCTCTCTCTCTCTCTCTCTCTTCCAATAATCCAATAACTTAAAACTTGCGGTGTGCGTATGATTGCGTGCTGTGGAGAGAGCGACCGTGTGTCGATCCATTAGCAAAGCGCAGGGTTATTACAGTCAGTGACTTGACACTTTCAATCGTCATCTGTCCTCAAGTACTGCATGTGGTCACCAGAATAACACGTTTTAATACAACTTCCAGTAGGACCCGTTGTTTTGTCAGTTAGCATGTTGATACATACAGCAAGACGCATGTTGATACATACAGCAATACGCTTGTTGATACATACAACAATACGCCTGTTGATACATACAGCAATAAGCATGTTGATACATACAGCAATATGCATGTTGATACATACAGCAATATGCATGTTGATACATACAGCAATGCGCCTGTTGATTCATACAGCAATACGCCTGTTGATACATACAGCAATACGCCTGTTGATACATACAGCAATACGCCTGTTGATACATACAGCAATACGCCTGTTGATACATACAGCAATATGCATGTTGATACATACAGCAATGAGCCTGTTGATACATACAGCAATATGCATGTTGATACATACAGCAATACGCCTGTTGATATACAGCAATACGCCTGTTGATACATACAGCAATACGCCTGTTGATACATACAGCAATACGCCTGTTGATACATACAGCAATACGCCTGTTGATGCATACAGCAATACGCTTGACATCAAAAACTGTAGTTGTCTTCTTCAACTCATGGTGATATGTACGATCGTGTCTTTCACTAATCATTTTCTAGCGATTTAAAACTGTCTACAAATTATTAATGGTAAATTCACCAATGTTTTACTCCTTTTGACAATACCTCCCTCCCTCTTTCCCTCTCTCTCTCTCCCTTATCTTCACCTCTCTTCCTCCCCTCCACTTCATTTCTTTTTTCTCTCTCTCTCTCTTCTTCTCCCCATCTGTCTAACGCAGCCAAGTCAACAAATATTTATTACTGAGAATGAAAAATTCATACAGCACACTGCATCTCCGGAAATAAACACAATTTTATAATAAATAATAACAAACACAGTTTTTAAATTCACAATAATACCTAAATTCACAACTACTAAAACTACATTTTCACAACAGTTGTACGTAGTACTTTCAACTACAGTCGAACACATTCACACACACAGACACACACACACGCCGCACACACAAAAACACACACACACACACACGCACACCCACACACACACACACTACTGAAACGCCCACCCGCACAACACATATTTCTCTCCCGTCTCTCTCTCTCTCTCTCTCTCTCTCTCTCTCTCTCTCTCTCTCTCTCTCTCTCTCTCTCTTCCTCTGTCTCTCTCTCTCTCCCTCGCAGTTCCATTCTCAAATCGGTTCAATTTGCAATCCGTGTTTACAGACCCCGAGGGAAGGCGCCCGGAGTAATCTACACTTCATTCCAAGACTGTGTTTTCTGGCATTGCGTAGGCTTCAGCGCTAGTACTTTAATTTTGAACAGTTTTGTAGCCAAACTGCCGGGTCATTTAGGTCATATCTCAGCGTTAAAAGTACATTTAATACCCTTCATTCGTTACTGTGTTGCACTTCATTGAAACTATGATCGAGGATGGTATGAAGGTAGCAGTGGGGGCGTGGAGGGTGATGGTCATGAAAAAGAGTTACTATAGCATGAATTAATTAAAATAATGAAGAAATAGATGTGGTTTTTGCTAGTCTATGTGAAGCAGATAATGAGCCTGAGGTTACTTTTGTTTCCCCAAGACTTAACACTAGTTAGTAAGCTCATAGAAGAGTATAGTAATCCCCACTATTGAGGCGCAAGCTCCCAAATAAGTGTTTAAGTCTATCCTATCCCATCCTATCCTATCCTATCCTATCCCGTAACTCTGAGGGCGTTGGGGCACCACAGATGATCGCTTAACCAGCGTACTCCATCTTTCTCTGTCCTCATCTTTGTGGCCAATGTTAGACACAAAACATGTACAAATACAATATTTAATGTTCGTGGAATGGTTTTATGCCTCGGTGGGTACACATGCTGACGAAGCGCTGTAGCGAAACAGTGTAATAGGGGACCGGTTAATCTGCTGTGTATTAAGGTGCGGTTTGACGTTAAGTGAAACAGAAGCAAAGCGGTAAACAAAGCAAAGCATCTGCTTCTAGAAGCATATAAAAATAAGTGCGTTTATAATGCTTCTTTGTGAGCTGGTCACACGATGAGAAGTTTTGCATAAGCAGTCTGCGTGGAAGCAATGCGCAATCAGTTGTAAATCAGTTACCTCCCTTTACGCGTATGAGGCCTTTTTCAGGGTTTGGTTTCTGTAATTTTGACTTCTAACATTCCATAATGCCTCGTGGCTTTGAATTGGAGCGATGAGAATAAACGTAACGTCTTGTTTCAGATTTGCTAATGGCCAAGTAGCTTTTGATGCCGCCATGATCGCTGAAATGATAACAACCTCGTTTTCGTACGTCGACTCTTCTGATTGACTGGCAATCAAATGCTTCAGCGAAACTACAACCCAAAATTTTAGAGCACGCTCAAACACTGAAAGCATCGGCTTTGCTTCACTTTGGCGCTTTTGCTGCTGTTATGCTTTAGGTCTAGTCACACGATAAACATCGTCAAAACTACGATGTTTCGTGTTTTACTGGCTGTTTTGCTTCGGTTTCACTTCCCGTCAGACCGCACCTTTACCTCCCTTGACTTGTTTCCCTGCTATGAATAGATCAGCAAAACGTCCTATCCCAGCGTCACAGGCGGCGGAAGCAGGGGGGCAGGGGGGCCATGCCCCCCCCCCTAGAAAAATGTTGGAGGGGGCAGCCTTATATATTGCCCCCTCCAATAATGAGTAGTTTTTTTTTTTTTTTTTTTTTTGCCAGGGCAATAAAGGATTTTTTTTCTTCAAATGGAATCAAGCAATACAAGTTTTTATCATCATAATCATCATCATCAACCTCTGATCAGAAAGAGAAGTTCGTCCCTTCGTCATCATTTCCTGTCGACGCGTCATAATCGTTAGCCTTAGCGTAGATCAAAGTGACCGACAGTTTTCGACATCGTGCACATCACAGTCGCGTTTTGAAAACTTTAATTTGCTGTCAGTTTTTACAGTCTACCGTTTTCAATATCAACAATTTTCTCGACCTCAAGTGAAGAAGTCAGCAAAATGGCAAATGCTTTGACAACTGGTGTTATTGTTCCTCGTCAAGCATCCCGACAGACTCTCCGTGACAACCAACCTGCGGCCACTCCAGAAGAATATTTCAAGATTAGCATTGCCATTCCTTTCTTGGAACACCTGTCAACCGAATTGGACTCGAGGTTCAAAAATGCTGGTCTAGCAGTTGATGGTCCATGTCTGGTGCCAAGCACTTTAATAGACAACCAGGATGGTTTCATGCAGGTTCCAGAAGGGGTGATGCTGGCAATGTTGTGGGAGTCTGACCTACCAGACAACGCTACCCTTGATGCAGAATACCAACGGTGGGTTTGCAAATGGCGAAGTGCTGCTGAGAATGCGACAGCTATCATCCCATCCACGGCATCAGAAGCACTGAAATATTGTGACAGGGATTTTGTTTTATCCCAACCTGTTCATCATGCTTTAGAACCTTTGCACCCTACCTGTCACTACTGCCGAGTGTGAGCGTTCAAACAGTCAGTTGCGCAACCTGAAAAACTACCTGCGCTCTACAATGGGGCAACAGAAGACTAAATGGACTTGCTTTACTGAAAGTGCACAGGGATGTTGATATTGACTTCAAAGAGGCAGTGAACTGTTTTGCCAGAAGATACAAGTCAAATGGTACTAATGCCGAGGAACCTAGTGCAGCAAGACTGAAATAAGTGAAAGCAGGGCGGTGATGTTCATAAACTACAAGGTAAAGCTTTATACCGTTAACGATCAACAAAAAGTAGTAAATAATAATAGTATACAAAACATCTCTGCTGATAAATAAATGTGTGTGTGGTTGTTTTTTTTAAGGGAGGGGCAGAGGATAATTTTTGTACCCCAGAGTTTGTCAGTTCAATTGTTCAAAAATCTCGAAGTCCCAGACCATCACAGATGGCTTTTTCAAGGTTCAGATTGCACCAGATTGCACCATTTTGCATCCTTGAAAAAAAAATTTCCGGGGGGGCATGCCCCCGGACCCCCCTAGAAGGCTCGGCGCTTCGCGCCTTCGCTGAATCTGTAACCCCCACCCCCACCCTCGACTTTTCCCAGGTATGGCCCTGATGTCAGTGAATAGTGTGTGCCCCCCCCCCCCCCCCAATCCTGAGCAGCTTCCGCCGCCTGTGAGCGTGTATTATATACTTCATTGTTTTACCCCCAGATCATTTTCATCTCCACCTCGGAAGTTTCTGGATTAAGACTATGTGCCCACGTTTTAGACTGCACTGCCGTTATTGCCTAGCATTTTCTCTGGACCGGTCTTTTGGAGAGAGAGAAAAAAAATGTGGAAAGAAGGAAAGAATGAGGGAAACGGAAAAACAGAGAAAAGAGAGCGACGTGGGCTGAAGGATATTTCAGTGGACAGCCTGACTGAAAGAAGAGTTCTTTGCTATGGCGGGCTACAAACTGATTGAACGTAGCAATCAAATGAAACTTTCGCTACGTCGCTAACTCGCGCATGGGTTGGGGGAAGAGGGTGAGGCGCAGAGGAGGCGATCTGAGAGTGGGGAATAGAGAAGGATAGTCGGTGGGGGAGGGGGTGAGGGTGGAAGGGGGATGCGGTGGGGGGGTGAGGAGAAGAGGGGGAGAGAGAGAGTGACAGACAGACAAACAGAGACAGACAAACAGCGAAAGAATAGAGGTGGTGTTTGATTTTTTTCACATGCAACAGCAATGTGCTTTCTATAGATTGAGATTCAACGACAAATTGTTGGACCGAAATTCATCAGCGCGCGAGCATGTGTATGTGTTTGTGTGCGTGTGTGTGGGTGGGTGGGTGGGTGTGTGTGTGCGTATGTGCTTGATCCTAACATCATATATTCCGGATTTATCTGGACACGCTTGGAAATAGTCGTGGGAAATATCTCAAAAACGGATGAAGCGATTTTGTTGAGATTTAGTATACTATAATACAAGTTTAGTATACTGTAATACAGGTTTTGTATACTATAATACAGGTTTACTATACTATAATACAGGTTTACTATACTATAATACATGTTTACTATACTGTACTATAATACAGGTTTACTATACTATAAGACAGGTTTACTAGACTGTACTATAATACAGGTTTACTGTACTATAATACAGCTTTTTCAAACCATCCTTCAGTACCCCTCCGGTGTCTGGAAATTCGTTTTAATGACTTGTCATCTTGGTTCTTCTTCTTCTTCTTCTTCTACTAATACTACTACTACTACTACTACTACTACTACTACTACTACTACTACTACTACTACTACTTCTTTTTCTTCTTCTTCTTCTTCTTCTTCTTCTTCTTCTTCTTCTTCCTCTTCTTCTTCTCCCTCTCCTTCTTCTTTTCTTCTTCTCCCTTTTCTTCTTCTTCTTCTTCTTCTTCTTCTTCTTCTTCTTCTTCTTCTCCTTCTTCTTCTTCTTCTTCTTCTTCTTCTTCTTCTTCTTCTTCTTCTTCTTCACCTCCTTCTTTTTTCTATAGACTTGCTATTTATTTGTATAGACTGTGATTCAAACAGCAAATTGCCGTACAGACGATTCATACAATAAAAACTGTCAAATCAAGAGGAGCATGAAATTAGGTTTATTTTATTCCAGTCTGGAACTTGATGGAACCTACCCCCCCCCCTCTCTCTCTCTCTCTCTCTCTCTCTCTCTCTCTCTCTCTCTCTCTGTCTCTCTTTCTGTAAGGCCTTCATTCTCACGACCCGTTAGTTAAAACAACGTTAAGAAAGTTATGGCCTTTTAACAAGGTAACATTGTGAAATCGCGCAAAGAATTTCAAGTTTAAAAACAAAATTGTTATTCGTTAGATATGTATTACAGGTTGTTATGGAGTGGTCATGGTGTGGTGTGTGTACAGTTGAGACAGTGAGGGTGGGGGCGGGAATTAAGGGGAAGGGGAGCTGTTAAGTGATTTGAGAGAAATAAGCCTTTGGAGAAATTTTTCTAGTTTGCTGTCAAGGATTAACCGTCCCACGAAGTTCAAAGGTAGCCTACCAGGAGTCCATCCTACGAAGGAATAGCAGCAGCAATTAGTTCAAGCGCAACCAATCCACCAACTTTCGCTCTCGCCGGCCAGAAAAAAAATCTCAGTCTTTTCGGAAGTGAAATGGTTTTTTTTTTGTTTGTTTTCTTCCCTTTTGACTGGGAAAACTTTTTTCTTCTTTTTTGGTGATCGTGTGCCCGTACCGTGCAAGCCTGTGTGATGTTTATCACGATGGTCTCTGTGACAATGATGGAAAGAGACAAAAGCGAAATTGCGCAACATTGATGATCGATTTAGACACGCCCTGCGGCGTGGGATCGACAGCGATGTCTCGTTATTATTGTTATTTCCTTCTTGCAATGGGCAGACAAACAGCTAGGCTCCTTTCTCTTTTACCAACATACAGGTTGACAGCAAGTCGAGGTGAAAAACCAATGTTTATCTCCCTTGCTAAGACAGAAGACAAATGAAGGGGCGATGGTGAGAGAGAGAGAGAGAGAGAGAGAGAGAGAGAGAGAGAGAGAGAGAGAGAGAGAGTGTGTGTGTGTCTGTGTGTGTGTGTGCGTGTGTGCGCGCGTGTGTGTATCTGGATTTCGTGGAAGTGGATGGATCTGGGAGTGAAAGTAGACAAGAGTCCTATCCTATCCTATCCTGTCCCGTAACTCGGAGGTCGTAGGGGCACCACAGATGATCGTTTAACCAGCATACTCCATCTTTCTCTGTCCTCAGCAGCCCTGATGGCTTCGCTCAGTCCATTCTCGAATGTTGTCCTCCCACCTCTTTTTCGGTCTCCCTCTTCTTCTACCTCCTTGCACTGTGCCTTGCAGAATGGTCTTTGATGATGATGAGACAAGAGTCCAGATACAGTATGTGTACGAAAAAGGCTTTCAGTCTGCAGTCCACAAAACACTCGTTCTATCACACGCTTCCGCACAAACACACCTTCGCTTGAGGGAGGGTGGGAGGGAGGGAGGGAGGGAGGGAAAGACAGAGAGAGAAGAAAAAAATAACAGTGGTGTTTAACAAGAGTAAAAGTGTAAGTGCTGGGTGTGTTTTCTTACGCCTTGCCCTCGGGGCTTGTAATAAAATCCATTACCATAACAAACTAACTTATTACAGCAACATCCTAATGTAACAATCCAAGCAAGACCTGTGCTTACACAAACACGCACAGTGACACATATGCACTCATGTACGACCTATTCTTAAAACAAGAGAGAGAGAGAGAGAGAGAGAGAGAGAGAGAGAGAGAGGGAAAGAGAGAGAGAGAGAGAGAAATAGAGAGAGAGGGAGAGAGAGAGAGAGAGAGAGAGAGAGAGAGAGAGAGAGAGAGAGAGAGAGAGAGAGAGAGAGAGCGTAAGATAAAACACAATTGTATTTTGCAAGGGTAAAGAGAAAGCGTCGAGTACTGTTCTGTGACATCTTGCCCTTGAGGCTTTAACAATCACTATTAAGCAAATAAAGCAAATATCCTTTTTCAAATCGGAGGTCGCTAGAAGAGAGGAGAGAGAGAGAAAGGGGGGAAGGAAAGAAGGAAGCAAAGAAGAAGAAGAAGAAGAAGAAGAAGAAGAAGAAGAAGAAGAAGAAGAAGAAGAAGAAGAAGAAGAAGTAGAGAAAGAAGAAGTAGTAGAAAAAGAAGCAGAAAAAGAAGTAGAGAAAGAAGAAGTAGTAGAAAAAGAAGCAGAAGAAGAAGTAGAGAAAGAATAAGTAGTAGAAAATAAGAAGCAGAAGAAGAAGAAAAATAAGAAGAAGAAGAAGAAGAAGAAGAAGTAGTAGTAGAGAAAGAAGAAGTAGTACAAAAAGAAGCAGAAGAAGAAGAAGAAGAAGAAGAAGAAGAAGAAGAAGAAGAAGAAGAAGAAGAAGAAGAAGAAGAGAAAGAAGAAGTAGTACAAAAAGAAGCAGAAGAAGAAGCAGAAGAAGAAGTAGAAGAAGAAGTAGAGAAAGAATAAGAAGTAGAAATTAAGAAGCAGAAGAAGAAGAAGAAGAAGAAGAAGAAGAAGAAGAAGAAGAAGAAGAAGAAGAAGAAGAAGAAGAAGAAGAAGAAATAGACGATTGGTGCAACAAACCTCGCACTCCCAAACGTCAAACTTGTGAGAGGGAAATAGACGAGCTGACAGACAATTTCGCCTTGCTTCCTGAAAAACAGCACTTTGTTTTTCAGTCTTATACTTTGATGCATTCTGCAGATAATGAAAGTTTACAAACTAGCGGTGTTTCCATAACGTACTCCTAATCCAATTTTAAATGAATATTTTTTAAGTATTTGTCAATCCTTTTTTAAAATGTATTTAATTTGTTTATTTGTGTTTTTTTATGTTATTCTTTTACTTAATTTTATGTCATTTATAATAATAATAATAATAATAATAATAATAATAATAATAATAATAATAATAACAATATAATAACAACAATAAATTATTATTATGATTATTATTATGATTATGATTATGATTATTATTAATATTATTATTATTATTATTATTATTATTATTATTATTATTATTATTATTATTATTATTATTATTATTATTATTATTATTATTATTATTATTATTTATTTTTATTTATGTATTTATTTGTGTATTTATTTATTTATTTATTTATTTATTTATTTGTTTATTTATTTGTCCTTATTGAGGGAGGGGGGAATTGAAGAAGTAGAGAGTAAAGAACGGTTGGATACGACCATTTTAGATAAGAGTGAAGACCTTTGCTGAAAGTCTGCGAGTCAGTTTATTCGCGCAGCTCAAACTATCTTTATTCCTTGGGGTGTCCGTTGGAGGGAAAGGGTTACTTGATGGCAACGATTATCGATGATCGATGGTCCGCTAGAGGAGTTGGATTGCATTTTCAAGTATCAGTGGATCTTGTTACCATTGACCTTTACCCCTGGCTTAACCTTTTCGCCTTTCCTAAAACTACTTTCTTCGATATTTTTGGGAAACAGTGGCTCAACTATGTCTTGGTCTACAACAGCTAGCAATACCCTTTTACCTGTAAACATCATCACTATTGTGGCAGTAAAAAATGCACTGGGAACTATTTTAAATTCCCTATTTACATAGCGCTTTTCCCGCTGAAATGCGGCCTAAGGCGCTGGACGAAACAGGATCTAACACAAACCGCCCGATGCAGCAACTCTGAAAATCTGACTTTGACTTAATCAAACAAAAAGGATCTCTCTCTCTCTCTCTCTCTCTCTCTCTCTCTCTCTCTCTCTCTCTCTCTCTCCCTCTCTCTCTGTCTCTCCCTCTCTCTCTCTGTCTCTCCCTCTCTCTCTGTCTCTCTCTCTGTCTCTCTCTCTGTCTCTCTCTGTCTCTCTCTCTGTCTCTGTCTCTGTCTCTCTCTCTCTGTCCTCTCTGTCTCTCTCTCTCTGTCTCTCTGTCTCTGTCTCTGTCTCTCTCTCTCTCTCTCTCTCGCTCGCTCCCTCACTCGCCAATTACTATGGCTGATGCTCGACTTGACCTTCACCTTGACTCCAAACCTGTTTTATCCTCCTTTATTGTAGATCCATCAGGTTCCTGACGTGGGTGATATTGTCCCTGTCTTCCGTCTTGTTTTCTCCAGTGATGGAACGTCTTTGTCTTCTGCAGGCCTGCAGCAGTGCGCAGTTTACGAGGAATTTGACGAATTGACGAATGAATATGTATAACGCATATATAATGTCTTTGCATGCATGTGTAAACGCTTTAAATGCACGTTTTGTCCTTAAATGCACGTTTTGTCCTTTGGTTTGAAGTGTTTATAATCTTGTCCTGCTAAACACATACATTTTTCGTCATTTGAGATATTAATGTACTCTTATCTTATCTTATCTTATCTTATCTGCTCTTCCTGTGGAACATACTTCAAGATCAAGATCAGGAATTATTGAGATTTTTTCATTATTATTATTATTATTATTATTATTATTATTATTATTATTATTATTATTATTATTATTATTATTATCATTATATGTCACAGGGAAGTTTGGATTACAGGCCATTTCATAATCCACTTTATCGTAGATAGGAATTCCCACCGAGTTCTAGGATGTCTCCTGTTTAGGATCCGTTCCGACCTCTTCGTCCCGCTTCCACCCGATCTCCGTTTTGATAAGACATGCGTCTTCTGTCAGCTTCAGTCTACACTCCAAGGTTAGGCTGCTGCGCTCCCTGGACCCTTGTCAACTTCATCATCCTATAAGCTTGCGAAACATGGACGCTTACAGCAGATCTACAACGTAGAAAACAAAGCATGGAGCCGGAGATGAGGTTATACAGAAGACTTTTGGGCATTTCTTATACCCAGAACGTCACCGACGACGAAGTCCGACAGACCATCACACAAGCCATTGGACAACACGATGACCTGCTCACAGTGGTGAAGAAACGGAAGCTCCGATGATATGGCCCCGTCACCAGAGCATCAGGCACTGCAAAGGCTATCCTGCAAGGCACGGCGAAAGGAGGCAAAAGAAGATGGAGACAGAAAATGATTTGGGAGGTCAACATTCCGGAATGGACTGGCTTGACACTGAGCGAAGCCATGACGGTTGTTGAGAACAGAGAAAGATGGAGTACGCTGGTTAAACGATCATCTGTGGTGCCCCAACGAGTTTCGAGTTACGGGATAGGATAGGATAGCGTCTTCTGTGTCAACGACACGGGTTCAGATCCTCAAAGATGTTTCTGACAGCAGTCTTCTCTCTGGAATTATGACTGGAAACCACGATCAACGCTCCTAGTACGCTTCATCCAGCTGGACCCGCAATCAGCAATCTTCACCAAATGATTGTTGTTGTGGTGTGTATGGGCGTGAGTGTGTGCGCGCGCGTGCTTTTGAGTTTGTGGGCGTGCATGTGTGATGATGATGGTGTGTGTGTGTGGAGGGGGAGGGGTGCGTGTGGGCGTGTGTGTGTGTTGTGATAGCGAGTGCCTACGGGGCGGGTTGTGTTGCGTTATGTGTGTGGGTGTGTGTGTGGGTGTGTGTGTGTGTGTGTTTGCGTATGTGGCACACAAGTCGACTGGAAATGCCCAACAGAACTACAAATAGTCGTAACTCTATTTACCATATTTGTGAATAGACTACACCTATCTCTACACCATCTTTCTATATGGATTCATTTGCTGTGACAAGCCGTCACGAAATTCAATTTACTCTCCCCATGAATGATACATGTTAGTAGTATACCGGAGGTCTAGCCACAGGCGGTGCACAGGACATGTGTGAATAGTTGGAACTGT
>CM072524.1:3289281-3309281 GCA_036898135.1 Oncomelania hupensis | reverse complement strand
CCCGCCATAGATTTTATTGCCAGACGTCCGTGTTTTAGTGTGTATTCAGTTTGCCTTTTTCTATAGTCTTGTCTTTGTTGAATAAAGACATATTTTAAAACGGGATTTCTTATTTATTTACCTGTGGTTGGACACATTTGCTGATACCATTAAAGACGCCACAGACAGATGGATTGGGTTATCATGATTATCTGTTGATTAGATTGCATTAGCTTCGAAGGAATCGTGTACAATGTCGTCACCAGAGACTCTGCACGACATGCTCCACTTGGCCAGTTGTTCCAGGATTTTGTAAGTACTACAGAATGGTTGAAACTTAACTCCCTACTGAACATTGCTGAAC
The DNA here is from genome assembly GCA_036898135.1 of Oncomelania hupensis. Classification (NCBI taxonomy): domain Eukaryota; kingdom Metazoa; phylum Mollusca; class Gastropoda; order Littorinimorpha; family Pomatiopsidae; genus Oncomelania; species Oncomelania hupensis. The sequence goes on along the minus strand of CM072524.1, from coordinate 3,308,938 downwards.
ACTTTGGTAAATAACACTGTATTTGTCAGACAGAGCATCAGGCCTTGCAAACACCATTCTGCAAGGCACGATGCAAGAGGCAGAAGAAGAGGGAGGCATAAAAAGAGGTGGGAAGACAACATTCGAGAATGGACTGGCTTGACGCTGAGTGGAGCCATGAAGACTGCTGATGACAGAAAGATGGAGTACGCTGATTAAACGATCATCTGTGATATCCCAACGACTTTCGAGCTACGGGATAGGATAGGATAGAATAGGATAGAATAGGATATTGTCAGACGAGAGGCAAAAGTGTTGACCATTTTAGTTAATTGGAAATTATAATAGTCAGACAACGGCGGAAACATTATGTTTTAGAACGCATGTTCAAGGAAATACCGTTGTGGACCCCTAACTATAACAACAGTTTGTACAGCTCAGCTTACACCCAACACTGGTTTAGACAAAGTTATGTCGATGCTAACGTCATTTCCACTGGCCTGTCTTATTGGATTCTTGTCAATTCGCACTTCCAGTGGGTAAACAAGCTAGCTGACAGGAGTGTTGTGCATAGAATGGTGCCGTGGGACAACACATTTCCGGTTTATATGAAGTTGGACATTTATTGGTGAACAAAGAGGGATAATACATATAGTTGGGCAAGCAAGCACAGGCCAGTTGTGTCAAACAAATTTGCACACTGGTAAATTGGAGGTCCAGGGACTCGAGGATGCATGTTGATTTTGTAAGACATGGAGTATACTAGCGAAATTGCCTTGTTGTCCCATTAGGCTTCAGAACATGACGTCACTGATGTTGTTCACACCGGTCGCAAAGCTTTGAATGTTAGACGCCTCTTCCATATTGTGTAAACAAACAACTGTGTCTACTATACACACTTTCGCTGCGGTGTTATATTTAGAATCAACATTGATTCTATTAATAGGCACATTGACAAATGTATTTATCTAGACACAAACAACTGTGTCTACTATACACACTTTCGCTGTAGTGTTATTTTTAGAATCAACTTGGATCCTATTAATAGGAACACTGACAAATGTATGTACCTATTTGTATTAAAATCGTACTTTTAAAAGAAGTTATTTTGGGGCTTAATCCTTTTTTTAAGGTAGGGCAACATTCACTGTGAATTTGAAAAAAGATCCGTAACGCTGAAATGTGATGTAGGGGACCTTAATTTTCAGCACCTTAACATCATAACCCGTGATTTAAGTTTGTTTAACACACCTTGCGCAGCGAAACCTTGCCCCGATTTAGGTTAAAAAAAAACATTGTTGTACCTTCGTCACCTTATCATCCCCTCAGGTGTGCATGTGTGCTTGCTTGATATGGTGTGTGTGTGGGTGTGTGGCTGTAGGTGCGGAGACATAAACCTTGAAATGGGTGACTGACTTTGCTTTTTATGCAGGAAATGGGTGTGTGTATTAGCCACCCCCTTTTTTTTCCAGCCAGCCACTTTTTTTTAAGTACACAGGGGTGCTCTTTTAGTTCATGGGAGTGCAGTTGTAGTGCATGAGATTGTTTTAAGTACAAGGGAGTGCTCTGTCCGGGACGGAGAAAATCCAGTCCATTTTCGGGAAAATTTGCAAGAGAGTTCGACCTATTTCGTCGCCTATAGGAGAGGCTCTAGGTCAACTTACTTTTGAGACGGAAAGAGCCAATTTTGCATTAGATTGTTACATTTTTAGAAGAAATTTGCGTTCTTTTCGTCAAAAAACACTTTCCGATTCCTACATCCTTAGTGAAACCCAATTTTGGTGTTCTACATACTTGTGTGTGTGTGGGTGTGAGAGAAAGAGAGACAGAGAGACAGAGAACTGCTAGATCTACATCCAGCAAGTGCACTTTAGTTAGGTTTTGGACGTAGAACAACAAGTTAGAGCGAGGTTGATCCGCATGGGATTCTTAAACCGCGAGGGTCAATGTCTAGTTTTAAAGTTAAATTTGAACTTGCAAACAAGAGGCAATAACGTGCGTGGTGTAGATAAAACGCCAGGTCGAAAATGCTTGAGGGAATCGTAACTTTTGTCCCTCGATGCTTCCTGGGCTTTTTACGACTGGCTGTTTTCCCAAGTCCAATTTGATGTCTCTGAATTTGTTGTTGAATTTGCTGAACTTCAGGATTCCTATTTCTTGAAGCTTTTGCTGACGATACTCAGCTTTTAAAATCAAGTCTTCCGGTACAAATCGATACCAATGTCCAGACTGTACAGAATTGCATTTCTGATGTCCGATCCTGGATGAAACAAAACAAGTTAAAGCTCAATGATGATAAAACAGAGGTTCTCCTGTTCAAAAAGACCAGAACTGCCTTAGCTTGCACCTTGCCTACCTCTGTAAGTGTAGGAGAGCATGAAATCTCTTTCTCTCAGTCGGCTAGAAATCTAGGATTTTTTATGTCGAGTGACATGACGCTTGATTTCCATATTGCACAAGTTTGTAAATCAGCATATGCTACCTTGCGTCAGATCAGCTCCATTCGCTGCTACTTAACCCTTCAAGCAACCATCACCTTAGTCTGTGCTTTAGTCTTGTCTAGGCTAGACTATTGTAATGCCCTACTGGCTTCCTGCCCGAGTCATCTCATAGACAAACTTCAAAAAGTCCAGAATTGTGCTGCTAGGCTAGTCTTTAGGGCAAAAAAGCGCGATCACATCACTCCACTACTCCGTAAGCTTCATTGGCTACCCATAGAGGCCCGCATTAAATACAAACTGTCCGTACTGTGCCACAATTTCTTCTCTGGAACCTGCCCTTCATATCTGTCAGATCTGCTGTCTGTCTATGTCCCTTCTCGCACTCTTCGCTCTTCTTCTGACTCTCGCACACTCTGCATTCAAAAAACCAACACCAAAATGTACGGAGAACGGGCATTCACCTATTGTGCACCCAGACAATGGAACACTCTTCCAGCCAACATCAGACACAAGCAGACCACACCCTCATTCAAGCAAGCTCTAAAATCTCACCTCTTCAAGCTCTACTATCCTGATTAAATCCTTCATTCTATAGACCCTAGCCGCAGCTCATATTTGTTCTGCTTTTGGCTATGCTTGTGGATTTGCTGTGATTGTGATGACTTGTTTCCAGAATATGTAATTTGTTTGATTTTGTGTGTGTGGTTTTATTTTTTTTTTCTCATTGTATAATTTCTAATGCAATATTGTAAGTTGTTTCATGTTTGTTTATTTCCTTTCATGTAAAGCGCTATGCGCTTGTCTCTAAAAGGACAAGTAATAGCGCTATATAAATGTCCATTATTATTATTATTATTATTATTATTATTATTATTATTATTATTATTATTATTATTATTATTATTATTATTATTATTATTATTATTATTAATCAGATGGAAGGGCTCCTGTAGTTTTTGTGGGGCGTGTTCTAATATTAGTCTGGCATAGTGCTTTCGACTTCCACCAGCTGCTGACCAATGCGCTGACCCCAATAGGATCTAACTCATGGACCTAACGCTTGCTGGTTGTATTGATGTAGTCATCCGTCCAGGACGCGGGCGTCAGGATCTTTAAAAGTCTGTGCGATGGAATCCTTGCGTGCACGGACTATACCTTGGTTCATACTCTCATACTAAGGAATAGGTCTACGATGTTTCTGTAATATAAAGTTGGGGGACTTGTTTCTTAGCTATACAAATTTGGGATAAATGTGATAACAATATGGGGAACATGTATCTGTAACTGTGGAATCGTCCGGACGTACGGAACAAACAAGAAACTCCGGTTCGTTCTCAGTGCACACCTTTGTATATTGTACTACTTTTGCTTCCAGAACAATGTAGCTACTCCCCATCCTCCCATTCTCCCTCTCTCTCTCTCTCTCTCTCTCTCTCTCTCTCTCTCTCTCTGTCTCTCTCTCATGCCTTTTTTATGTTCGAGCTGCGGTTTCATTTCTGTGAACTTGTTCTTCTGCCCAAAAATGAAGAAGGGTACAAAACTGCGATCTAGTAACAGGAAAACTAAACTGGTCTTTCATGCAAATGCAACTGCAACTGCTTCTTGTAGCATTCAGATACACCTCTGCCGCCTTTGGCGCAACGTCGGAAGTGAAAGTTGGGATTTATAATCCGCAGGATGTATCTCCAAACTCAGGAGGTTAGACTTTCTGCTGACAGTGGTGTGGTTCATAGGTGTGTTGGATTGGGGGTGCTTGATAGCATATCGTGCGAAAATTCGTGTGTGCGTGTTTTGTGTATTTCGGTTTTCAAGAAGATTACAAGCGCAAATAACGTTTAGATTTAACTTTGCCCCAAAGTTGATCATACACTGCGGCTGCTCAGCTTTGCTGAAAAAACTACGCCAGAATTTCGAAATCCTTTCCGTGACAGCTGAGTTATGTTCTAAAATACAAAATCCATACCAGCCTTGCGCCTGACTGCCTTTCGTCACCCCCATTTAAGGCAAAAACGATGGCGTCTTAAGGGAGCGGCAGAGCATGTTCTGTCCTGCACGATTTAAGGTTGTTCTTTTCTTTGCCAACCTTCCCGCACTGCCGCCCAGTAGGGGGGAAATGGCGACTTACTTCCCGGCGGTTAAGCAATGCCGACTGCTGTTAGCACTTGGATGGGTGACTGCCCAGTGTACCGATAACTTGACCCTATCGCTCAAACAGCGCAGTTCACATACTCTTCTGGATAAATGTGTAAACATAGGTCTAGTCTGTCACACGCATGCATTCCACCACACGGACGTTACAGATCCTAACGCTCACGCTTTACACGAGAGAGTGTCGGATTCAAATAAAGAAATAAATTAAAAAAACACCTTGCGAGACTAGGGTTTTACCCCCCGCCCCCTCCCCCAGCCCTCGTCCTTAATTGGTGGTTCTGCTTTGCGGCTGCAGGGTTTTCGCTGAGAAGGCAAACAGAATTTTGCCCGCGTGGTTGAGAAACGTTATCCAGAGGACACATTCCAATTGATCCAGATCCCCTCTGTCTGATTCTTAACTGAAGAGTTTGGCCAAACTGTTGCCAAATTCTTTATTGTTTTGTAACCTTATTTGCTTTTTTTTTTGTAAAGGAAAGAAACTAGTCTTGCCAACAGGATAGATTAGGATATCTTTCTTTCTTAGGTTTGCCTAGTTTTGGAGGTGAAACAAAGCAAACACGTAATGAGAGATTGGCGTTGTTTGTTTTTTTTTAAATCTAAATTTCACCCTAACCTTGTTTTATCACCACCCGCCCCCGGCCCCATTTCTTCCCCCTCCACACACACACACACACCTACACACACAAATCTTAATCCCCTTGGCTCCCTCAGTTAAAACGCTCAGCAGGGTATATGAGATTCGCAGATACCCGCGATCTGCGGGACGGGCGCAATGAACTAAAATGTCAGCAGATGGAGTTGAACTCTCTCTCTCTGTTTTTTTTTCCAAGCGCCTAAACTATGTGCACTCCTTTGTAGTCTACGACTATGTTATCATTTGTCTATTTTCAGGATTTGGGGCCAGTGGGTCCCTCTATCAGGGATGGCAAATACAGCAACGCAAAGATGGTGGTCACTTCATTTTGTGCGTGCAATGAGGGCACATGATATAACACCCAAATGAATAAACCACCCCACATGTTAGTATGCAATTTGAGTGGATTACGCCAGTCCATGAATCTTACTGGGGTTTTTTTCAAATTTAAATGTGTTTCCCCCACACAATCGGAAATCACTTGTCCATGCATTGGGACAATAAAAGGCATTATGCCTATATCTCATATTATATGGTATGTGTCACGGGAGCCCCGTTTCCACTGCCTTTGAGCTTTTGCTAAATGTATTAAGGTAATTCACAGGATGATTCACTAGCGGTCCCCATAGAATAAGACGAGAGGGTTATAGCAGTCCATTGTGCAGAGCCCAGCAACCCCACGTCACAGTGTGTTTTATGTCTCGCGCACACTGAAGCAGTCCAGTGCTAACTGAGATACAAATATTGGAGGACGTTATTAGGGTTAGCATTCGCACAGAGTATGGGTATTAACCTATATAAGAACTGAACGCCCGCCTTTTTAGCGAAGTAATACCGGCTACACCCTTTACATGTATAGCGGCAGTGTTAAACCTCTTCCTCGCATAAAGTTTAGCTCATAGCGCTTATAGGACTTCCATCATTCATTGATGCCGTGTGAACAGATCTATTCGGTGACACTTAAACACCAAGTTGTCTTCTACTCCCTTGTGGGTTGCCGGGGGTTTCAGTATAAATAGTATCCCCGCTTTCTGCAAAATGCAATGCTTTAAATTCCCACTGTCGCTGTCTTTCTCCTTTGTTCTTTCTCATTCCTACTCCGTTCTATCAATCTACTATACTATCTTCTTCTTCGCTAGACCAGTCACCTACCTTTTTTCTTGAAAACTCTTCCGGGACAAGTTTCCTTATTTGTGTGTGAGGTCTGTTGGATCAGTTTGGGAATATTGGACGCTTTCTGCCAAATGGTCACTAGGGCTTCCTATGATGTTATTATTTGGCAATGTAGGCATTTTCTATGTATGCGTTTTGTTGATATTTTATAATGATGTTTGTATTCTATTCTGTTTTTTGTAAACGAGGGTTCGAGAAATGAGAGTATAGTCTCAGCGTCCCCTGCGTGGGATGTCTTTATTGTAAAGTGACCGGCTGGTGGAGTGCCTTCAGTGTCACCACTAGGGATGTTTCGGCAGATCTTTTATGCGGATCAGGGGGGGGGGGGGGGGAAGAGAGAGTCCTCTTTCAGCCAAGTTAAGTTGTGGTCTTGATTTTGTTATCCTGATTCGGCTTCTTGCAGTCTGCTGGACCCTGTAAGCAATGAATAACTAACTAACCAAGTGGTCTCCCTTTTTTTAGGTGGCGCAGTAATGTAGTGGGTTGGGCACACACTGGCCATGTTTCATGTTAAGTAACGTTAAGAAAGGTTAGTACTTGGATGGCTGACCACGCTAGCCATGTTTCATGTTAAGTAACGTTGAGAAAGGTTAGTACTTGGATGGGTGACCACGTTAGCCATGTTTCATGTTAAGTAACGTTGAGAAAGGTTAGTACTTGGATGGGTGACCACGCTAGCCATGTTTCATATTAAGTAACGTTGAGAAAGGTTAGTACTTGGATGGCTGACCACGCTAGCCATGTTTCATGTGAAGTAACGTTGAGAAAGGTTAGTACTTGGATGGCTGACCACGCTAGCCATGTTTCATGTTAAGTAACGTTGAGAAAGGTTAGTACTTGGATGGCGGACCACGCTAGCCATGTTTCATGTTAAGTAACGTTAAGAAAGGTTAGTACTTGGATGGCTGACCACACTAGCCATGTTTCATGTTAAGTAACGTTGAGAAAGGTTAGTACTTGGATGGCGGACCACGCTAGCCATGTTTCATGTTAAGTAACGTTGAGAAAGGTTAGTACTTGGATGGCTGACCACACTAGCCATGTTTCATGTTAAGTAACGTTGAGAAAGGTTAGTACTTGGATGGGTGTAGTGGGTTGGGCACACACTAGCCATGTTTCATGTTAAGTAACGTTGAGAAAGGTTAGTACTTGGATGGGTGTAGTGGGTTGGGCACACACTAGCCATGTTTCATGTTAAGTAACGTTGAGAAAGGTTAGTACTTGGATGGGTGGCCACGCTAGCCATGTTTCATGTTAAGTAACGTTGAGAAAGGTTAGTACTTGGATGGGTGTATTGGGTTGGGCACACACTAGCCATGTTTCATGTTAAGTAACGTTGAGAAAGGTTAGTACTTGGATGGGTGTAGTGGGTTGGGCACACACTAGCCATGTTTCATGTTAAGTAACGTTGAGAAAGGTTAGTACTTGGATGGGTGGCCACGCTAGCCATGTTTCATGTTAAGTAACGTTGAGAAAGGTTAGTGCTTGGATGGCTGACCACGCTAGCCATGTTTCATGTTAAGTAACGTTGAGAAAGGTTAGTACTTGGATGGCGGACCACGCTAGCCATGTTTCATGTTAAGTAACGTTGAGAAAGGTTAGTACTTGGATGGCTGACCACACTAGCCATGTTTCATGTTAAGTAACGTTGAGAAAGGTTAGTACTTGGATGGCTGACCACACTAGCCATGTTTCATGTTAAGTAACGTTGAGAAAGGTTAGTACTTGGATGGGTGTAGTGGGTTGAGCACACACTAGCCATGTTTCATGTTAAGTAACGTTGAGAAAGGTTAGTACTTGGATGGGTGTAGTGGGTTGGGCACACACTAGCCATGTTTCATGTTAAGTAACGTTGAAAAAGGTTAGTACTTGGATGGGTGGCCACGCTAGCCATGTTTCATGTTAAGTAACGTTGAGAAAGGTTAGTACTTGGATGGGTGTAGTGGGTTGGGCACACACTAGCCATGTTTCATGTTAAGTAACGTTGAGAAAGGTTAGTACTTGGATGGGTGTAGTGGGTTGGGCACACACTAGCCATGTTTCATGTTAAGTAACGTTGAGAAAGGTTAGTACTTGGATGGGTGGCCACGCTAGCCATGTTTCATGTTAAGTAACGTTGAGAAAGGTTAGTACTTGGATGGCTGACCATGCTTGGAAGGCAACCCCCAAACGACACTACAAGGTTGAAACCAGCGCACGGCACATCCCAGTCCACCCAGCTGTGAATGGGTACCTGGCTGGGATTAGAACCGGGGAAGGTCAAGCAACGAGGTAGAGGAGATCGTCACCGCCCTCATTAAGCCGGCCTACAGAAAAGGGAGGTTCCAAACGCTTCCCTCCCTAACCACCGACGGGGACACCTTGATCTTTTACTCCTTTCGCACGCTTGTTATTAATATCACTGTGAAAAGGGAGAGAGAGTGGCCGGGCAGTTGGTAGAACGTTTTACTAGTAACCGAAAGGTACCTGGTTCGAATCCCGGATTGGCCAATGTGTGACCATATTATTTTCCCCTTACCATCAACTGGTTCGCTGGTGTCAGAATAATGTGACCAGTAGTCGCCTATACGCTTCGGTGTCGTGTGACTATAATCTACAGTTACACAGTTTTTTGTTAAAGGGAGAGAGGTCCAATCCATGCTGCCATCACTACATGCACACTGTTGCCGGTCAATGTTGAGAAAGCTTTGGGGCAGAAGTAATAGGCTGTTGTCACTATTGCCTTTTCGTGTCCTACCTTGCAGTTACGACCCCCTTTGCCTCATGATGCCACAGGTCTCTAGTGGGCTCCTCACTTCGCTCTGCGTCGGAACTTTCCTGCTAATGACCTCGTCCAGTCATTGTGTGCAGTTAAGAGGATGAGTGAGATTAGGGGAGTTTGTGTGTGCATGCGCATGTGAGAGAGAGTGAGAGAGAGAATGTATGTTTATCAGGGGAGAGAGAGAGAGAGAGAGAGAGAGAGAGAGAGAGAAACTTTGAAACTTTGAAACTTTGAAACTTTTTTATTAGGGATAAAGATTTTAGACTAATTAATAAGTCTAATCTTCCAATCTGTCCCTTAACAAATTAATACAGTAAATAACTTTAACATTAACTTGGAAATCATAGAAATCACACACATACACATGCACACACAATCACACCATCTTCATCATTATCTTTAAGTAATTGTAGGCAACCACCCCTCACTATCCCCTACCCTTAGAATAATAAATTTTAAAAGAAATCAAGATAACAATAATAAGAATAATAATAATAATAATAATAATAATAATAATAATAATAATAATAATAATAATAATAATAATAATAATAATAATAATAATAATAATAATAATAACAATTGCAATTATATGAATAATAACAATTACAATAATAATAGGAGTACTATTATTACTACTAACACCACCATCACCACCATTATCATCACTATTATTATAACAAGAATATCTTAATGAAAAAAAAAAGAACAATAACAACAACAACAAGAATAAATAGATAAATAAATAAATATATATATATAATAATTAATATATTTAAAAAAAATATTAACTTTAAAATCTGTTATCATATTAAAATATATCACTTTTATAATTAACTTTCCAGATGCTTATATAGATTATATTTGAAAGAAAATATTGTGTCGCAATGTTTACACTCCAGAGGGAGAGAGTTCCATACAGCAGCTCCATTAAATGATAGGCTGTTTTTGTATAAATCAATGCGAGGGAGGGGTAGTTTATAATTAAAAAGTCTATGCCCATCAACTGGCTTAGTAAAAAAGATATCAAGGTATGCAGGTGTTTCTCCGTGTGTGATTTTGAACATAAGGATAGCTGTATTAAATATAAATTGTTTTTGAAGTGGTAGTATTTGGAGTTCCTTGTATTTCTCAGTAGTTGTAATATCTGTATTTATATTATAAGACTTATAGAGTATCTTGATTGCTCTTTTATGAAGACTGTTTAGCTGCTTAATTTGAACGTCACTTGCATTACACCAAATAGTTGATGCATAATTAAAATGAGACATACAGTGGGCATAGAAAAAAGATTTTAATGCATCAACCGTAACAAAATGTCTAAGTTTATTTAGAAGGAACAGATATTTAGAAATTTTTTTACAAATATGGTTAATGTGTGACCGCCAGCTAAAATCATCATCAATGATTATGCCTAGCACTTTATGTTCACGAACTTGATCAATATTGTAGGACCCTAAGTTTAGATTAAGGCAAAAAGATCCATTTTGACGTTTTTGTCTTGTAGTGAGAAGCATACTTTTGCTTTTATTAGGATTTAATTTCATTCTATTATTGTCACACCAGTTATCAATTTCATTTATGCTTATTTGAAGACTTTGTTCTACCTGTTGTAGATTTTTATTAGAAGTATGGAGGGATGAATCATCAGCAAATAGGTCAAGGTTAACATTTTGTGTGAGAAAAAGGGGCATGTCATTGATAAATATACAAAATAAAATAGGGCCAAGAATCGATCCTTGAGGAACTCCACAAGTGACATCTCCAGAAGACGAAAATGAACCATTAGTATATACTGATTGGTGCCTGTTTGATAAATATGATTTAAAAAATAATACAGATGCAGAGTTTTGAAAATAGTACTTTAGCTTATTAATTAACATATCATGGTTAACTAGGTCAAATGCCTTTTTAAGGTCAAGAAAAACTGCCCCTACAATGTCTTGCTTGTTTATAGCACTAAGCCAAACATCACAAATATGGGAGAGCGCTGTTTGACAAGAGTGTTTAGGTCTGAAGCCAGACTGAAAAGGATGAAAAAGAGCATTATTTTCTAAGTACTTCATAAGGTTAGTATGAATATATCTTTCCAGGGGCTTAGATAGAACAGGCAGAATGGAAATTGGTCGAAAGTTGTCAAGAACTGAAGTATCACTTGTTTTAGGTAAAGGTATTACTTTAGCTTCTTTAAAGATTGAGGGAAACTGATTTTGTTCAATGCATAGATTATAAATGTAGGTTAAAGGTTTAATGATATATGGAAGAGACAATTTTATAATGAATGCATTTAAATTATAGATGTCCAGAGACTTTTTATTTTTCATTTGTAATATTAAAGAAGTTACTTCATGTTCTGTTAACCGAGGTATAATAAATGAGGCAGATTCATGAAGTTTGGTTCTGCAAAACTGGTTGATCCTATCATATATTATATCTGTGTTTGTGCTTGCGATATTAGATGTAATGATAGAGTCAGTCAATGAAAGGAAATATTTATTAAATTCATCATTAGTGAAAGTATATTGATTTGTTTTTCTTGTTCGAGATTTTTTGCAAAATTCGTTCATTGCTTGCCAAATACAAGTGATATTAGTGTTTTCAGTTGATAATAAAGTTTGGAAATATTTTTTCTTTGCATTTCTTACAAGAGTAAGGACTTTATTACGTTGCTTTTTATAAAGATCAAACTGTTTTTGTTTTTTAAGTCTGTCTCGCAAGGACATGGCAGCTTTAATTTCAGTAGTCATCCAGGTGGGTACAGACGCATGTTTTACCCTCTTTCTCCTGAGTGGAGCATGTGCATTGACGACAGAAAGCAACAGTTTCAAAAATATTTCAGCTGTTTCGTTAGGGTTATTACATGCTCTTACTTTCATAAAATCAATCAAATTTAAGTCCTGTAAATATGCGGACTTATCAAAATTCTTAAAGTTTCTATACATAATGTAGGTGTGACCTTTGAACTTTGGCTTTGGAAGCTGGCATGAACATTTGCAAATAATGGCATTATGATCACTGACAGACACGTCAGACGTGAAAGCAGCAGAAATTATATTATGATTATTACTGTATATATGATCAAGAAGAGTTGACTTTGTGTTAGTTACTCTTGTCGGTTCCTGAATAAACTGAGTTATACCAAGCAAATTTGTTATTGTGTTCCATTGTGATTGAGACTGTAAAAGATTAATGTTAAAGTCTCCTAAAATAATAAAGTTTAAATTGCAAGCATTGACTTTGTCCATCATTTGTAAGAAATTACTGAACCAGTCGCATTTGCTGGCAGGATTTCTGTAGATAAATCCAATAAGAATAGGCATATTTTTATATGGCCTGACCTCCAGCCAGATGCATTCAATACATTTCAGTTCAAGGTCATTTCTCCGTTTGACAAAATTATTGAAATTATTATGAACATAGACACCAATACCAGTATGTCCAGGGAAATTAGCATCTTGTCTTATAAAATAATAATGTGGTATAGAAATTGACTCGGAAGTATGTTTAAAGTCACATAATTTAGTTTCCGTCACGCCGAGTATATGTAGACATCCGTGACGCTGTAAAAGAGAACAAATGTCATGAAGTTTGTTGTAGAGATGGTAGACATTGACGTGTCCACATAAAATATTAGATTCCATTTTTTTAAAACACACTATCTTACAAACTTGTTAATAATTTTATGTTGTACTATTTTATAGTGTAAATAACATATATGAAACGCAAAACATGAACATCAGTTATTAGTCATTCAATAGAATCAGTGTCTCTGTCACATACACTAGTTGAATGACAACAATATATATTAGTCTAGCTGAAAACAGTTCCGGTGACACGTGGATGAAAATTATTGATTCGCAGTTAATGAGCCTTGGCAAGGGTATAACAGAAGTGTGTGTTCTTTCCCCACCCACCCACCCCCCACCCCTAATACCCTCCCCCTATCACCACCACCACCCACATACGCACACAACTGTCACACAGCTACTTAAACAAGTAGGCGTGACAGGTAATCAAAAAGAGTTTTCTTTTCACTATCACTGAGAGGGGGTGCTCGAGTTTGGGGCATAAGGTCTAGCGGGTTATTTCGTTGATCATGTTGAAAATGTGATTGCCCAATGTGCGCTGGCATGGGTCTCAATACATTACTGTTTGTAGGAAAGAAATGCGACGACCCTTGGTAGGAAACATTGGTATCAAATAAGCTTGGAATGTGCATGTGCCTTCCCTTCACAACTGTAGAATACAAGGGTTGGGTCGACCGTTGTCCTGCTCTTGGGGGACTATCTTTTGGGCGTGACATGGCGCTTGCCGATGAAAGGCTGGGGCGCTGGTTTCTTCCTTGAGTTGTAGGCCTACGGGCATCCATCTGTTGAGTGCTGCAATGGTTTTGTGGTCCTGAAGGGCTGAAGCTCTGGGGTTGTGCAGGCTTCTTTGCATTAACAGCCCTGGAGTAGCAGCGTTTGATGTGAAGTGCCAAACCACTGCTACCTCTAGTGTTCAGATGAATGTCATCCCTGAACCAGCCTGATTTTACCCTGCCTGCTGTTGTGTGAAACATTAAGTCGTTGTTTACAAGATCAAGGGCTAGCTGCTGGCAAACTTGTTTTAGGGAGGAGTTGGAGCTAATGATGCAGGACCTGATATGTGCATGTCCTTGCCGATGTGGGAGGATTGTGGATAGCATGATACGGGCTTTTGGAAAACAGCGTTGAGCCTCTGCAATGATCTTACGCCATGTCTGATTGCCCAGAAAATGGCCACGCTTACAGTCATTGATCCCAACGTGTAAGACCAGGGTAGTGACGGTAGGATGCGCTGGTGTTCCTCTTAGGCTTTCTAATACGGATGATCTGTCTAGTCCAGAAATCGAGATGACTTGAGACTTCTCTTTGGCCACTGACATCTTGTTTTCATGAAGACCTGCTACCACGAAGTCTCCCAGCACCAGTGTCTCTGTGTCTGATCTGAGACCGAAGATTTGGGGCCAGTCGGAATTTGGTGGAATGGCTTCAGCGTTGGAGTTTAAAGAACAGGTGTAGTCAGACACACTCACAACTGGCGATGTCTCAGTGAACGTGCTGTTTCTTTCTAGACCGGCTGGGCCATCATCAGTGTCAGACGTATTTTCAAGCATAGGGTTAAGTGGAATAGATGGCTTGGTACGAGGTCGTGGAATGGGTTTTGTGACGACCTGTTGTGGAGATCTTGAATGTGACTGCGGGTTTTGTTTTACAACCGCAGGGTTGGAGTTGGAGTGTTTGGAATGCGGCTGCTGGTTGTGTTTTACAGCAACATGGACAGGTTTGGAGGATTTGACAGTTGGGTTTGGAGTGGGTCTGGCTGAAAGCTGTGATGACGAGCAGCCGCTCATGCCAGGTTGGGAAACAGTGTCGTGACGCACTATGTCTTTCACCTGCATTTCCAAATCGCTCAGGTCAATCTTGAAAGAGTATCTCGTTTCACGAAGAGCTGAGCGAAGTGCCGCGATTTCATCACGCAGACTTGCAGTGACCCTGTTGAATTCTTCACGAGTGACGTATTCTTCGTGAGACAAAGGCATGGTCACTGCCTGGATCTCAACACTGCAGGAGAGAGGCGTGCCCTGTTGTTTCTCCTCTCCTGCAATATCAACAGTGCCGTCAACATTAGCAAACGTGGCAGTGTTGTCACCAGATCTCTCTTCATCCCCCGCGAGAGATAAGTTTGAGTTGACAGTAGGCATATGTAGCGCAGACATTATCATCTCATCATCAGCAAGATCCGTGTCGATGAGTGCAGTGGAAGTAGTTGGAGGATTTGTTGTATCTGCAGTGGGAGAAGTAGATTGTATGTTACCAGTAGTAGAAGGAGCAGTGGGTGCATTTGTAGTTGACCTGACACAGCGAATAACAGGGGTTGTTATCATCAGTGGTGACGACGGGGCAGACATTGGAATGGAGTTTTGTGAGTGTCCCTCATCACCAACACACTGCAGACCTCGGAGACGACTGGAGCGCCGTGTTGGCTGCATGCTCAGTTGCTGTTCTGCTGTCTCAACCACTGATGGTAGCGGGAGTTTTGGATCAACTGTTTAGCCTCCTCTCGCTGACCCTCACTAAGGTGACTGTCCAATGTATTAATGAGCGCCACCAGCGACCTCAGTTCTTTGCCGCGCCAATTGTGACAATAGTTGCCTTGTGCCAGCACTGTATTGGTGGTGTAGTACACAGTGATGGTGACCACCTTCTTGCGTTCATAGAACACTTTGATGGTTGTTTTGAAAAGGCGAGAGAGAGAGAGAGAGAGAGAGAGAGAGAGAGAGAGAGAGAGAGATTCTTTCTTTTATGTTAACCTTATTCTCGCCCTCCTACTTATTCCTACCCTCATCCTCATTTTTTCTTCCTCTATTTCTTAATTCTCCTCACTCCACTTCTTCTTTTTCTTTCTCTCCACAAAGTGTTTTAGTGTACGTGACATTACTGTGGTACTGACACTGTCCCTCTTAACGTGGTTCGTCTTTTATGACGGTGTGCACTTTCTTCAAAACTTGGGGTGCCACCCGGTTTGGCATGTGTCAGGAGCTGTCTGACGATGATCAGACTGGCAGAGCCTGGCCTGAGAGCCAACCTGCTCCATGTACTGTTAAACTTTATAGACTACAACCAGACTAGACAAGGTTTATTGCCATAGAAACGACACAGAACAATAACTTGTATTGCACTTGCGCAGTTACAAGCAGACACGTTTTTTACGACAGTGTACCAACGAAAGCAAGATGGCAAGCCATTTTAATGTATTTCCGAACAACTAAACACCAAAATAGTGTTTAAGTTGTGGATTGTTTTGTACATACACACACACACCACACAACACACACACATACACACACACAACAGCGCCAAGCCCCATCTCCATTAAAAAAAACAACAACTTTAAAATTAATACATTATGAAACAACACGCACACAAATAAAAATTATTGTTACAAAATATAGGCAATTTAAAAAAAATATGCCTCAGCACAGAAGTGAACTCCTGTTCTGGTAGATGCAAGTCTGAAGCCTTCTCCAGTTGACCGCAACAAAACAAACTATATTGTTAGCTGATTGCACCGTCAGAGCTTTGCAATGCACGTTGAACAAAGAATTGACACCAGCGAATTTGACCGTGGAGTTAGGGCAAATATGTTAGCACAGGAGAGTGGCCACTAGCTCAGGTAATGTTCCTATAAAGTTTGGTCAAAATCCGTTCAGTGGGTCTTGAGATACGGTGCGGACAACGGAGCGACCGACTGATGGATAGACAGACAGACAGTCCGACATATGGTTCGTTCTGATTCCCGACTAGTATATTGAGATATTATCTGGAAATACAAAGAGAAAAAAAAACGGCGCTAAATGTCTGGAATTATTAGTAGTATGATTCCCTATATCAATAGCTCCAGTTTGCGGATTACGAAAGCTGGGATCGTCGAACTTTTGGACAAGGCTCCGGTGGTCCAAGTTATGTTCAGTTGTGTGGGCAGCTACACGATACACCTAAGGGTCCAAGTTATGTTCAGTTGTGTGGGCAGCTACAGGATACACCTAAGGGTCCAAGTTATGTTCAGTTGTGTGGGCAGCTACACAATACACCTAAGGGTCCAAGTTATGTTCAGTTGTGTGGGCAGCTACACGATACACCTAAGGGTCCAAGTTATGTTCAGTTGTGTGGGCAGCTACACGATACACCTAAGGGTCCAAGTGGGGGCCTCGGGCGGCTTGATTTAGATTCTGTATCGATATGCGCCTTGAGCAGCTCTTGAGCTGGAACACAACGTGTAGTTTGAAAACAGAAGGTGTGCAGAACAAACCACTGATCGCTGCTCACTTATCCTATCCTATCCTATCCCGTAACTCGGAAGGTCGCTGAGGCACCACAGATGATCGTTTAACCAGCGTACCCCATCTTTCTCTGTCCTCATGGCTTCGCTTCGCTGCTCACATAACTGCGAAATTACAAGCGAGAACGCACTGCATTGAGGTAGGTCTGTCTGATCGGAGTGTGTGACTGCCTAAAGAGGTCAGGCGTGTTTGGTTGCACAGTTACGGATGGATGTCATCTGTTGCCAAGCGTCGAGAGTCGAATCAAGTCAACTGTCAAGTCAAGAAATCTTTTTACACAAAATAATTTTGAAAAATAAGGCGTAATAGATCGGAGAACGTTGACTGTATACGTTGCAGCTTCTACCAGCGATTAATATATGAAAGAAAATTGCCTGCGCTACTGCTAGTACTAATGATACAGGATGCTGTCACGCGCTGCTATTATAGGCCTACTACGTGACATCAGTCACGACTTTTAGAGAACCAGTTACGAGACAGAACCAGCCAGCTACTTTCCTTCCTTTTCGCCCAAACCCTGCAGTCAGATGCTTTAACGAGAATGTTTACGCTGCGGATCCGGTTAGATCTTTCTTGGCTCGCCCACTGTGTGATTGGTTAGAGAGGACGGACTGGTCTGGATATTGTAATTCTTCTGTAAGCGACGCGAAATGAAATAGGAGAACGCTGTCGCCTGTCATTCAGCCCCATCAAGGCAGGAGTGGTTGGGAAAGTTTGCGGCCAAAAGATGACCGCCCATCACGTGAAATGACGCGGCGCAAAGGGAGAGAACCGGAAGTCGTCAAACCGGAAGTCAAGAGGGACGCCGAGAGCGGAGCAGATAAGTCTTCCGTGCCACTTTGGAAATTTCTGGCTTTGTGCTTTTCTTTCTAACCCAAGTTTTCCTTTCAAATGTTCCAGTTTGCTCATGCATGCAAACGTTGATTTAGTATAGTAAATCGGTCTGGCTTTTAAAGAGGAATTTTCATTGCTTTATGTCGCGAGACTTCGGTAAATATAGCTTGAACTAGAATCAAGTGAAACAAACTTAAGAAGTTAAACACAATACATCCTCACGTACACTTTTAAAAGTCTTAGTGTATTTTTTTTGGGAATTTTCGATCTTCGTGAATCCAGATTTTTGTTATAGGGTACTACAAACATCACAGGAAACTTGATGCAAATAAAGTGCCTCGGGTGACTTCAGTTAGACCCTATCTCGACCAGCGTCTTAAGAACCTCTGGAGCTGGAAAAGTGATATATAAGAGTTATATAGGGATATTACAGTCTAAATGTACTTTGGGAATATTGTTGACGTTAAAATCTTGCTGTGTGGGCATTCGGGAATGTGTTTACTGTGCCATAACAGTTTCAGCGCGGTCTGTGTGGTGCACCTCACTGTAGCGAACCTTAAGTTAAAAGTTTTAGCGCTCAGTTCTCCGGTTTCCCCTGAGTCACGATTTATAATCATTTCTTTGATATCTGCAGCTGGGTTCCCGTTGTTCCAGAATCAGGAGGGTCGTTTTAGCAGTGCACAACGTTCAAGGTGTCGCGGTGTTTCTACTTTTTTTTCTTTTTTTAAAAATTCCTGCGCGTCGTCGGGAGTTTAGATTTACTTTGTACTTTCCAGTTTTACGGCTGGTCCAAAGAGATTTATTTTATAGTTTGATGGCAAATGCACGGGGAGTCTGAGTAAGCGTCTGAATTATTAGATCCTTTTCTATACGATTCTCTTGCGTTATACCTGATGGTAATAGTCTTTGTCGCAGATAATTGTAAAATAAGAAAGCTGTGGATAAAGTATCCCGAAAAAAAAAAGACGAAGTTTTTTAAATGCGTAATCGATGACGATTCTGAGGTAAGCGTCAAGTAACTATCTGACGTAATCAATGACGCATAGCTTTATACAGTACCTTGTTACGTCATCGCATATTCTTTGGTAGTACAATGCCGCGGTACAATTAAAGGACCACTTTCAGCCTTCCCCTTTCCCCATACACACCCCACACACACACACACACACACACACACACACACTTATGCAAATGCAACAACACACCATAACCCCAACCCACGCTGACGTACATGAAAATAAAGTTCATCAATTTGGAAGCGGTGGAATGTCACTTTTTAGAATCCTACCCGCTATCGCCGATGTCTAAGGAAGAGAAGATGGCAAACCATTCAAAAGTATTTCCCCCCCACACACATATAGACAAAAAGTAAGCATTTCCAAAGTGTTGATTGTCTTATCGGTGCTGTGACTGGGTGTAATCACAAAGGAAGCAACAGAAAAACGCGTAACAATAGGCCATTGTCTGAACTATCTGCTAGCAAAAACTTATCAAAATCCTATCAGCCAATGTGTAGCCACAGCGCAAACGTGTTGATAACGTGATGAAGCACAATCACCTTGATCTTTGAACATGTGCAAATAACAATCACCGACTATGCTTTGTTCAAGTATACACAAAATAAAAATGATGACTTTTCATTGTTATTGTTGAGAGAAGGCCAAAAGTGTGTTTTGGACAGACCGACTGACTCATTGACCGACAACCGGACATCCACTGAACGATGGCCCATGATGTGAAGTACCTGCACGTCAATACTCCACAAAATCGCTGCAGCCGTTTTTGTACTTTTTGTGTTGCGTTTGTTTTGTATTTTAGAT
>CM072524.1:3261781-3284281 GCA_036898135.1 Oncomelania hupensis | reverse complement strand
AACAACTTAAAGAGCCCAAAAACACCTGCCAACTTTGAAAGACATTGGCTATGGCAGAAATTTGTTGCCGCGTAGAAAGTACAACGGATTAAAAAAACATAACAATAATATTTTTCAAGTATATTATATAAGATAATTGATTTAGATACAAAGTGAAAGCTGTTCTGGGTGATTGTGTAGTCGGATTTAATGAAAATGCAATGCCCGATTCGATAATGAGGCTATTGTTTGTGAAGCAAAGCTAGTATAGGCCTACCTCGTTTGCAGACGAATTTTTTAAGGGGTAACTTGGTACGCAAAACCGGTACCGCAGCGGGCCAAAGAGAGCTTTAGAGTGCACGTAAACCTTACAAATATTTCAGAATTTGTGTGTAGCTATATTTGTTTTAAAGGTTTTCTCACCCCTTCGCCATCATAATGACATTGAGCACCCCATCGTTCTTATTCATTTATTTATTTTGTGTGTGTGAACTGAGTAAAAATAAGGAGGTCTAGAGTAGACAAAAGAACAATCATATTCCTACTCAAAATAATTATTTTAAAAAAATACACACACATATACACACATACACACAAGCAAACAAACACCCACACACGCACCCACACCCACACCCACACACACACGTACACACACACACGTACACACACGACATAAAACACTGTCTACATTTTCTTCTACTTCTTTTTTAATTATAGAATTCAACGTCGACAGATAATCATCATCATCATCATCATCATCATCATCATCATCATCATCATCATCATCATCATCATATCTTCTTCTTCTTCTTCTTCTTCTTCTTCTTCTTCTTCAATCAACTTCAACAATTTATTCCTACTAAATTACTACTATTTTTTTGGCAACCTGAATGAAATTGTTATTTCCAAACCTATAGCTTATAATGGCACCTTAGTTTTTACCGAAAAAGAAGTGGGAGGACAACATTCGAGAATGGACTGGTTTGACACTGAGCGAAGCCATCAGGGCTGCTGAGGACAGAGAAAGATGGAGTATGCTGGTTAAAGGATCAACTGTGGTGCCCCTACGACCTTCGGGTTACGGTACAGGATAGGATAGGATAGGATAGGATAGCCTTGTATACCCTCTAAAATTTCTACCCCTGGTGTCTTTAGCCGTCTTCAGTTGTCTTTAGTTGTCTTTAGTAGTCTTTAGTTGTCTTTAGTTATCTTTAGTTGTCTTTAGTTGTCTTTTCGCCCTTGTCTTTAGCCGTCTTTAGTTGTCTTTGGCCGTCTTTAGTTGTCTTTAGCCGTCTTTAGTTGTCTTTAGTAGTCTTTAGCCGTCTTTAGTTGTCTTTGGCCGTCTTTAGTTGTCTTTAGCCGTCTTTAGTTGTCTTTAGTAGTCTTTAGCTGTTTTTAGTTGTCTTTAGTTGTCTTTTCGACCTTTATAGGTACCGAGAATAGACTGGCTTGACACTGAGCGAAACCAACATGGTTGCTGAGTATAGAGAAAGATGGAGTACGCTGGTTAAACGATCATCTGTGGTGCCCCAACGACCTCGAAATTACGGGATAGGATATGATAGTATTGAATTACTAGAACGTCTATTCCAATCTGTCGTATTACATCATTACCTTTGCTTCTGATCAAATACATTCAAGCGTGTTACCTTGTAGACAAAAATTCGTACATAGATAGAATAGAAGAGGAAAAGAGGAGTTGCAAAGAGAGAGAGAATGGGAGAGAGAGAAAGAGAGAGAGAGAGAGAGAGAGAGAGAGAGAGAGAGAGAGAAAGAGAGAGAGAGAGAGAGAGAGAGCGTTTCTTCAAACATCAACTTTCAAGATGGCGTTGGTATTGTTGAGGTGGAAAGTGGTGATTTTTGTAGTTGTTGTTGTTGTTGTAAATTCCAAATTGATTTTTCAGATTTTGTGAACTAATCCGCTCAACAGCATGAAGAACAAAAGATAAAAAGAGCAACGTGGGATATTGAAAACGTGGACAGTGCAGCTGGTCCCTTGATTCTGTCATTCAAGCCGGGTCACCGAAAGCAGCGACACGGCCACAGGTTTCAATATTAAACGGAGTTCGCAAAGGTCTTCAAGGGAAAGCCACAGTCGGTAGTGCACCAAATCCTATTTATATATCTATTTATTTATTTCAGTTAATTTTTAAAAAAAATTAAATTAATGTATGCATCTATTTATTTAGCCAACATCTCCTAACGTGGTCCACTCTCCGCGCTACAGATGAAAGATCATCCGGGTTTCATAATATTTCATTTCCTTTAATGCTGGATTTAATGGAAAGTTTATGTGAGTTCACACTGTGTGTATGAGAGAGAGAGAGCAAGAGAGGGCAAGAGAGAGAGAGAGAGAGAGAGAGAGAGAGAGAGAAGGAGAGGAATGGTTAAGGGGGTAGCACAGGGCATCTTAATGATTCAGTTATCTCGGGTGGCTACTGCAATGAACAGTTGTAGATATTAGGTACAGGTTTCAAACTACAAAAACAACAACAACAGCATCCTATGTTGTTGTGTCTTATTCTACCGTTAACAGTTTGGCGTTGCGATGCGGCTGCCGTGTTTTCACTTTAGAAATCGACGCATACCATCCGCGTTACGTCATAATATCTGACTGTCAAAAATAATTATAATTATAGAAAATCCCAAACCCACAAACCAATTATAATCATTGCTTTAGTTTCTCTTAAGGCAATCGTAATTCTTACTATAGCATATCTCTCTCTCTCTCTCTCTCTCTCTCTCTCTCTCTCTCTCTCTCTCTCTCTCTCTCTCTTTCTTTCTCTCTCTCTCTCTCTCTCTCTCTCTCTCTCTCTCTCTCTCTGTCGCTCTGTCGCTCTCTCCACCCACCCCTCGCTATCCTGGCCCACTCTTCTTTATTCTTGCCTCGTTCTTCTTAATAATCTGATCGGGCAGAGGTAACAATCTGCTGAATTGAAGTGATAATGCATATTTTAAGTCAGATTACAGTTGGCTGGTTTTTCTGCCCAGTGGAAACTTGTCACCAGCTCCGGTCGTAACAACACGGTCACATTGACCCAATAAACGAAGACGGATAACCCACGCTGAGTATTCGAGAACTGCACTCTGGCCGCACAGATAAACTGTATCAAATTAATTTGATCTTCGTCCAAGAAACAAGAAAAGGCAGCTCGCGTCCTGTTTCATATCCGTGAAATTCTTCAAAGCGACAAATTTGTTTTATTCTTCCCCACGAATGACGCTACCACAACCCCACTTACTGGTTGCATGAACAATCGACCAGGTCGTTAACTCTCTTTTGCAATGATTTGTACGCCTGGAGAGCGCTTGGCTCAGTGGTGTGCGCCGTGCACGCCAATGTCAGGCCATAACATTGGAGCCTGTACAGGCAGAGGTTCAAACCCCGTTAACAGCCTGAAGTTTAAAAAAAAACAACCAAAAAACGAGACTATGCGCTCTTACTCCTTCCGATTAGAGTATAAACCGAGGTTTAGCCTGTGCACGCACGCATTCCATCGCATGGGAATGGCTCTCCTCCCCTTCCCTCTCTCTCTCTCTCTCCCTCTCTAACCTTCCCTCCAACCCGCACCCTCGCCCCCGCCACACCAAAGTTTTTTTAAAAACCCAAATAACCCAGTAGTTTGGGAGAAAATAAATTAAAAAAAACACCCTTATGACGTCACCATGATGACGTCGCCTGCTATGCATACCTTTTTTAGTCTTCAGGTAGTGTTCACTATTTGGTATCTAAATACCAAGTTTCAAAGTATTCCGTCCATTAGTTTCACAGAAAAGTGCACAAATGCCACCTCAGCACGGACGGACGCCGATCACTGGACAGATGCCGGACGGGCGGACAAAGCCCAAAAACAATAGCTCTAGAGCTAAGCTTAAAGCTCGGGAAGTAATAAATAACAATGGTAGATAGTCAGATGAAGATGATACATTTACCCGTTACCAATTACATTTCCATTTGAAAGGAGATTGGTTTATTGAGGCTCAGAGGATGTGGAAATTTCGCCTACGTATTATTAGAACACCCAAACCACAATGTGCGGTTTGGAAAACTAGTAGGCCTACATAGTGTCTGCATTCTACAAAGCTTTAGACAAAATTCAAATTTCCTTTGCGTATTTGTTTATTTGTTTATTTGTTTATTTATTTATTTATTTATTTGTTTGTTTATTTATTTTGTTTATTAGCATCTTTGATAACATTTTAGATTTTCTGTCTCATCCGTCAATGAATAGGACCCGCACACTGTGTGCCCGTTTGATTAGTATTTCACTACAGATGTACTGTTCTATATTTATTTAATCATTTATGTTCTTTTTCTATCCTATGCTATTCTATCCCGTAACTCGAAAGTCGTTGGGGCACCACAGATGATCGTTTAACCAGCGTTCTCCATCTTACTCTGTCCTCAGCAACAATCATGGCTTCGTTCAGTGTCAAGCCAGTCCATTCTGGAAAGTTGTCCTCTCACCTCTTTTTCTGTCTCCCTCTTCTTCTACCTCCTTGCACCGTGCCTTGCAGGATGATCTTTGCGAGGCCTGATGTTCAGGTGACGTGGTCATACCATCGGAGTTTCCGTTTCTTCATCACTATGAGAATGTCATCGTGTTGTCCAATGGCTTGTGTGATGGTCTGTCGGACTTTGTCGTTGGTGATATGCTGGGTATAGGAAATGCCCAGAAGTCTTCTGCAGCACCTCATCGCCATGCTTTGTATTCTTCGTTGTAAATCTGCTGTGAGGGTCCATGCTTTGCAAGCGTATAGGAAGATGTAGATGACAAGGGAACGCAGCAGCCTTACCTTGGAATGTAGACTGATGGTCCTCTCTTTCCAAATGGGCTTCAACCTTACCAGGGCAACAGCTGTTTTTTTCGATCGTGGAGAGGGCTTCCTTTCGAGACCCATTGTCTGATACAATGACTCCTAAATATTTCAAGCTATGCACTGTGTTGAGAGATTGGCCTTGGACTTTGATGTCCGTGTTGCTGCTATTTTCTTTTAAAATATTATTTATTTGTTTATTTATTTATTTATTTATTTTTTTTAAATTTATTTTTTTATTCCTCGTCTAACTGCAAACCAATAGAACACCGCAGTCAGCGTGCTTGGTTTGAAAGACGACAGACAGGTACCGAAGCAAGCAATTTGTATTTTTATGAACAGTTTGTTTCTCTTGGAACATTTTGCCTGCTAAAATTGCAACCAGCTTGTTCGTTTTAAAAAGAGTCGTTTGCTGTCAAGATTCAAGCCAATATTTTTCAGGTTTTGAATTTTGGACTGCAAACTAATACAAAGCCTCAGCCAGCGTGGCACTTTTGAAGGGTGATGCGCAGACGACATGGTCCATGCACTGATCCAAGCAAAACGTCTGTCCCGCCTTGCTAGTTCTTTTTGTCTTGGCCGATCCTCGCCATTACTGGGAGTTCCCGTAGAGCAGGAAATTAACTGAATAGGAGGCAAGGGAAGAAAAAGTGAGGAGTTGTGAAAAAGTTAACCAAAACTGGTAGTGTTAGGGAAAGGTAAATGTATTCCCGTAATCTTTCGGGCGTTGGGGAGATAGGGGTTTCAGACCTATCTTATCTCTGGGCCAGCTTAATGAGGGCGGTGTTCATCTCCCTTTCCTCGCTGCTTTACCTTCCAGGGTTGTGAGCAGAGCCAGGTCGCCATTCAGCGCTGGGTGAACTTGAGTGTGTGGTGCGCTTCATCTTTAGCTCCAGAGCTTTAAGCTCAGATCGGAGGCTATTGCTTTTGGCTTTGTCTGTCCGTCCAGTGTCAGGGGGTTTCTATTTGCGCAATTTTTTCTGAAATTAATGGACGAATTTCTTTTAAACTTGGTATTTAGTTAGCAAATAGCAAACCCCACACGTCCTTATGGTGACGTCAAAATTTGTTGTGTTGTTTTTTTTTCTAAAACTATTTTCTCGAAAACTACTACATGGAATCAGTTCAAGTTTGGTTCGTACTTAGACTTTACTTGTACCTCTAAGGTAAAACAAAATGTATGCAAATCGAGTCACGTAATCACAATTATTTTTTAAAATATTGTTATAAACAAACTGTCTATGTAATTCATATGAGCCTTGAACCCTAAACGAAAATATGGTATATTTTGTGACGTCTTCATGTGACGTCATCATGTAGACGTCATAATTGTGTTGTTTTTTTCTTATCCTATTTTCTCTCAAACTACTTGGGGGATTTGGTTCGAGTTTGGTATATACTTAGATTTGTCTTATGCCTCCAAAGTAGAACTAAACGTATGCAAATCGAGTAAAGTAATCCAGATGATTTCACCTTTTATTTATTTTTTTTCTCACATTTCCTTTAAACCTGGATGTAATAAGAGTGTACAGATGCCTGGAGCCTTAATCAAAACTTATGTATGTCGAGTGACGTCACCATTGTGACCCGGCGTCAGGCCATAGGTGAAATTTACGCACTTTTCTCTGAAAATAATAGACGAATATTGTTTGAAACATGGCATTTAGTAAAGAAAATAGTGAACCCTGCCACGCAACAAAAAAAGTATGCATATTGAGTGACGTCATCATGGTGATGTCATAATTGTTGTGTTTTTGTTTTTTTCTAATCCTATTTTCTCCAAAACTTCTGAAGGGATTTGGTTCTATTGTATTACGTACTTAGACTTTCTGTGTGCCTTTAAGGTAATACCAAACGTATGCAAATCGAGTGTTGTAACCGTCACGTCATGTTTTAAAGAAAATGTTTAACTAATTTTTTGTAAAAAAAAAAAAGGTAAACTTGTTCTGCATTTAGCGTATACAGATGCCTTGAGCCTTAAAGAAAACTAAGCTATATTGAGTGACGTCATCAGTGTGACGTCATCAAGGTGACCTCAAAATATGTTTTGTTTTTCTAATCCTATTTATTTGGTATAAATATAGACTGCACAGATGCGTTGGGTCTTAGTCAAAGCTTATGTATATGGAGTGACGTCATCATGGCGTCGTCATAACTTGTTTGCTTTTTTAAATAAAAAAAATCCCATTTTCTCCCAAACTACTGGAGAAATTTCCAGTCTGTCGCATCCACCGCCTCTGCAGTGGGTACACAAGTGTGTGCTTGTCACACGAGAAGCAGCCACCCCATAAACTAATGGGTACACAAGTGTCTGCTTGTCATAGGATAAGCAACCACCCCATAAACTAACACATAAAACAACAGAGGGAACAGTTACAAAGTTTTTATTCACACAAAACAAACTAACCTAGATAACTAACTCGCCCGTATACCCACAATCACACTGCCTATCCTATCCTATCCTATCCTATCCTATCCCGTAACTCAAAGGTTGTTGGGGCACCACAGGTGATCGTATAACTAGCGTACTCCATCTTTCTCTGCTCTCAGCAACACTCATGGCTTCGTTCTGGGTCAAACCAGTTTATTCTCGAATGTTGTTCTCCCACCTCTTTTTCTGTCTGCCTCTTCTTCTGTCTGCCTCTTCTTCTGCCTCCTTTCACCGTGCCTTGCAAGATGGTTTTTACAAGGCCTGATCCTCTGGTGGCGTGGTCATACCATCGGAGTTTCCGTTTCTTCACTGTGAGCATGTCATCGTGTTGTCCAATGGCTTGTGTGTTGGTCTGTCGGACTTGGTAGTTGATGATGTGCTGGGTATAGGAAATGCCCAGAAGTCTTCTGTAGCACAATCACACTTAACTACCGAAAAATCAACAATGGCATCAGAAAAGGCATGCCCACAGCAAAGGAGAACTGGATAGAAGAGCAATGCCAGGAGATAGAGAACAGTCTGAACAAGAACAACAGCAAAGAGACCTACCAGACTGTGAAGCGGCTGAGAAGTGTTAAACAGCCCAAGGTCTCCACGATCCAAAGCAAGTCTTATATATACCTTACAGAAGAGCAAGAAGTCTTGCATAGATGGACAGAGTACTAATCTGACCTTTACAACCACACACCAAAGGAAAACCCATCAGTTCTAACATGTCCCGAGAGAGAGAGAGAGAGAGAGAGAGAGAGAGAGAGAGAGAGAGATGGAGAGAGAGGGGAGTGAGAGAAAGGGGAGGGGGTGAGGGGGAGGGCGAGAGGAGTTCTCGAATAACTGATATAGAATCGTTTAACGTAATATATATTTCATGAAGTTATTTCATTTAGTGTCAGCTTCTGAAATTGAACTCGAGATGGTTTAAGCACTCAGGTGTCACAATCAACACAAACCTATGAAAGAGCTACGAAGCTACTCTGTTACACATGTTCTCAAATAAATAACTTTCGGCACAATTATTGCTTCAGAACAATTGTTTTGGCCATTAAGGTATTTCGAATAGAAAACATGTTTTCTTCAGACTTGTTTGACTATTCACACACGAAAATAATTGGAGAGAGAAAGAGTGAGAGAGAGTTAATTAATTAATATGATATTAAAAACAAAACGTATCAGATATTAAGAAAAAGAAAAACAAGGAAAGAAAAAAGGATGGTAAAAAGGAAAGGGAAGAAATAAATAAAAATGTATCCTATTTTAAGAAAAAGAGGAAGACAAAAGAAATAATGGAAAATGAGAATTTGGGTTACAACAGCTACAATCAACAAAAATAACAACTAATAACAAACAGCAACACAAGACAGCAACAAAGCTGGAACTGTTTGAAATTGAATTAAACCGTTTCCTTCAGGCAAACATGAGGATTGTCTAATTATTCAGAAGACGATTTTCTCGCGCTTTGCAACTGTGTTTTTCCATTGATTTAAATAGCTTGGCCCAGATAAACGTATAATACGTCTTAGCGCTCAAATCACTTCCAACATTCGGCTTTAAGGTTTAATTTTAGTTAGTTAGTTTTGATACTTTGTCTTCTTTTCTCGGGGGTTTGCTTAATTTATTTTGTTTGATGACGACGACGACGACGACGACGATGATGATGATGATGATGATGATGATAATGATGATGATGATAATGAATTGTATTTATATATTATACAACTTAAATACAAAAACACACACACACACGCGCGCATCCACACATACACACACAGGCACACCTACTTGTTTAGACCGCGTTGTTTTGACTTTCATGACATATCACATACGTTGTGTTAACACCTGGGTCATATGTCGTCCCCTTTTTAAGTACCTCTTAAGTGTTCTAACTCTATCCCTTACTCTAACCCTAAAGCCCCAATCAGACCTATCGATCCTTATAAAATTTACCTAGTCACACGCCGCAGTAAGTTGTACAACAAGTTTACGATAAAATCTCTTGCGAATCCATCGTAGATTCAGAAGATAGAACGTATTCTAATTCATGCGATGAAATCTTAAGTCCGGATGAATCAGAACGTGCTGTGGCCTCCTTGACATTGCGACTGACAAACATGGCCGACACCACAACACAAAGGTTGCCATCGCATCAAAGAGCAGAATTAGCCCCGAGGCCCTCCTTCCGATCCATAGCAGTACCCACCATCGACAAATGTTTCCTTTCCAGCTGCTACTAAAGCTGCTAGATATGGCCAACAATCTTCTTTCTCACTCTCCGGACTGCACGAAGCAACCGGCCACACGCTAACATTCATTTATAGCTATTACAACATGTAGCTAACCGACAAAGCAACACAGGAGAGCACTACAGGATTAAAGAAAGAAACCTTTTTTCTGAACGAATGTCGTCTCCTCTGTCGAATTTCCTCGTCATCTGCTAGTAAAACAGCTAAATGTGGCAAACAAACTTCCCTCTACGTGTGATGGTGGGTCTATTGTTACTGGGCTCTGCTTATATTTTCTTCTGTTCAGCACATATTTTCTTCTGTTCTTCCTCTGCTGCTAATCGCCTAACATCTGCTTCTCTCTCTCTCTCTCTCTCTCTCTCTCTCTCTCTCTCTCTCTCTCTCTCTCTCTCTCTCTCTCTCTCTGCTGCTCTCTCTGCCGCTTCTAGTTTCTTCTGCTCTCTCTCTCTGCTGCCCTCTCTGCCTTAGCTTCCTGCTTCTCTACTTCTTCATTGATATACGCAATTAAATCTGCTCCTGTTAAGTGTAATGATTCTCCTAATTCCTTGAAGCGCAATCTCAAGACTACTGGGTCTGACATTGTCAAAAGTGTCTATGACCAACATCTGACTCACGATCACGCGGAATACAAAAACACTAGCAATATGGCAATTCAATAAAAATAATGCAAAGACAACAAATTCGTAATCAATAATAGAATAAAACACGATGCCGAAGGGCATAGAATAGTTACTTAAGCAAAACCTGCAAAACAACCATGCAACATACAAGCACAAAAAGAATTGAAGCAAATATGCTTTTAACAGAAGAATTGTGCACCAACACTGTCTTCTTCCTACACTTACAACTAGTCTAAACTATAATCTACCACTATTATTTTGTCCTATCCTATTATACCCAGATCCTGGCAAGGCTCGCCAATTAAGATGTGACGGTGGGTCTATTATTACTAAGCTCTGCACAATGGAATGCTATTATCCACTCGTCTTTGAATGTGTTACACTCATTATTGGTGTTGTTTTTATCAGTAGTTGATTCAGCCCCAATGCTTGAATCCTCCTGATAAGTGTAACTCGGATTCGTTTATCCAAGCAACCCGTTCACTCAGCAACAAGGCATAAGTCGTCGTATGAAGTTTTCCAATTGTATTCAGCGTACATCAACAACTGCATACAATCGCTTCTTAACTTCTCACTTTTTCAACTATTTTCAACTCTACACAGTGCATCAATTATATAGTTTTTCTAGACTCCAGATTACATCAGAACGTTCCAGGGTGACGCGTTACAACCAATCAAACTAAACTTCGTTATCACTGTCTTATGTCATACAACATTCTTCATCATAAGAGAATCTCTCAGCTTATAGTGGATCTATCTAGATTCTTCGATCGATAATAAACATGCAACTCTAGAGAATTCTCCAATAATATCGACCAACGAAAATTATCAACGTTAAACAAAGCTTCTTCTAACAACAACGCAAAATCTAATCAAAGGTAAATACACTCTGTTATTTAATGCTTTGCGAAACAATACGATCGGATCTATCGTGCGAGTCACACACGAATTATCGTGCGCATTGAACATAACAGAATGCGGGGATCGGCTAGTTTAATCACCCTTCTGACTAAACTTAATACATTTATATGTTTAGCTCGGTCTGTGTGCGGATAGGGTTATAGAGATAGGGAGTAAATGGTAAAAGATTCGCTGACACACTAGCTCTCACACGGCTATGAAACATAGGTAGTCCAGCCACTTGTTAACAGTAAATATCACACATTTATGTAATGTACTCTATACATAATTCTCTACACACTCTATTAACTTAAATGTCCAAATTCACTTCGAATAGTTCGTTCCTTGATGGGTCTACGCTGCTACTGTTCTTGATATTTGCTAATGTCTCATCATGGGCAATTAGTTCTGGTTGGCCTAATGTTGGTTTTCGGGGGAGTGTACTACCGCACAGTCTTTCTAGATCAGTGTTAGTGCGTTTCTTCTTGCACTTAGCTGATTCATTGAGGTGTGGTGATGGTGTCTCCTCCTTGGTTGTTGACTATTAAACTATCAGAGCTCAGTGCTTGGTGTTACCCTGCACGCCAAATGTCAGGGTTGACTCTCAGTGGTCTATTTCCTGCATCGGACCAACAAGCCTGCTCGTTTGCAAAACATAAGACGAGTTTCTGCAACGTCTTGTTTAAAAAGCCTTGTTTAAAAAGGGTGTGCAGAGCATCTCACTGTTTGCCGAAACAGCCCTTAGTGATTGCTCCACCTATATATATATTTTTATATATAAGCGACGAGCAATCTTCTATGTCCATGGTCCACTGGAATCTCCAACCTAATTCCTGTACATATATACATCATGGCTAAAATAAACACACGGAGAAGTAATTAAAAATATACACATTCTCCGGTACAGCCACTGGTCTGCAATAATATACATAGGAGAAACAACAGTTGGACAGTAGAGGCTACCTCATGGTGGCGAAACCGGTCGCATGCCCGCCACATGGTCAAGCAAAGTTTGACTAACATTCACAATAATAAAACATGGCAAGACTTCACAAACTATAATCCAACAATAATATCAATAAAGCACGATGAAACAAAAGATTGATTATTTACCTTTTTGACAATGTCAGGCTGTGGCTATACTGCGATGAATTGAATTTCACCCGTCACCTGCTTAGTCTTTCTGCTAGAGAAATCTGTCAGAGCGTTGTTCCTTCTCATGTGAGAGTTAGGCACAGAATGACTACCTAGCCTTGTGGTCAGCCGAAAGCCCGCGAAAATCTCGTGAGACCTGAGCGCATCCTAGAGGGGGTGGGGGGGAGGAGGGGATGGCTATACGTCAGCACGAAGAGGTCACTGCCTACCCTAGCGAAGAGTTAGCTTACACATGCTTAGCACAAACCTGACTTCTGTCGTCTGCTAGGCAGCGACTTTAATTTACAAAGGCTACAACAGGCTGAACTCTTTAAGGCAAGAAGCCTTAGTGCAGGGTTTAAATAGTCTATTGTGACACTCATTATCCTCCGAACTGCTCGAACTCGAACTGTAACTGTTGGCCGTAGCTTTCACAAGTACGTAGCAACAAGTAGTTGTTTGTAGATTATAGTCACACGACACGTTCGCATATAGGTTGTTTGTTGTTTGTTTGTTGGGTAGATTAAAGTCTCTGGACACTCTTGGCGTATAAGAGACGGAGATACGAAGATCGATGATATAAGAAGATAATAAACGAATGAAGAGTTGTGTAGTAACGGAGCGCTCGTGGCAACATCTGGATAGAAGTGGACTTGGCACAGGAGGAAGCGAAGAAGTCAAGGGAAGGCAAGCAGTCCAGGAGCCGCCAAGGAGGGAGGCCAGGGTAGGGACATAATATAAAAAATATGGGATGGGGTACTTATTTTGAAAAAGCTAAAACAAAGAGGCAAACCAGGTCTGCCTGACTGAAGTTAAAAGCTAGTTAAAAATAAAATCCTACAGGACCACGGTTAAAATCCGATCAATATGTACAAAAAGAAATGTATAAAATAGAAAACAGGTTTAAAAATTAGACCTAACAGTCTAATCAAAAAAGCCAAAATAGTGAAGAAAAAATTTAACAGAAGATCTGAATAAAAAGGCCGACAAAAAGTAGGAGGACAAAAGGCCTCCATCTATCGGTAACGCTCCGAGCCAGGAGACGGCCCCGCTACGAGACCTCGCCGCGAAGTGGTCAAGGAGCAGCACTCCTATAGCCGATCTTGTAAAATCGGATGAGATCATCCAACTCTTTACGAGAGACGTGGGGACTTAACTTTTCGTGCATCCCCGCCATGATGCGATCTAGCTTTCCCTGGGAGGGCCCAGACAGAGAGCGTGTCCTGTCCCACCGCTCGGGAGACGACTGGACCGACACGTCACTCGCACTTCTAACTGGCCCTGCAACAACAGCTGGGCCGACCTGAACACCGACATCAGAACCAGTCTGACTACACACGGAACTGGAAGACGATAGCTTACGCCCGGCCATGCAACGGACAGAGTCCGCAAGCGTAGCCACCGTTTGTACTAATTTTTCCACCATGGACTCCAAACGGTCTATGGCTACCCAAGGGTCACCGCGGCCAGGAGAGGGCGCAGGAGACACCTTGTCAGGGTTCGAACTCCCGGGAGGAGCCATGGTGGAGACAGAAGGGAACGGGCCACGAAGGCCCGCACTAGATGCTGGTGGCAAGTCATTTGCCACCACAGAGGATCCTGGTGCACCACATGCACCGGAAACCGAGGTATTCGAAGTACGTGGAGCCCCCCAAACAAATGAAGAGCGCACCGTAGTCGGTGCAGCGGAAGCAATTTGTTTCCGTGCCAGGCCGAGGGCTTGAACACGGGGCATGTACTGAGAGGCCCTGAGCTGGTTCGCGAGAACGCGCTCCCTCAGGGCCGGACAATTTGGATTAGAGGCCGCGTGCTCGCCTAAGCAGTTAAGGCAGTGGCGACGCTTAGCCTTACACTGTGCGCCCGAGTGGCCATGGACGCCACAGGTGGAACAGACCAGATCAGACTTACAAGTCTTCCTAGTGTGGCCGTATTTCTGGCAGCGGTGGCAACGAATGACCTCCGCAACATACGGCCGCACAGGGAACTCCCTACAATTTATTAAAAGAGCGGACGGAAGGACGGGGGCATCCACAG
Organism: Oncomelania hupensis; assembly: GCA_036898135.1. Taxonomy (NCBI): domain Eukaryota; kingdom Metazoa; phylum Mollusca; class Gastropoda; order Littorinimorpha; family Pomatiopsidae; genus Oncomelania; species Oncomelania hupensis. Next base: position 3,270,128 of record CM072524.1, on the reverse strand, counting down.
TAACCCTGACCGAGTCCGACGGGGAACCATCCGCACGGGACAGCCGACGGAAACTCCGAATCGCACAGGGCATAACCCGTCCATCGGGGCCGACGGAGCCACGGCACCCGGAGAGAATTTCCGAATCGGCCACCGAATGGGGAATGCCCTGCACTACCCCCTCCACGAAGGGACAGGGGATCGAACAAACCACACGATGCTGGTCCAAGACTGCAAGCGCGGCCAATTTCTGCTGCTGAGTGCGAGAACTGCACCCAACCAAAAAGCCATCGGCAAGAGTGCGAACTCGCTCAACTGGCCCTACCTCAGTGCGTAATATCTCGGCCAGGCGCCAACCGAGCGACTTGAGTTGCGCCGGGCTAAGGTTCTCAGAGAACTTAGCCACCACCGGGAAGCGACATAAACTGTGACTCGGCAAAGGAAGAGGGTGCAACGGCACCCTATGCCGAGTCTTCCGCTTGCCGGTCACAGCAGTCCAGGACTGGTCCCCCGCCGCCGGCGGGTCGGTAACAGCGGGCCGAGAGGGGGGCACCAGGTGCACACCCTCTACAGCCTGACGCTCAGTCGCAGTAACTTCTACTTCCGGGACCAGGTCCGAGGAAGAGTCGTCATCGACTTCGAGCATATCCTCCGAAGAGGAGCCGGAAGAGGACTCGGTCAGGGTTTCCCTAACTCTTTTCCTACTAGGTGTAGGCGGACCATCCGCCGAGGGGACAGCCAGGCCGTCCACCTCAGGGATAGAAGCAGTAAAGAAACTAGGCGCAGTGGAACCGGCCTCCAAGGCACTCACCGCATCTGTGCGGCTCAAGACAACCGGCGAGTCACTACGAGTCAACCCGAGCGATCTCCTAGCTCGGCGCGATTTACCCATGCCGGCAAAAAAAAAACACGAAAAAACGCAAAGGGCGACCGAACGCCCACAAATGGTTAAAACCAAGTTCAGAGAACTTGAATAAAACAAAAATAATCAAAAAAGAAATACGAATAAGATGTAAAAAATGGGGCCTATCAAAAGCCTAAAAGAACTTTACGTTATAAAAAATGAATCAATAAATGTTCACATACGAGTCCAGGACTCGATGTATAAAAGTTACAATAAAAGAATAAAACCCACTAGACGGGGATCTGAATATCCCACGCCTATGGGTAAGGGTCAGAATATAGGAATATATTCACCACTGGCGATAGGAACAGGAGAGACGCGCAGCTCTCGAACAAGTTGAGTCCAACGGGCGTGAGCCCCAAACAGCAGCTGTCCACAAGGTAGGCGCAGCGTTGCAGGTAACGTGCCCCAAGGTGGTCGCGGTGTGAGACAGTTCGATCGTAGCCCAAACGATGAAAAAGCAGTCTATATAGTCTGAGAGCCAAGCAGCGACTCTCCCAGTGGTGACAAGAGCGAGCGAAGAGCGAAGAGAGGCAAGACCTTTCTCGACCAAATCCCGACCCTTTCTCCCGCAAAACGCGAGCGCGAGCGCATATAGGTGACTACTGGACCGATTTATACTGACACCAGCGGGCCAGTTGTTGGTAAAGGGGAAAATAATATGATCACACGTTGACCAATCCGGGATTCGAACCAGCGACCTTTCGGTTACTAGCAAGACGCTCTTACCAACTGAGCTACCCGGCCCCGACAGCAACAAGTACACTACAGGAGCAAGCAAAGAGTTCTATGAGCGAGCTGCAGCGAAAAGCAACCTCCGCATATGTTGTATGGAATTCATTTTAGCGTGTGACCGGTTGTTTCGTGCGATCAGTCCTGAGATTAAATCGCATGGAACAAATTGTATGATCGGTGGGTCTGACTGGGGCTTAACTCTAACGGATTATTCTTTTGACGTCAGCATAACGGAGTCCGTCGAGAAAAACCACAAAAAACATATGAAGATTCTAAAGTGTATGTCACAAGAACGCCGCCTATACACACATACACACACACACGCACACATTTTTGTAAAAACGACATTCTGATGACTGTTGTGAAAAAAACAGGGATTATTTTGACACACTTTTCATTTTCGTGACATTATTTTGACATTTTCAAATTTTTGAACCTATCCCTAACCCTAACCCTAACCCTAACCCCTAACCCAAACCCTAACTCTAACCCTAACCCTAACCCTTAACCTAACCATAGGCCTAAAACAGCTCTAACTCAGCAGGGAACTATTTTGACGTCAAAATAGGGCGCTCTTTCAAAAAAGTCAAAAGAAACCATGTGGAGTTCCATGCGTGTGTCACTGTAACGTCGTTTCTACATGCCCACACACACACACACACACACACACACCCACACACACACACACACACACACACACACACACACACACACACAAAGACGCGCGCGAAATCGTCCTGCATTACAGGCCTTAGTCATAGAAGTTAATGTCTTTTCACTTCAGTGAATTTTTTAGACGTTGTGATGGGTAAGGGACGAATATTGAGCCATTGGGTCAAGGCGATCATGAGAACAACAAAAAGGCAAATAAGCAATCAAAACTGTCTAACTGCTAACGTATTCAAATTCGGCTTTGGCTAATAAATTGCTTTGGCTAATACATTTTTAAGTAAAACGTTGCTTCCCCGGAGCTACTGAAATTATTTATTACGGGTCTAAATACACCATGTTATTATGTAAAGTTTTAATGTTTAATTTCAGCTGACAGGTAATCAGGTTGTTTTGCTGTTGAACAGTTTTCTGGTCTAAAAACCCCGGAAAAATGAAACAATAGAGATTGTTGAGCCGAGATACGATTTATTCTGCTGATCCTGATTTTCAAAAGTGGATCGAGGTTTTTCAAGTCTTCTGCTTAACATAATCATACTCTTTTCTTTCTGTTTTTTGAAATGTAATGGACATTGAGAAATCGAGAAAGTTCGTGCCATTTATTATAAGATGCTTTCTGGAAACGGTTTTAAGCGATTACATCTCCTACCTCCTTTTTCCGTGTTCTCCCTTCTCCTCGCGGGATTCTTCTTCCATAGTTCTGCTCCTCTTCCTCCCTGTTCATTTATTTACTTTCTCTCCCTTTTCCATCCCCATTTCTCCTCTCTCTCATCTCTCTCTCTCTCCTCTCTCTCTCTCTCCTCTCTCTCTCTCTCTCTCTCTCTCTCTCTCTCTCTCTCTCTCTATGTCAATGTCATTTAACAAGATATGTCCTGACATCAATTATTGTCCTATCCTATCCCGTAACTCGAAGGTCGTTGGACTACAGGTGATCGTTTAACCAGCGTACTCCATCTTTCCCTGTCCTCAGCAAACCTCATGGCTTCGCTCAGTGTCAAGCCAGCCCATTCTCGAATGTTGTCCTCCCGCCTCTTTTTTTTTTTGGGGGGGGGGTCTCCCTCTTCTTCTGCCTCCTTGCACCGTGCCTTGCAGGATGGTCTCTGCAAGACCTGATGCTCTGGTGACGTGGCCATACCATCGGAGTGTCCGTTGTAATATTATCTAAAATGAGCACAGTCTGTGTCAACGTTAAATTGTGATTGAAGAGTACAACCACGTGTCGTTTTTCCTAAGTTTCCACCTTGTACACTGTCCTGTTACCTCCACCTTGTACACTGCCCTGTTACCTCCACCTTGTACACTGTCCTGTTACATCCACCTTGTACACTGTCCTGTTACCTCCACCTTGTACACTGTCCTGCTACCTCCACCTTGTACACTGTCCTGTTACCTCCACCTTATACACTGTCCTGTTACCTCCACCTTGAACACTGTCCTGTTACCTCCACCTTGTACACTGTCCTGTTACCTCCACCTTGAACACTGTCCTGTTACCTCCATCGCACTAACTTTCTATTCTGCCCTCCACCACCTTCACCCCATCTACCCTGCCCTCCACCACCCCTATAAATCTTTACCTCCCTACCTCCTTCCCTCCCTTTTTATGTTGTCATGTTATTTTATTTTATTTATCTATTTATTTTGCAACCGCGATGTCTCTGGCCTGTCTGTGATTGGTTTTTATTGTCATGACATATTATTGCTGTTATGACCCAGCTGCCTAGTGACTGCAAAGTTAGTGCCATCGACTGGTTTGTATGGGTCCGCATAGCTGGCGGTTGTAGCAGGAGGCCATATTGCCGTGTTTATGTCGGACCAGCCATTTCAGAATTGGCCAATTTGTATCGCAGGAGGACGAGTTCGAAGAGTCAATGGGCCTCTTATTCCCAAGGCCTTGAAGCAATTCAGTGTACATTTTTTTTATACAGTATACAAACAAGCCAGTTAACGAGACTGGTCAGCGGTTTTATTATTGTTCTTATGTAAAGCTTTTCCAGCTCAACAGCTGTTCAAGGAGCTGTCCGGATACAGGATCTTACGCAAGCCGCCTGTCGATCCCACTTACCATTCACACGTGACCGTAGGAGGCCGTGCTATGGAATGGGTGTGTGCACAGACTAGACCTCGGTTTATACCCTCACTCGAAGAAGTGTAGTATTTGGATATTCCCGTAACGAACTGTAGTATAACATTTAATGGTAATAAATTATGTTCCTGCCTCTCCGTGCTTCCATTAATAATATAAATTTTTATTTATTTATTTATTATTGCCGCTTACGATCACTTTCGCAAATGCAATCTCTCCACCACCACCACCACCACCCCCCCCCCTTTCTTCATAACCCACTCCACTCCCCACCCCCCTCATCCCCACTGCCCTCCGTCCCTCTTGTTGGCTGAATATCTCTCTTTGGAGAAGAGCTTGAATTGTTTTTTCACTTCTTTATTTGTTTGTTTGACGACTGAAATACAATTTCCAAAAATAACTACTTTCTACTCAAGTTGTAAGTTTTGAAGTATCGGCCTGCTGCAACGAGATATTATATGCCTTCATCCTAAACCCTGTCATCGAGCGGGTTTTCTTCCTGTGTGTGTGTGTCTATCCCTTTATCCGCTTAATGTCAAAGATATTGTTTATCCATTTACCAGACAAAGCACTAGGGTCTTGTGCACGGCCAATACCAAAGGAAACTTACAGCTTTCAGTGGTTTGCTTTTGTTGTACGAGTAGTGGGGTCAACAGGTCACAGCATATGTAAGAACTGTTCCTTGGTATACGCAACACCACGTCGATAGTTGATGATGTCGCAATGCGCTGTCATCATAATTATTATGCCTTTTTGCGAGGCTGCCAGCACACACACTTGTTGACGGTTACTGAAATCCGGCATGTGCGCTGCAAAAATACATTCTAAACTTATATGTAACTGTAGCAGTTCTTATTTATTTCTTTTCTTTTTTAAAAATATTTTATTTTTATTATTATTCATTTTTGTTTGTAAGCGGGGGTGCTGGTGTTTTTTTTTTTTTTTTTTTAAACGCTCTGATCATAATGTTTGCGTGGAGTTATGCGCGTTACAAGTCATCATCATCATCATCATCATCATCATCATCATCATCATCATCATCATCATCATCATCATCATCGGTATCATTGTCATCACCTTCTTCTTCTTCTTCTTCTTCTTCTTCTTCTTCTTCTTCTTCTTCTTCTTCTTCTTCTTCTTCTTATTATTATTATTATTATTATTATTATTATTATTATTATTATTATTATTATTATTATTATTATTATTATTCTCCTTCTCCTTCTCCTTCTTCCTCATCATTATCATCGTCGGTTGTAGAAGATAAAATGCGTAAATCATCATCATCATCATTATCATTATCAACATCATCATCATCGTCGTCGTAGAGGATAAAATGGTTACACTTTCCACGCGGTGTAAGATAATGCAAGTTGATGGTTTACTGCTGGAGTTTGTAAAGTATAATAGTACAATCTTCACCGATTTTACCATTAGTTTGCTCCAGCCATATCGGACACAACGCGCCGTCATCGTACACTCGCGCCACAATCCACTGATCGAACTCTATCTAGCACAGCGTTCACACTTGGGCGTAATCTGCATACTATTAATTCATTAAAAAAATTAAGTCCAGTGTTTCACAAACCTTTCAGTTCAGCATATTAAAAGATTTCTAGCTATTTGTCCGAGCAACCATTCTCTCTCTCTCTCTCTCTCTCTCTCTCTCTCTCTCTCTCTCTCTCTCTCTCTCTCCCTCTCTCTCAATTAGCCCGAGCAGGGAGTAAACTTAGATCATCCCAAAAGTATTGCCCGGGTGTATTTCTGGACCAAAGATGAGGATGTGGTTGGGGGGGGGGGGGAATGTTGAGTGTAATCCTGCGATGCCCAAAACGTTCTCACCCATGCATTTCTTTACAAAACTATTATATCTTGCTTGTTTGTAACTTTTTTTAAAGACAAAAGTTCACCTTTTCACCGAGAGAATACTTCTGGCAAATGGAAGGGGGTAGTGGGGAGGTAGTCAGTCTGGATTTGCTCCCCAGGGATTACTTTTTAGGGTGGATTATTAATGGGATGCTACCCTGGCAATCATAAGTGCATAGTGTCTGTGTGTTGATGATGATGATGATGATGATGTTGATGATGATGATGATGATGATGATGATGATGATGATGATGTGTCTTGTTTAGTGCATTCCTCTATGTCGGTAAACATGCTCATTGCGCAAGACAATAAAGCTCAAATCAAAGCAAAAAGCGTTTGTTTTGTTTTTATAGAAATAATGTTCATATACATATTATTAATTAATGTACAGTTCTGACTTTCACGACAAAGTATGTTTAGAGTAGATGAGCTTTTATTGATTGCTTGAAAAAAGACAAGCTTTCCCTCTGCCTCAATTGAAGAAATTCAATTTCTGTGTTTATTGACATACATGCGGATAATAATCTTGCGAATTGCTCATTTCAACTTTAATTCTTAGGGCACAGCCTGCAAAATCGATGTTACGTGTTGACCATGCTGTAAAATATTTTAATAGGAAGCGTTAAGAACGATTAGCATCCACGATGACGATATCGATATAACATTTCTCCACAGCGCTCCCACCCATGCACCCTCAATATTCCAACCCATAGACATACACGCACCGTCCACCGTCCTACGTCCACCAGGCCCTTCTCAACTCTTTTCCTCCTTATTCTCCCCCTTCACCTCCATCCCAATAATCTATTTCTTCCTTCCGAGTTCTCTTCTTTCTCTCCATCCTCTTCTCATCCTCCTCCCCCCCCCCTACTTTTTCCTCCTTTATCCCACACATCATCTATATCCCTCCTGTCTCTCTTCGTTTTCCCCTTTCTCTCTCTCCCCCTTTCCCCCCTTCTCTCTCTCTCACTCCACCCCGTTTTTTTTCTTCTTTAAATCCCCTCACAGCCCTTCTTTTTATTGTTAATACAAATCACTGTATTTATTTACAACAGTAAGGAAAATACATTTGCAATTCATATTGGATTATATGACCCGAGTTATTATTCATTCGTCTCTGTTCCTGTTGCTATCCTTTGTTTGTATTTCTAGACTTATCTGGAAATATTTTCAAATAGTCGGGAATCAGAACGAGTCCAAAGTCTGTCTGTCTGTCGATCGGTTCCTTTTGGAGCCATATCTCAAGAGCTAATGAACATATTTTGACCACAACACTCGTAGGAATATTACCTAGGTCAGTGGCTTGTCTCCCGTGCATAATATTTGCTGTACCGCAGCAAAGGTCAAGGTCACTGAGGTCTATTTGTTTGTTAATCACGATTTGCTCAATATCTTACTACCACCACCAACAACAACAAAATGGAAGAAGCGAATTTGTTGAGTTTGGGTTTACATGTACTTCAAAACATGGCCTAATGTCCTTCACTAGTGTTGAGTTTGGGTTTACATGTACTTCAAAACATGGCCTAATGTATTTCATTAGCAGTGTGGTTTACATGTACTTCAAAACATGGCCTAATGTCCTTCACTAACTGTGTGGTTTGCATGTACTTCAAAACATGGCCTAATGTCCTTCACTAACTGTGTGGTTTACATGTACTTCAAAACATGGCCTAATGTCCTTCACTAACTGTGTGGTTTGCATGTACTTCAAAACATGGCCTAATGTCCTTCACTAGCAGTGTGGTTTGCATGTACTTCAAAACATGGCCTAATGTCCTTCACTAGCTGTGTGGTTTGCATGTACTTCAAAACATGGCCTAATGTCCTTCACTAGCAGTCCGGTTGTCGGTCACGTCGTCACTTACAATTTTACCTTTGTTGTTCAAACAACACTTTCTGCCTTTTATCAAGAATGACTGAACCCACACTGATACATCTTACTTTGCCGTGACTGAACCCACACTGATACATCTTACTTTGCCGTGACCACACTGATACATCTTACTTTGCCGTGACTGAACCCACACTGATACATCTTACTTTGCCGTGACTGAACCCACACTGATACGTATACATCTTACTTTGCCGTGACTGAACCCACACT
>CM072524.1:3249281-3259281 GCA_036898135.1 Oncomelania hupensis | reverse complement strand
AACATCTACAAGATATAATACCCAACGTTCTTTTCACAAGCTTGGACGTCGCCGATTCGAAGATAACGGTATGTATGAGAAATTTGGTTATTTGATGTTGAAATCTATCTTATCTTTTTAACTGTTACTGTCTGTTTGTCCTTCACCTTTATTTTCTCTCTCTCTCTCTCTCTCTCTTTTTTTTCCGCCCCCCCCCTTCTTTTCGTTAATGCTAATTCAATAATAATAATAATAATAATAATAATAATAATAATAATAATAATAATAATAATAATAATAATAATAATAATAAATGTCTTGCACCTGTTGATGGGGTTAAAAGCTTACGTTACGTCATCTTTGCATTGACCATGGACTCTCATACCGACACACTCCATTCTTCCTTCCCCTAACACACACACACCCACACACACACACAACACAACACAACACACAAAAATCCCAATACACGGGTCTCTCTCTCTATCACTCTCTCTCTCTTTCTCCCTCTCTCTCTCTCTCCCTCTCTCTCTCCTTTTCTCTTCTCTCTCTCTCTCTCTCTCTCTCTCTCTCTCTCTCACACGCACACACACGCTTATCCCTACCTACTCTAAAATGAACTCCTGGACCCGTTGATGAAAGTGGAGATGGGAATGGCGACGTTTGATGATGACCTCCTTGCTATCCTGGCCGTTACGTCAGCATCGCCCTGCAGCCTTAATTATCTAGAGGATGCTACAATCATAAAAAGACAGATGATCGCATTCAGCTTGTCGTTCCCCTTTACCCCTCGTGACCTTTTCCTTGCATCCAGTTTTCTTCTCTGCTTTCCTTGTCCACGTTCTCCCCCTCATCCTCTCCCTTCTCCCTTCCCCCCCCCCACCGTCCCCTTACCCAGGGGTAATTACATGAGTTTGTTTCAACTATAGCGCAGTGGTTTGTGTAGTAGATCTTGTCAATATTAGCTGAATATTTAGTGCATGGAAACACCGAGTCGTCTACTTCTGAGCTATAGTGGAAACCAAATCGCATAATGGTTGCTCTCTCTCTCTCTCTCTCTCTCTCTCTCTCTCTCTCTCTCTCTCTCTCTCTTTCTTTCTTTCTCTCTCTGTGTCTGTCTCTGTCTGTCTGTCTGTCTTTCTGTCTGTTTGTCTCTCTCTCTCTCTCTCTCTCTCTCTCTCTCTCTCTCTCTCTCTCTCTCTCTCTCATTTTTGGGGACAAAAGCAACATGATATTTTTACTGTTTATAGCCCCAGGGTTTCTGGTAAAAACAAGGCTATAAAATCGGGGCTGCCGTACGGCGGCGCGAAGTGGGAGGCAAATTTGGTCCTAAGAGATCGATTTTTGTTTCAAAAAAGCAATTTGGAGCCCAATGTCACCTTTTGGCCTTAAGCGCTTACCTTTAGCTCCGCCAAGCTTGGCTGATTGGGTCACTTTCGCAGGAAATTTGGGAATATGAAGCGATAGATATGTGTGCTCACTGAATTTGCTTTGATTGGAGTTATCGTTAAAGGAGGACGGAGAAAGAGGTTCCAGTAAACGTTCAGTCTTAGTGCATGCAAGCTTTAGAGACAATAAAGTACTTTGTTAATTTCGTTTGGTTTTGACAACAACACATAAAACATGTGAGTACGTTATAGTTGATCAGAATACGACTCCGTCCGCTGCACGCTGTATCTCGAGAACCACTAGGCAGAATTTAAAGAAACAAGGTACGATTGCTTACAGTGGTAGTGCACAGCTTCGCGTGTCCTTACCTTTTCGCTTAGGCAGAGAATGAAGAAATGACAAGTCTGCCACCCCTTTTAAAATGTATCCCTCTTGTATTTTAAAATATGGGCTTTTTGATTGGTTTAAACCACCTCTCCATCATTTTGAAAATACGTATTATTTTAATTTTCCCTCACACATACCGAGAAAGAGAAAAAGATATTTGCTTTTTTAAACATATAATTCGCCTGGGTCTTAGTTTGTGCTGTTCCTTCGGACGATATGAGTTGGTTGTCTTAAAAAATAAATGTAATAAAAATGATTTCCTCAGCTTCCTTAGTCCTTCATGAAATATTTCTTTCCATTCTTATCTGCTTCAACATTAGTCAAAGCGGTTTCATGTCTGTGGAGGGGGGAGGAGGTGAGGGAGGGTAAAAGGAAAGGAAGTTTTTTTTAACAGTCAGACAAGGAGAGTGCCCATCATTCTAAAATACCCGTTAAGTATCACCAGTTGTTTAAATTAATTGTTTTTCATCAATAGTTTTTACATTCACAAAGCAACCTTAATTCGTCACAAAGTGTGTACATTTCATGTTTTGATTCCTCCAATAAATATTTCCACTGGCAAATTAACCCAAATGATCACCACTTGTCTAAAAATACATGTCAATGTCTTTCCGTTTAAAACTTACAGAGAGAAGAACCCCGGTGTACTCGCATGGGCTCTTAAATCTCATACTTAAGTTAAAAATGTCATCCTCGATGTAACTATAATATAGATGGTCACTTAAATATCGCTGATACTCCATGTTGTTATATCATACTCAGAGCGTCTTTTAATAATCTACGACACACACTATGATAATCCTATTATTGTCGCCATGTTTGTACAAACACTCATTATTTAAAACTAGTGGTTTTTGTACCCTGGCAAGCCAGGGTACACAGGTTGCTGTTTAAAATGTAGACAGAGACAACTGTTGTCTGCGAGTTTCATTTGGACGATGATACCTCCCCATATCCCCCTTGATACCTCCCCATATCCCCCTTGATACCTCACCATACCCCCCCTGATATCTCCCCGTCCCACCCCCATGATGACTCACCATACCCCCTTGATACCTCCCCGAACCCACTTGATACCTCCCCATACCCCCTTGATACCTTCCGTACCCCCCTTGTAACCTACCTGTACCCTCCTTGATACTTCCCGTTGATCGTTTAGCAGGTATGGATGAAAGGAATCGACCATCACCATACCCCCTTATATATACCCGTATCCCCGTTATGCCTACCCATGCCCCTTTAAACCTACCCGTAACCCCCTTTTACCTACACGTACCACCCCATCCCGATCCTTGGTAATAATAATAATAATAATAATAATAATAATAATATTGAATATAGAATAATACAAATAGAAATCATAAAAAACACCAGGGTTTTAAAATAAAATGTGATGTAAGATATTATAATTATAATAATAATAATAATAATAATAATAATAATAATAATAATAATAATAATAATAATAATAATAATAATAATAATAATAATAATAATAAATAAGTTAAAGGCAAAAAGCCTAAATTAAAAAGCAAAATATCCATATTGTAGTGTTAAAAAAAAAACATTTAAAAAAAATATGTGGCCCACCGGAGATTAGAACTCGGGTCCCCTGCACGGCAGGCAAAAGTCTTACCAACTGAGCTACCAAGCTTTCATGCTAATACCATCAATTTTTTGGTCTATATGAGAAAACATGCTGAAACCTCGATTCGATTTTTAATTAAGCAAATTTAATTAGTTAAACACAAAATTTTGTAAGATTGGTGACATGAGTGCAAAAGTGTTTTGAATGGAAATAAAACAAAATTTGCGGTATTACGGAACGGCAAGTTCTTGACACGGGTTGAATGGAAACCGCGCGCGGAATGAGGCTATTGCAGTTTGTGGACATTTTGTTTATTTATTTATCTCAGAAACGGTTAAACGTTCGGTAAGGAAATGTCGGCTATAACGATTTCGCAGGTTTTGAGCGCACAACAGGCCGAAACCCAGCACCCAGCACTTGCCCAGATCAGCGTCCATACCGGACAAACTTTACAGTAGTTTCGAAGAAGGACTTCCGGCTAAGCAATTTATATATATAGATTGTCGCCATTTCTCAGCTTCTGTCGTCCATTCTTCTGTATTATTTTGGGGTTTAACTTACCCTCACTTTTTGGTCTCATTACTCAGTACCCTGTTTGCCAGTTTCTTGGTTTGTTGGGCCATCTGTCTTCCTTGTTCTGAAAATACCCCCTGAATGTCAGTGCGTTAGTCTATCTATCTGTCTGGACGGCGGAAAGACAGATGGCGGGATCTGGGAGAGTGATTCTTGCTTGCTTAAGGAACTACCGTATGTTGCTAGTGATAATTAATGATTCTTAAAGCCGTACTGTCTGTCACCCACTTCATGTATTCACTCTTTGGAATGAGAATGTAAACCGAGGTCTAGGAAGTGCATGTACGCATATCATCGCACGGACTTGAATGATCCTGAGGCTGATGTGCTAGGTGGGTGAATGGCAGACAGTAAATACACCCCCTCAGAACACTCTAATGTCCGATTCTCCCTCGCCCTTGCTGGCGCTGAACTGCGGCTGTTGCATTTTCGCTAAGAGGAAAGCTCAACTTTGGTTCGCATGGGTGATGGATATTATCCCCTTACAAAATGTATTGACGGCCACGACGACGACGACGACGACGACGACGAAGACGAAGAAGAAGAAGAAGAAGAAGAAGAAGAAGAAGAAGAAGAAGAAGAAGAAGAAGAAGAAGAAGAAGAAGAAGAAGAAGATGATGATGATGATGATGATGATGATGATGATGATGATGATGATGATGATGATGATGATGATGATGATGATGATGATCTGTATATTATTATTTGTATTGTTATTTTGTATGTTAACATTAGTGCTTTTAGCAAAATGGAAGGATGATTATCATATATATTGTGTCATAAAAACACGAATTTCCAAGAGAAGGTGGGATTAAAGATAAAGGGAAAGAGAGATGGATGGGGAGTAGAGAGGAAGAGATAGGTGTGTGAGGGAGGGACGGAAAGAGAGAGAGAGGGAAGAAGAAGAAGAAGAAGAAGAAGAAGAAGAAGAAGAAGAAGAAGAAGAAGAAGAAGCTTGAAACTTTGTGTATTACCGACTAAGAATATGAAAGTCTAATCTGCCAATCTGTCTTTTTTACAACAACATAATGCAGAGAGAGGGAGAGGGAGAGAAAGAAGAAGAAGAAGAAGAAGAAGAAGAAGAAGAGGAAGAAGAAGAAGAAGAGGAAGAAGAAGAAAAAGAAGAAGTGGAAACTTAAACTTTTTTGCATTAGGGATTAATAATTTTAGTCTAATCTTCCAATCTGTCCTTTAACAAATTAACATAATACAGAGTGTGAAAGAGAGAGAGAGAGAGAGAGAGAGAGAGAGAGAGAGAGAGAAAAGGAGAGGGAAAGAGAGAGAGGGGGGATTTGCATGCTCAGCCGTTATGTAACAAAGTGATGTGTTTGTGCGTGGGTGGGGGTAAGGAACCACCCGTATGACCTGATGGTGAACTGTTGTGGTGGGAAATTAATAATTAGCGCTTTTTTGGTCTTCACAACAATGTCCAGTTCAAACGCCGTGTAAACAACGTCCTGGTTCCTTTTTTTTTTAACAGCTGAAATTGGGTGAAGGGTTTAATTACATTTGCTAACATTTTCCTTACCTCTGTTTGGTGTGTGCTTAATGTTACAACAACCGTTTCCCAAAAACCAAAGTTTGTGAAGTTCTACTACTGTTTATAGTTCTTTAGAATTGAACGTATTCGCCGTCGTGATATTAAACACCATAGCGATATTAAACAAGGAATATAGAAATAAAACGAAGAAAGAGAGAACAGATCATTACAAGAATGTAAGAGAGCGAAAGAAAGGAGTTACTGTTTCAGGCTGTGGCTGGGTGGAGTGTGTCCAGGCTCAATGCTCCAATATGTCAATTAAAATTATTTGTGTTGAAGTGGGCTCGAATGGGGGTTCAATAGCAAAAAGCAATTTGTTGGCGTAAGAGCGCTCCAGTGTGCGCGGGATCTAGTTGGTTGCATGGGTTCATCAGTTCGTGGCAATTGTTTTAATGGGTCAGAAGGACCTCACCTCACCCTCTTGACCACTAAACATCGCCCTGATCTTCTTAAATGCTGATTTAGATTTCGCGCCTTGGATGATCTAACTTCACATTGCCTCTTCCAACAGGACCTATTCTCAACTTCCCCTTTCTCAAAGTGCCTCTCTTGGGAAGCAGTGTACATTTGCTTAATTCACCGATAGAGAAAAGAAAACGAAAAGATAGTGTGTGTATGTGTCCGATGACACAAGGGGCTGGCCAATAACCTAGGTAATGTTCTTATGAAGTTTGGTCAAAATCCGTTGAGTGGTTGTTGAGATATGGCGTGCAACAGACGGAAACCCACATCTGGCTCCGACTATTTCAAAGTATTCCTGATACGTTTGGAAATATTAAAAAAACGCACTAGAGGCGGGTGGAAGGGCCATCTGCTATTACTGGCACAGATCGTTAGAAGAAGGGGGGTGATGAATGGGGGTACAGCTATAGGCATAATATGTCTGTAATCATTATACAGAGATACTATACTAGGCAGGGATACACCTTGACTCCCAGTCCTTTGCATGTGCAATAGCTCGCGGTTTATGTGACTCCTTCACCAGTCTCAATCGCCATCTGATTGGCCTACGATGCCAAATTAATTTCCTTGGCGCGCACGCTCGCCCATATGATCGACACGCTGACGGGAGTAGCGTCCCCTGATTGGGTCACGTGATTGACATGTCGGTCTGCTGGCGCCCCTTTATCAAATCAGGTCACGTTGTTCAAAGAAAGGAAAACCGAGGAGGTGAAGAGGATGGTGAAGACGAAGAAGAAGAAAGATGATGATGATGATGATGATGATGATGATGATGATGATGATGATGATGATGATGATGATGATGATGATGATGATGATTTAAAAAAAATAGGAGAAAGGTAGATACCAGAAAATATAGCCCCAAAACAATAGTTCCTCCCCAACTTAGGCTGGAGAACTGATAATAAGATAATATGAACACTAGGAGAGACGGGAGAAAGTGAAAACGGAAAATAAAAACACATGTAATAATTGGTGGACACAATCACGATGATGATGGATGGTGATCCTTCGTGCCGCTGTATATATTTCATTCCTTGTTCTTGTCACAAACATGCCACCCCCTGACCCACTAAATTGCTGTCCAGGCGCCACACAAGAATCAAAGATTGGGAATAGACAAAAAAGAACAATGGGTAAACAGAAAAAGTTCAAAATATAAATACTTTGGGGGGAGGGGGAGGATAGAGAGAGAAAGAGAGACATACATACAGACAGACAGACAGGCAGACAGACAGACAGACAGGAAGATAAGATACTCATGCTCTAGACCATTAAACAAAGATGTACAGATAGGGATTGTCACGCTACATACCATTTTATAACAACAAGCACATGTCCGCATGCTCATCCCACTGCACACTCCACTGTACTGTGCATGTGCACATGTCCTCATTCTCAGTCTACACACATCCTCACACTCACTGTGCACACATCTCACACTGTGCTCACACTCACTGTACACACATCTCACTCTGTGCACACATCTCACACTCACTGTGCAAACATCTCACACTCACTGTGCACACATCTCACACTCACTGTGCACACATCTCACACTCATTGTGCAAACATCTCACACTCACTGTGCACACATCTCACACTCACTGTGCACACATCTCACACTGTGCACACATCTCACACTCACTGTACACACATCTCACACTGTGCACACATCTCACACTCATTGTACAGACATCTCACACTGTGCACACATCTCACACTCACTGTGCACACATCTCTGCACACATCTCACACTGTGCACACATCTCACACTCACTGTGCACACATCTCACACTGTGCACAAATCTCACAATGTGCACACATCTCACACTCACTGTGCACACATCTTACACTCACTGCGCACACATCTCACACTCACTGTGCACACATCTCACACTCACTGTGCACACATCTCACACTCACTGTACACACATCTCACACTGTGCACACATCTCACACTCACTGTACACACATCTCACACTCACTGTGCACACATCTCACACTCACTGTGCACACATCTCACACTGCGCACACATCTCACACTCACTGTATACACATCTCACACTGTGCACACATCTCACACTCACTGTACACACATCTCACACTCACTGTGCACACATCTCACACTCACTGCGCACACATCTCACACTCACTGTACACACATCTCACACTCACTGTGCACACATCCTCACACTCTCTGTGCACTCACTCTCACACTCACTGTGCACACATCCTCACACTCTCTGTGCACTCACTCTCACACTCACTGCTCACACATCCTCACACTCTCTGTGCACTCACTCTCACACTCACTGCGCACACATCCTCACACTAACTCTACACTAATCCTCACTCTAACTCTGCACACATCCCCACACTCACTGTGCACACATCCTCACACTCTCTGTGCACTCACTCTCACACTCACTGTGCACACATCCTCACACTCTCTGTGCACTCACTCTCACACTCACTGCTCACACATCCTCACACTCTCTGTGCACTCACTCTCACACTCACTGCGCACACATCCTCACACTAACTCTACACTAATCCTCACTCTAACTCTGCACACATCCCCACACTCACTGTGCACACATCCTCACACTCACTGTGCACACATCCCCACACTCACTGTGTACACATTCTCACACTCACTCTACACACATCCTCATCCTCTTACCCATCCTCACAGCACCCCCACGCTCACACACATCACTCCATACGCTATAACCTCTACTGACAAACCTAATGAATAACTCATCTCACCCCTCCACCTACCCACCCACCCCCAACAACCACACAGCTCTCCTTCCCATCCCCACTTTCACACCCACCCATCTTTCCTGATGACGTTCCGTTAAACAAAAGCCACTAATGAACCCTCCCTCTCTCAAGGTACAAATGTATTCTGTACGGATATTATTTATTAAAAAAAACACAACAAAAACAAAACAAATTATGTCCCTGGTGAAATATGCCTCCGTTGCGTATCCCTCTGTGCTTTTTGCAGTTTTTCTCCCAGCCTTGCGTGCTGCGCATATTCAAAATGTCATCTTTTGTGAAAGGAATCTGGCTACATTTGATCTTCTTCTTACTCTTCTTCTTCTTCTTCTTCTTCTTCTTCTTCTTCTTCTTCTTCTTCTTCCTTCTTCCTCTTCTTCTTCTTCTTCTTCTTCTTCTTCTTCTTCTTCTTCTTCTTCTTCTTCTTCTTCTTCTTCTTTCTTTCTTTCTTCTTCTTTCTTCTTCTTCTTCTTCTTCTTCTTCTTCTTCTTCTTCTTCTTCTTCTTCTTCTTCTTCTTCTTCTTCCTTCTTCTTCTTCTTCATCTTCTTCTTCTTCTTCTTCTTCTTCTTCTTCTTCTTCTTCTTCTTCTTCTTCTTCTTCTTCTTCTTCTTCTTCTTCCTTCGAAATCCTTACATTGAATCTTCTGCCAGAAAAAATTTCTTCCAAGCCCATTGTCTATCGCATATTAACTATGCCTCTGTTGTATGGTCTAATGCTTCAGCAAATCCACTAAAAAGACTGAAACAACTGCATAGACGTAAGGTTAGATTAATCTCAGATAATCGAGAATTAACAACAGATGAACAATTCATATCCTATCCTATCCTATCCTGTCCCATAAATCGGAGGTCGTAGGTGCACCACAGATGATCGTTTAACCAGCATACTCCATCTTTCTCTGAACTCCGCAACCGTGATGACTTCGCTCAGTGTCAAACCAGTCCATTCTCGGATGTTGTCCTCCCACCTCTTTTTCGGTCTCCCTCTTCTTCTACCTCCTTGCTCTGTGCCTTGCAGAATGGTCTTTGCAAGGCCTGATGATCTGGTGACGTGGCCATTCCATCGGAGTTTCCGTTTCTTCACCACTGTGAGCAGGTCATCGTATTGTCCAATGGCTTGTGTGATGGTCTGTCGGACTTTGTCGTTGGTGATGTGTTGGGTATAGGAAATGCCCAGAAGTCTTCTGTAGCACCTCATCTCCATGCTTTGTATTCTTTGTTGTAGATCTGCTGTGAGGGACCATGCTTCGCAAGCATATAGGAAGATGGAGATGACAAGGGAGCGCAGCAGTCTT